>NW_019168015.1:8291724-8635671 GCF_002303985.1 Durio zibethinus | reverse complement strand
TAAATCCCAATTGAATTGGTAATCTATTTTGATGTTAAAATTTATATAATCTCCCTTGTTCCTAAACTTTTTTAAATAGAATAAAAAAAAGCTAGGATTAAAGAAGAATTGACATGGCCAATCATCCATTTGAAAATTGACATTACAAAACACTTTACAAAGGAAATGATTTGTTTTACTCTCAAGCATTATTATGTTAAGAGATTTACTTTAGATTTACTTTGAGTAAATCTAAAATTCTAATTCAGCATTATTGTTATACTAAAATGTAATGACATTTACCATGAACGTCAAGATTTGGTTTTAGTATATGACCAATACACACATCCATATCTTGAAGTGAAGATTACGATGTAAATGATACATTAATACTCGTAAGTTATTTGAGTTCGATTCGAATAAAATTTGAATTCGGTTTAATTATTATCGAGTTGAGTTCGAACTCGAGTAGTTCAACTCATTGATTAAGTCGAGTTTGAGTATTTTTATACCTGACTCGAGTTACATGACTTGAGTAGCTCATGAGCTTAATTGAATTTTTATATTTAAATATTTTTATTATTTTAATTAATAAAATATCTCAAACTCAAATTCGAGCTTGAATACATATAATTAAATTTTTGTCGAATATAAGAATCGAACTTATTATTATATATTAATCGGATCTAATCGAGTGATTTCGAATAATTTGATTTTTATCTTGAATCAAGTTTGAGTTAAAAAAATTAAATTTGATTAAATTTGAATCGAGTTTCGAATTTCAAATTTCAAATTAAGTTTGAGCTTAATATTATATCTACTCAAACTTGATTAATTATATCTCTAGTGAGGGCATTTGTAGGCATCAAAATTTTGGTTAAAATATTTTAATCAATTAAATTTAATTTTAGTTGGTTAAATAAAAAAATTAAAAATTTATTAAAATTATTTGGTAGATGAAGATGAAAACGCATTGCTTAATCGATAAGAATTCAAGAATAGATCATCCAATTAAATTCTATCCATGATCCATCTTCAATATTATTTTTAATTAAATTAAAATAATTAAAAATAAAATCAAAGTAATTAAATTCTTTTGGAACTCTCTCACATAACATCACTTCTCAAAGAGATTGAATTAGAGGATTTTTTTTATATAAAAAATATATAGAGAATTGCTTCTAAAGGTGTAAATGATACATTAATATTCGTAAGTTATTCGGGTTCGATTCGAAGAAAACTCGAATTCGATTCGATTATTATCGAGTCGAGCTCGAGCTCGAGTAGCTCAACTTATCGATCGAGCCAAATTCGAGTATTTTTATATCTGGTTCGAGTAGCTTCCGAACCTAATTGAGTTTTTATATTTAAATATATTTTTATTATTTTAATTAATAAAATATTTCGAATTCAAGTTCGAGCTCGAGCATAAATAATCGAACTCTTGTCAAGTATACAAATCAAACTTATTTTTACATATTAATCGCACTTAATCGAACGAGTTCGAATAGTTCGAATTCAATCACGAATCGAACTCGAACTTAAAAAATAAAATTCGATCGAGTTTGAGCCGAGTATTGAGCTACGAGTTATGAGTCGAACTTGAGTTTAAGCTTCTTACTGTATCGACTCGATTCAGTTCGATTACACCTTTAATTACACCTATTACTTGATTTATAAAAAAAAAACAGATTTTGTTACCTGATTCATTGTTCTGGATTTTCGGAAACAAAATTTGTATGTTTATTTAATATTAATACATAATATATATATATATATATATATATAAGGGAATTTTCAAACCCATGGTTGACTCCGCTTTATAACTTAATTCAATAAACTCGAAATATTTTATTTTTTAAAATGTCCCAAAAGTTGCAAAATTCAATGGTAGTGATCCGTTCTAAAAAAAATCGATCCCCTAGTTTCGTCAAAGCTAAAATTTGAATTGATAAAAAATTGGACCGGTCTCTTGGTGTTTGACAAGAAAGTATTTGTTATGAAATAATTCATTTAAAATTATAGTAATTTGCATTCAATAATTACATCAATTTATTTGATAATAATTTAAAAATTTTATGTAATTGTAATATTAAATTATTAGGATGATACGATCATTGCTTTAGAAAATGATCTGATTCCTAACTTAAAAGATAAAAAAATTTTATCACTGTAAAAAAATAATTTTTAATATTATTTTTTGATTAATTTATCGTCACAAAAAATATAGTTAATATTACCCAAAAACTATCTACTAAAAATTAAAATCAAATTTTTAATCACTTATTTTAAGAATGTTTTATGTTATAAATTTATACCGATTAGAAAAAAAAATAATGAATCTATTTAATTTTGCTTAGAAATTATTTTTATCAAAAATTGATTTGCACTTTGTAGTTTTACATAAAATAATATTTAATTATTTTATGAATTTTTGAATTAATAAATACTAAATATTTTACGTTTTTTACAAGGTTATTTTGTATATTTTATATTATATGATTTATTTTTTTATATAATATTAAACACAGTAATTTAAAAACACTAATAATTTATAATATTGTATCAAATATAATAATTTAAAATCACTGATAATCAAATCATCTTGGTGATCTTATCACTAGAGGTGTTCATGAGCCGAGTTAGGTCGGGTTTTGGCTCATACTTGGTATTAATAATTTATATATTTGTTCATATTTAGCCCAACTCAACCCAAAATTTAATGTCTCAAAATTTTTTTAAACTTGACCCAAATTAAATAAATAAATCCTAAACTCATACATTAAACTTAATTTACATAACAAAAAAATAAATAAATGTGATTAAATTAAATTTAATGGGGATTATATTCAATTCACACACATATATATATAAATTAAAAATAAAAATTATATAAATGTAAAAATTAAATTTAATATAATTTATATTTTTAATTTATTTATTTACATATATATAAAAATAAAAAATTTTTATATATGTGAATTGGAACTGAATCAAGTCGAGCTTGAGTTTTAAATATTTTATTTAAAGCTTGATCCAAAATTTAAACGGATCTAAAAATTATGTCTAAACCTATTTAACAGGTTTTAATTTTTTGTTCAATTCCTTTCAAAACTTGAATGGACCTTCAAGTTTGAATAGATAATCCAATCTTTGCACATGTCTATTTATCACTATATTAATTAAGTCACTATAATAATCTTAAAAATGATACTAATCGATACCTAATAATTAATTCAAAAAATGTAACTAGCTGATTTATATCCACCACCACACCCAAACGTCTCCAAATTCTCTCCGAGTGCAAAAATTGTTCCTCCGAGCAATTTAATAGTTTTCAAGTGTTTATTGCTTTAATTATTCCAATCGTTGTATTTAATTTTCATTTATCTTTTATTGTATTAAATTAACAAATACTCAACCTTTGAGAAATAATTTTAATTATCATTTATAAAATCTAAAGATTATTTGGGATTGTGAGGTATTCTCTTATGTATTTTTGTAAGTTGTAGTAAATACTTCGAGGTTTAAAGGTTTTATTTTAACCAAAGATAGTAATTTAAAGATTATACATTGGGAGATCTATATGCAGCCAAAATTTTGCTCTTTCAAGAGTTAACAAAAGCAATTTTCCACATATAAAAAGAATGTTGAAATCCAACACCCCTTAACTGAAAAAACATTGTTGAATAACTCTGAATTCTAGATAGCCATGAAGAGAACCAACAGCATCCCTCATTAACCAATCACAATCATCTTCATCCACTTCAATATCTATATTGGGCTTTGGTTGTTGATGAGTTGTTGTTCTTTCGATTGGTTGGTTGCCACTTATTACCTCATCATAACTCTTGTGATCCCTGAATGAGTGAAAGCTATAGTTCTTCACCCTATTGTCATCCTGGATGATGTTGCCTGATAGGAGACTTTATGTTAGAATTAACTTCGTAAGCCAAGGGATTGAATTCATTGTTTCTGATGCTTCTTTTGTTACAACTATATGAATAAGAGAAAAAAATTATTGTTTTCCATGTTTTTAATCACTCTAGTGACATTGTCGATGCAGGAACTACAACAGTGATCCCGGCAACAAGCTGATGGCTTGGAATAAAAAGCAAGTCCAAGTAATTCTATTTGATAAAAACAAAAACAAGAATACCTAATAGAATCAAAATGCATTTTAGGACTTGAATGCGGTTATGCACATTCATATGCATTTCAAAAGAACAGATAACATGTATTTATCCATTTTGAAATGCATACAAATACGAATACAGATATAAATATGAATATGGATATGAGGGTTAAAAGCTAAACGGTGATATTGTTTTTTTAGTTGTCTTGATCAGTTTTCTTTAAAATGGGTTTGAAATTTGGTTGTTTTTAGTAATTGACTGTGGATAGTATTGCTTTCAAATGTAGTTAATGAAAGTTATACCTAATCCTTAAAGGGTATGTGCTACCCTAGTAATCCCACTTACATTAAAATTTAATAATTTCATTAACATTAAATCAAATAATTTCTCTAATATTATATATTTTGTGTTAATTTATTTTAACATGATGACAGTTGTCGAATATATTTAATTAGGCACAATTAGAAGTGTAATCGAATTGAATCGAATCGATATAATGAGAAGCTCGAGTTCGAACTCAACTCATAATTCGAAGTTCGATACTCGACTCGAACTCGATTCGTGATCGAATTCGAATTACTTGAACTCGTTCGATTAAACTCGATTCATATACTCGATAAAAGTTTAATTATTTATGCTCAAACTCGAAATATTTTATTAATTAAAATAATTAAAATATATTTAAATATAAAAATTCAATTAAGTTCGTGAGTTACTCGAATCGAATATAAAAATATTTAAATTCGACTCGATCGATAAGTCGATCTATTCGAACTCGAATTTCACTCGATAACAATCGAACCGAATTCGAATTTTCTTCAAATCGAATCCGAATAACTTACGAATATTAATATATCATTTACATCTATAAGCAAATATTGGAAAGAATACAAGGGGAAGTATGCGCAGAAGATTTAGGTGCTCCTTGAGGCATGGCGGGGGTAAAGGTCACGTGACATCTCTCCACCAAAAATTAAAACCTGCCAAGTGGCCCTGGACATTGGTTCTTCTGACTGTGACTACTGGAAAAGACTTTTCATTAAATTTTATAAATGAAGTTCATGAAATATTTTAAAAAATAAGTAAATAAAAATTAAAATTAAATTTTTATTAAAATTTTTATTTATTCATTTTTAATAATAAGACATTTTACAAACTTCTTGTAAAACTTGGTGTAAATTTTATCCATGTCAACAAAGATTGTATCCAAGATATGCTGCCAAATACCCTAGTCCTCAGAATGGTTATGGATTTGCTAGTCTTCCTCCTTGTATTTCGTGCCATTGCCGATATAAGTGCATCGATAATGGTCATCATTGACCTCAAATTTCATGCCGTATGTGTTACATAATTAATAGCAATAAACTCTCTCCTTCAATAATTATGTATGTTTTGTTAATCATTTTTAATTTTGTTATTATTATTATTATTATTATTATTATTGAAGTCAAATTTACTTCATTAGATGAAAATGAAGTATCAAAAGCATATCAGCAATAACAAGCCTCTATGAAGACAATGAAAGTATACAAAACACTTTAAATTTGTTACACTTAAAAACAGGCAATACTAAATAAAGCTTAAATGTAATTTTTTAAGAATAATTATATAAATAAATTGAATTATATTCCGGATTTAACACAGTCAAAATTTGCAATCTATTATACTAGACTTAGCAAGACCATTTACAATATCTTTGGTCTCAAGGAGTGTATTACTTGCAATTCTTTTTACTACAATTTTATAATTGTCCACTGACCAAAAAAAAAAAATGTAAGTAGTCCACCACTTAAATGTGAATTTCACATAAAATTATAATAAACTTCACATAATTCTGAACTTTAATTGATTAATTGGAGGTGAAATGTTCTTATCGGAATATGAATAATTTGCCAACCATCCACATGCAATTTTAAAGCTTCTAAATGTAAAATGGATTTCTTCGGTGATCTCCATTGAGGAAATTTAATTTAATTCACCATATTTAAGAGAATCATTTTCAATCAGCAATTTAGAAACCCTAAGTCTTGAAAAAGATGACTAACTTAAATTCAGATTATAGTCAATATGCCATGCCATCTAAAAATCTTTTCTCTAAACGATAGAAGCAAAGCTAAAAGCATCAGTTGGTCGCAAAACTGTATAAAATAATTGATTATTGGAAAGGCTGGACCAAGAATTGCCGGACAAACCTTCAAATTTTTACACCAGAGTGAATGGAAGCCACTCCCCCAACAAGATTTTCATACTCGACCTTCTGAAATCCTGCATCTGCAATCATTGAAGCAAATTTCTCCTGCATTCATCAATTTTCATAATTATTTATGAACAATTATTGAAACAGAAACAGGCGCTTGCAATGAGACTTCCAGATTTTTAACATCTTATGTTCTAGCTGGTTTTCTAAGATGTATTAACTGGAATTTATTTTGTCCGGAAGAAAGAGGAAGCTTAATTTTAGAAGAGATGTCTATCTATACGTCCATTGGCTGACTTTCAATAAAACCTATTTGTTTGCAGTTATAACACTAGTTCCTAGAACACAATTTTTTCAAGATGAGTTATGAGTTAGCTACTTTGCTCATTATCTTCAATATATTTTGTATTGCATCATGTTTTCTAGCCAAGTGCATACAACTAGAATAACTTGATGCAATAAACCCAAGTTATAGCTATAATTATGGGGCACAAACATTTAAAAGAAAAAATAGTCATCGTTCCAAAGCAACTCATTTGTTCAGGTAATAAAAATCCTTGACTAATTGCATATTACTCAGAAGTCAAAATAAGTATGAAGGACCAAGTTATGACCTGTGGGGGAAATCGGCGGATACTCTCAACCAGGTACTGGTAGGATTCTCGATCATCTGCAACAAGCTCCCCTAGTGGAGGAATAACAGAGAAGGAATAAAAATCATACCTGCATAAGGGGAGAATAAAGACCATTAGAATAAGGCTAAAGTCACCCATGTCTGATAAAAAGAGGGAAAATAAACATAGAAAGGTTGAGAGAAAGCTCCATTAATACTATGAAATAATTTGTCACATTAATGGTGAAACCAAATAAGATTGATCATTATCAGTTGTAACTTGAGATAAAATTCTTATTATTTTACTTAACTTTGTGAGCATGTGCACTAGTTGCGTATACAGGAATAAGTACTGATAGAGAGAGATGACATCAAAACTTCAAGTGGTTCTGAGTTAACACATCAAAATTCACAGAGAAGCCTACTACTGATTCTCAGTTACTAATTCAGAGTTCAGAAAAAAAGAAAAAAGGAGTAACCACATCATTAATCAAGGAGCAGTCAGGGAATAAGAGATTGCTGTTTCAATCCACCAAACTATTGACATTGAGAAATGCAATCAAGCATTGACTAAGAGAATATAAAGGCCTTGCTTATAAACTAAGATATCTTTAAGTTAACTCCAATGATCTACTAGGTTTTTTTTTTTTACGACTTGCTTCTATTTGATGTGCAATTTTAGGTTAATCAGATCATTTACTTATTTAGAAGTTACTCTAGCAAAATAAGGAGCTCTGTGAAACATTAATAATTATTTTCAACTTAAGTTTACTAAATAATCATTCTCCTGCTTTACTTATCCAGAAAAAGGAAAAGAAAGATTCTCAATCTATTAGTTTCTAGGATTTATCACTGACTTAAAGGTTACAATAGTGTAACAGAACAAGGACCCTATTCAGTATAATATAGACTAACTTTAATAACAATAAAATAACAAAATAAAATTTCATCTAAAGTAAAATGGTAATTTAGTCTCCACAAAAGTGGCTTAGGACACTTTTATACATGGTATATGTTTGAAATGTTTTCATCGAATAGTTCTGATCTATATGAAAAGTGTGAAAGGATACTCACAATTCCTTAAATACAGGAATTTCAACATGGCTCAGTTCAATACAAAGAAATCTTCCTCCCCGTTTCAAAACCCTAAGAGAGAGAGAGAGAGAGAGAGAGAGAGAAAGATGCTAGCATTATATAAACTATAACACAAACCGTATTCCACTATGCAAAAGACCCAATATTCAAGGAAAATAGAGCTTGCAATGGAACAGTTTATTGATTGCATAAAAGTGGGTCCACAAGTATGCAACCAAGTATTGTTAAATTTAAATTCACAGTATAAAAAGAAAAGAAAGGAAAGTTTATTGCTGAAACCATCGGCTTATGCTTACACCTGCACAAATGGGCAGTGAGTTCTTATAATTATGAGATAAAGAACAAAGCAAATGCAGCCGGCAATGGAACGTTATATCTCTTCACATGCAATCATCTTCACAAGTGGCCATATAATATAATTCATTTCAATTCAGAGTCTATCATCCAATAAAAAGAAAAATAAATAATCTATTGCTGAACCATGGACCTAAAATTACAACTACACAGAAACTGCAGCTATTTCTAATAACAAAGCAATTAAGTCAGCTTCATACCTCATTTTACAATATTTTGTAGTTACTTACATAATTCATCTAACATTAAACTGGTTAGGAGCAAAAGGTAAACTCAAGGGCACATACATTTATGCTACTGGGTAGATTGTTAGCCCCGTGAATTCATGCCACATTTGGGCAGTCTACCTCCTTGCTTCTTTAAGCATCAATTGAACAGGTAAGTAAGTATTTCTCAAGTTTACTTCACCAAAAATGAGAAATTTATGTACACACATGCTTGTATGTTCAACTGGGCTTATAAGGTAAAACATGTAGTGAATTTTTGACTCTCTTGCTCATAGACATATCTAAACTCATGATTTAATATTGGTCACAAGGAAGAAAATGTCCCATTTGCTTCCAAGTTATAGAACTGGTTTCTCTAACTACTTTATCAGGGTTTGATTTCTTAGAGGAAATTAAAATATATCAGATAGGTCTATGGATCAAAAGCTAGTGTGAACCAAGGGAAAAGGAGGCCAAAAAAGTTGTAAGGTCACCTATAAGCTTCAGCAAGAACTTTCTCTATGTGAGTGACATTCCTAATTCCAAATGCAATGGTGTAACCATCCATTGAATTATCACCAAAACTTAAGGCTTCTGCATCTCCTTGCACCCATGTGAGAGATTTATCTTCTGCAAGACCTATAAGCACAGGAAAATGGGGAAATGGGAAAAAAAAAAACAATAGAGAAAAAGAATTAGGGCATCCAGAAAATTGGGTGATATCTCTCCTCCTGGATAATTCTTTACCTCTAAGAGATATTGTGAAATTCATTCAACAATTAAGTTACTAGTTTATTCACCTCTCTCTATGGCACGCTTTTTTCCAACATTTAACATGTTTGGATTAATGTCACATACATATATCTGAGTTTCTTCCTGTAAGCCATCATCGACTGGTTCTTGCAATGCTCTGCGTCTGATGCTGCTAACACTTTCCAGAATCCTGAAAGCAACATCACCTGCCTCATTTTGATTTTATTAGAGAAAAGGACCGACAAATTTCTTATAAAGGAGCTCAGTTCCACATTAATGATTAGCTTAAATATTAACCAACTTCAAATTCCTAGGACACCCTACTATGAGCATTCTTTAACGTACTTACACTATCCAAATTAATCATTTTCTATCAAAACTATACCAGTTAGCTTTCTTTTTTTGTTCAATTTTGAGTTCTTAAATATTTTACTTTTCCATACAATATTTCTTGTTCTGATGTTTACACTTTCTCCACTGCACAGATACAACATATATTTTGTTTCAGAATGTGAGCCTACCTGTTCCACCAGCAACATCAAGATGTTTCATTCCAGGAAATGGCCTTAGTTTGGAAACCAGTCTGATATAAATTTTGCATAAGTCACCAAAACATGACAAGAAAGCAAAGTAGATGACAAAAATGAAACAATAAGTAGAAACAACCATAGAAAATCTAACCTATCCTTCCATAGTCTATGTAATCCGGCACTCATCAGGTCATTCATGAGATCATAGTTCGAAGCAACTTTGCTAAAGACTTCACCAACCATTTGGCTTTTCTCTTCTTCTCGTACTTCTTTAAACCCTAAAAATGCAATGCTAGTAAGCTTCATTCAACAGAATTAATGATTGTGAAACAGTGTAATTCAAGGAATACTGATACATTTACAGGGTGAAGTGTTGAAGCATTAAGAGTGAAGAACATCCTATATGCCTGTGGTTTATGGATCCTGACGAGTAACCTATTGCATAAATGCAATATCAAGAATTGTTAACCTCTGAGTTATAACAAATAACTACTTCATAAACCCAAATTTCCATGGATCCATCTTTGGATATCCTATTTATTAAGCATCAAGCCTCTAATTCACGGTTTCTGTGCTACAAAATATAGCTGTCTGTCACATTTCCATTTAAGTTAAAGTTGCCTGCAGTAATTCAGAGTTCCACATTGCATGGCACAAACAAAAAGAAAAGAAAAAGAAGTTAAAACAGCATAAGGTCTCAAGCAGAAGCACAAAGGCATCCATGCAGACTAAGAAACATACAAAGAGATATTCTAAGATCTTCAAATAAAGTGACAGACAAAAATGAATAATCATTAAATAAACAAATTTTTTCTGTAGAGAAAGAAAGAGGCAGAGAGATACCAAAACTTGTGGCATGTGAATGCAGTAAAGAAGCAGAAGAGAGCATGGGCGAAACTTTATTCCTGAAATTCTTAGACACCAGCCTGAGCGCCATTTTGCTACAGCGATTGCCTGATTAGAAAAAAAAAAAATTAACTAAAGAAAAATAACCTTATTAACCCATGAAAACAAGCCAAATAAATGTTAAAAATATATCAAGGATTCCATTGCTAGATGTGATTAGGGTTTTGAATAATTTGAACAAATAAAACATACAACAAAACCCACAAACCCAGAAAAGATAAACACCAAATCAAATATATATAATCTCAAAAGGAAATTTGAAAAATAAAAAGAAAGAAAGAAAGAAAGAAAGAAAGAAAGAAAGCGCATTGAATCAAAAAGGAGAAGGAGAGTAAAGAAAGGCAACCTTTGTGAAATTTCAGTGATGATGCAGCGGGTGAGTGAGTCCCACAAGCTTGTGAAATTTTTGCTTTTGCTGATTTCGTCTGAAATAAATTGGCTTTAACTTCAAAGGGCTGAATAGGCCGAGCCAGCCCGACTGCCTTTTTACCCCACAACGACACAGTTAAGCGATCCGATTTTTCATTTTACATCTCTATTTTTTATTTTTAATTTTTTAAAGCTAAATTATTTATTTTTTTTATAAGTTTTCGAACATTAATGTCTGACAAATTTTCTAGTTATATTGAAAATGGATTTTCAAAAAAGAAGAGAATGAAGGTTTAAGAAAAATTATAAAAAAAGATTTATTAAAAATTTTTAGTAATTAGTGTAATGAAAAAATTATTATTGAAAAAATTATAAATTTTAAAAGTAATAAAAAAATTAATTTAACTATTTTGATCTTAAAAAATAAAATTTTAAGATCCTAATTAAACTAAGGATAAAATAATAAATAAATTTTTTTTATAAATTTAAAATTCATTTTTAATAAAATTTTTTTTAATATCGATTATTAAATTTTTATAATAACTGTAACTAAATTAAACTTTTTTATCATGATGAATTTTTTTGATTAGCATATAAATTTTGATAAAATTGTGTAATATTAAGTAATATTGCTTATACAGTTTATAAGAATTTTAGCTTTCAGTTGTTCCTTCATCATTTTCTTAACATCAAAAGACAAAATGTTTAATCAAGGTTTCATAAGATTTTACTTTTTTAAAGGCAAAAAAGTAAAATCAACTTAATTTTTATTAATTTTAAAATTTATAAGTTTTTTAATAATAAATTTTTTCATTGCACTAATTGATAAAAAATTTTAATAAAATTCTTTTTTTGGTAATTTTATAATGAATTTTCTAAAAGTTATATAACTTTTAGGAAAGTTAAAAATTTTATCTGATATGAATCTAAAAACTTATGAAAAATAATGATTAAATAATTTCACTTAAAAAAGTTAAAAAATATATGAGATATGAAAAGTAAAATTTGGGGTGCATTTAGAAAATTTTTTTCATATTAAGTAGACCGATTATTTAAATACACTTTTTTACCTTCTTTTAATGCTCATCTCAAGTCTAAAACCCTAAACTCCTAATAGGGTTTAGGGTTTATCATCTCTCATTTTAAGTTAGAAAACATTGGTTTAAGTATTCGAAGAAGAGGATCTAACCAAAACAAACATTAAAAGCATTACCATGGGAAAACAATTGATGCAAAATGAGATGCTCTCATCTTTCCTTTACAATAATGATTTATATTTTCTAATATTTTATTTAAAAAAAACATTTATTGGTTGACTTTTAAAGCATGATTGAAAAGGCATACGACACTAGATAAGTTGTAATGTAATGAGAAGTTGAGAGAAGAATGAGAGACTAGAGAATGATATAAAAAAGAAAAAAGTAGATTTTTTTTCATTCATATATCCTTCAATACAATAGTGTGTATATATAAGCTCATGCTTTTCTTGATTTCTAATTACAAGAATCTAATAGAAAAATAGCTATGAAAGTTTTGGAATATTAGCTAGCTAATTAGTAATAGGCACGTGTGCTCCCTTAATGGTTTTGTCCACTACTTTGATGACCTTGTTAGTCAATGATTTGAACTCATGTATGCCTCGTGCGTGCCTCTAATTGCATTTCGAACCATAGCTTCTGCCAACTTCCTTGTGCCATGATCATAGTCAATTCCCATGCGTGCTCTATTTATGTTAAACTTTCAATACCAATGATTGCTTTCATCACATAAGTTTGAGATAAGTGCACCAATAAGATATAAAAAATGTGTTAGAAATGAGGTTGCTTGTCGCTTCTCACCTCATTTGTTAGGCATGTTGATCATATAGCTTTTTTATATTGCATGATTTTGTTTAATTTTATGGTTTCTTGACTACATTGTTTTCTATTCTAATTGATCTGCTAATAGAATTATCAATAGATTTACACTTCAAAACCCATTTCCTTTTAGTTTTGATTTTTAATCATTATGATGTTTGCTAAAACTAGTCCCTTGATCACTTGATGGTGCCCCTTTACCTAGCCCTTGTTGGCTTTCAAGAAGAGGGCTACACTTAACCTTAGAAATGATGAAAAAGAGATTGCAATAAGCTTAGCAGGAATAGGGTCTATAATTTTCACTCAAACTAAAATCTCTCCAACTGCGATTGGATGTCTGGGAGCTGGCCCTCTCTCTAGATGATGTCAGGGAACTTTCTCTTTTCTGCTCCATGAGCTTAGCTTTCCAATGCAACTCCAGGAGCGACAGCAGCTGTACAATAAACAAAACGACTTCAATTGGATATGTTTAGCTTAACATTGCTGTAAAGGGAATGCTTGAAAGGATTGAAAGGAAAGAGAAAAAAATGTATTATCGTCAGTCTATAGCCGCCCCATCTCTATTAGACTAAACTGGAGAAACTACTACTACACTCGCTGGCAGGGCTTACCTTTTTTATAGAAGTCTTTACCTTATGACTGCTGCAATTGGAGAGGCTGGTGAAGGCACTGGTACTGGCTTAGCAAAAAAGAGAGCGAACTTTATTCAAACTCATTTTCTTGCCCTGCTTTTTAATCTTTTTGATAGTGTCACTGGAATGATAGCAAACTCTACATCATAGGAAACTAACTATGGATACATCAAAGAATGTAGTAAAAAAATTGAAAGGCCCCTAGCTATTATTCTATTACAGGCTGCTTATGGACTTCTCAACTCAAGCTTTTTTGTTTTTGCTTGTTGTTTGCTTTCAAGACTACAACTTTCACTCAATTTTCAATTTTTAATATAATATTTAGACTCTGAGACTTTGGCCCATTAGCTTGATGTTCTGTTGATGAGATTTAGTAATTTTAATTATTCGACTATTTCATCCGAAAATATTTTGAATTTCATTTACCTATCCAATACAGAGGAATCATCTAGGGAAGACTCTAGTGGTGTTGGTTAAGAGGAAATGAATTACAAGAAGCCAATAATGTATGATAAATTGTTGAAGAAACTTAATTCTAATTACAAATTTATTGCTAATGCCTATAAAAGGAGGTATTTTCTTTTTTTAACGTTATAGTTAAGCAGAGAATTCATGTTAATTCTAGATTTTTAATAAACTATTGTGCTATTCATGAGCTTCTTTTTTTTTTTTTTGCAAGCTTACTTTAAATTGGACTTTTCTAGGCATTAGTGATAATGAATGCATGATGCATTTAATATGATTATGTTTTTTGACCTTTGTATCAAAGTGATTACATAGCTGGGCGGTATCTATTTAAAAAATAAAAAAACTAGTTTTTCCACCACAAGCAATTGTCATGTAAGTTATATAATCAATTAATTATGATTATAGATATATTTTTTTAAGTAAACAAGGATTACCGTTAATTGGTAAAATTATTAATTATAATAAAATGACATAGACTTAATTAGAACAAAAATGATACTACAGTCCTCACAAAAGTTTCATAGCCCTTAAGCTATTTTTATATAGAGTATGGATATATTTTGTTTAATCATCCCTTGATGGACTATTTACCTAGTAGTTTGTTGATAATTCTCTTTCTTCTATATAAAAAATGTTTTTTGCTCATGTGTTGAAATGAAGCCTAACAATGTTGAATTATTCTATTATGAACAAAGATAAGTTACAGATGATAATGTAACTGATGGCATTGAATCACTTAGTGTATTAGAAGAGGAGAATGATTGTGATGGTAAGAAATATCTTATTTATTTTTTTTACAAATAATATCAAGTAAAAATCTATAGTTTTTAACATAATTGCTTGTAAGTATGTTTTGCTTATTTCGATGTTATTAGTTTTTACATTTTGGATAGTTTTTTTATGTTAGCTTGGTTGTTTTGTGCTTGTTATTTTTTATTTAAATATTTTTGTAATAATAATAATAATAATAATAATAATAATATAGATGGTGTTCCCTCACTATTTGAGAGGATGCCATTTTTTTGCTATTTGCTTTGGGATAGATGGGGTTGTAAAAAGTAAGAATGGTGATACATTTTCTTCCAAACCCACTTTCTTCATTTTTTTCAATAAAACTTGTTAAATTAACAACCTCATAGGAATGGTAGTCTTGGTAAAAGAAAAATCCTAAAAGGTTGATTGATATGATGGATTCTTATGAAAAATAATAAAAGGGATAATCTAGAGTTTATGCAATATATCTAAATGATAATTTAAAAAGAACTTTTTATGAAAGAAATATTTATATTTATTAGATAAAAGATGGCTATAGTGCCATGAGATTGCATGCCTGGCATGATGCCTTAGATGTCATATGTTCAAAGAGTTTTTCCAAAGAGAATCACATTATAAATTGCATAGTAATAATTAGATAAGAATAATTAGTAACTAAGTGTAATAGGTGGATCAATTTGGTGCATTAGTTGATTGTAGTAGTTATTTAATCATTAATTGTTGTGAACCATATTTGGTTTAGATGTGCCTTTTTTACACTGTGATATATAAATATATGAGCATTTTAATTATGCATGGAGGGGTTGTTGGATGGAGGTTTAAGTGGATAACAATACTTAATCAATGAAAGTTAGATATTCAGATATATTTTGAAAATATAATTTTTTTGTAAGGGATTCTAAGAGAGAGTGAGAAATGGTTAAATAAGTAATTTTGATCAATGCATGGCTAGATTGCATGTTATATAAATAGAAGCTTTTATCTTTGAGCTTTTGATGGATGCAATTCCTAGCCTATCAAAAGGATCACTATATTTAGTATTTTATGGTTGAACATGGTATTTTTAAAGTTCTTTTATTCTTCTCCATCAAATTTATACATTTTGTATAGTAAATTTTTATTGTGTATACAAACTCTCTTTCTCTCTCTCTTTTTAAATTTGAATGAACAAAAATTTACTTTTG
This sequence comes from Durio zibethinus, assembly GCF_002303985.1. Next base: position 8,619,619 of record NW_019168015.1, on the reverse strand, counting down.
TTGATCTATTTTTTTCGTAAAAATTGATAATGGTTCACTTGGAATGTAAGAGCCTGATATAGTTGATATTGGAGAACAGATTGAAAATTTGAAACTGAAGATGACTTAGAGACATTTGACATAGATCAAGATGATGATTTGAGTGTATGTGATCCATCTACTGTTGCCACTAGGTTTAATTGAATGTTGTGTCATTTTTGTAATTTCAACTAGTTTTCATCTTAAATTTTTGGTTGTTTGAATAAGATTCATCACTTAAATATAACTTCTAAAGGATTTAAAGAAAAAGTATTAAATGTGTAAACTTATTAACTTGGACTTGATTTGTGATTTTACATGTTACCTTGTGACTTGTTAAAATATTATTATAGTCTATTGTGAGAATTTTAACTTGAGAAAAAGTTTTTAGTAGAATAAATGTATGAAGTCATTCGTTATGCATTTTTTTGGCCAAACATTCATTATGCATTTAGTAACCTATATTTTTTGAATAACTAGCATTCTATGTATACAAGGATTTAGTTTAAGTACATGAAGCATATATGTTACACTTAATAATGTTTTAAATTTTCAAAAGCTTGCATTCTAGATCGTATAAGGATTTATTTATTTTTTGAGTAATCACTATTCTTGATTGTTATGATAATTAATGGGATAATTTTGATTCTTTATGTGAATTTTATAATGTTTTCGGCATGTTATCTTTTGGGATCATAATGAGATCGTTTTTTTTTAAGTTTGCATATCATTTTTTTATACAGTTCATTTATTAAACATGTTGAGTACAAGTTATCAAAAGTAAAGGCTAAAGATTTGTCAAAAAAGAAAAGGAAATATATATGGGAGTTGTCTACTATTAAAATATCGAATTATAAGTGGGTTGGAATAGAAAAGTGTTTTTTAAAGGTATGTCCACATTTTCTTATATATTTTTACCTTTTTTTTCTTTTTAATACTATTATACAAAACATCTAGTGAAATTATCTACTCTCATGATTGGTTTTATTCAATTATGATGGTTTCATCTATATTCTATATATATATGTTTAATACTTGAATTATTTTTTGATTTGAGGCACACTGGATGGTGTTTCTCAATTCTGCTGGTTCTTCATTCAATTTGCATCTTTTTGCCTATATTACTTAGCTTATTTTAGGAAGAGCTTTTTCTACTAGGCTCAATAATGAAATTAGGGTACATATATCCTTTTTTTTATGGCTTTTAAATTTGAAAGAGAAAGAGAAAAAAGAAGCAAAAAGGAATAAAAGAGCATGATTTTCCTTATAATAGGTTTTGGGATGGCATTGATGTAGTTTTTTGCTAAAGTTTAAAATTGGCTTTGCTCCTATCTTAGGACAAATATAAGATTGCTTTTATCATGCTTGGGATGAAAAGAATTGAATATTACTCCGAAGTTATGATGATAATAATTTGAATTTTATAAATTTTTAAGATTTGTATGTGTTGTTATAGAGGTACATAAGATATTAGTAATAAAAATTTATAGTGAACTCTAAATTTAATAGATAGAATATCATTCTATAAACTGATTAAAAAAGCCCTTTTTGCTTGGCTGGTTTGTGTTGAAGGTTTATTTTGGTAGATTGTAGATGAGATGAAAATGTTGTTTTTTATTTAAGTGATGTTGATAAGTAGGTTGTTTTAGCTACAAGAAGCAATATTCTGAATCAAAGTTGAGTTGAAACAATTGAACATGCTATTTTTTTCTTTTTTTTTTTTAAGTTCATCTTAAAGCTTGTTGTATCAATAAAAGATTGATTTCACTTATTTATTTTATTTTAACTTTTATTTTTACAGGTTGATGACTTGAATTACAATTATAGTTTCAAGTAAAAGTTGCATAAACACTGGTTGGATGTCTATAAAACATCTGGAGCCAACGACTTCCATTTATCTAAACAGAGATGGTACATCTCTTTTTGTAAGTGTGCTTTATTTGGTCATTAATTGTCAATTAATTTAATAGCTGAGAGACTTTGCTTTCTTATTAATGTTATTCTTTGGGTTTTTTCAATAACTTCTTTTGATAGCTTTCATTCTTTAAAATACATTTATGATGAGTGAGATTTGCTTTTGACCACATATCTATTATTGAAGAAAATGGTAATGTGATAAAAATTATACTTTGCAGTTCAAGTTTTAAATAATCCTTGACACTTATCGTGGTAGCATGTAGATATTTGAATTATTAGCTCTTACTGCTTTGTTGCATTCATTATTGTTATTTTTCTACTATTGTTGGTGATATCTATTTTAAGTTGTAAAGCTTGAAATAATAGATGTTTAACCCTTTTTAGTTAAAGCCTTAGTTTACTATTGGCTTTGATGGACAGTATGTTACGACTTCCAATTATCATATTATTAGAGATTAAAGCTTGTTTGGTAAATAGGATAGAAAGAGGTAAAGATAGAAAAAACTTTAGTCTAATGTTTAAGTCTCCTAACCATTTTCTTACTTTGTAGCTGAACTATTGTAATAAACATTTTTCTGTCCTTACCTCTTTCTATATTTCTTACGAAGCAAAGCCTAAGAGTTCACACAAAATAAAGGTTAACCACTTTTGATTCAAATCATCCAACTAAATTTAACAGTTATAGGTTTCATTTACTCTTGGTTAAGTAAGATTGGTTCTCAAACTATTGTTACTTGGGTATATAAATGATTTATCTAGGACCAATGAACTTAGAAAATACAAATAAGTATACAAATTTAAGTTCAACTTTAGGTGAGAAGGGTGGTATAATAATAATGAAAGTGATGTTGTTACTAAGCATAAATTCACACCATATTTTAATAAGGTATACTTAAATATATGAATGAGTATGTCCTAAAGTTTGATTCATTGTTTCCAACCTTTACTTGAATATCTCTCATATTTTCATGATTAATATTGATGTTTTTGTATTTATTAATATATGTGCTCGTATATTCAAAATTTGAAGTCTCAATATTTTTGTTGATGCCAATATTAAACATTTTGGTTTAAAGAGAAGTAAAGTATCACCTAATAGCTAAGGTAATTGAACTATTACAAATGTTTACAAAAAGTAAATATTCAGAAAAGCTCTCATTTTTTGACATGATATAACTTAGTTGCTAACCATTATTAAAGTTGATAGAATAAGCATTACATGTTTAGAGACAATTATTTGATTTTCTTCAAAATTATCATTATTGACCTGTTATAATGTTGGATTTATTTTCATGCATTTTTACTTTTGATATTTGTCCTTTAAGTTATTGCATTTTAGTTTCAATAAAAAAAATTTGTGTTTTGATTATGTAAGTGATACTGTGACCGGTTTTCCCTAGGCAATAGTTATTGTGATATATTGTATTGTGAGAAGAAATATTTTTATCACAAAAAATATTATAGATGCTTATCTTATGCTTTTTGTGCATACTTCTATTTCTTCTGTGTGAGGAGTTATTTATTTCTTAAGCAATCACCATTATTGACTTTTGTGGTAAGTAACACATAGTTTTAATTCTTTATGTGAAATTTATAATATTTTTAGCATGTTTTTTGAGATCATTTATGGGGGTCATCATTTTGAAATCTGCATATCTTTTTTTTTTGTGCAATTCATCTACTAAACATGTTGAGTACAAGTTGTCAAAAGTAGATGTTGAAGATTTGTCAAAGAAGAAATAGAAATATACGTGAGAGTTGCCTACTGTTGACATATTGAATTGCAAGTGGGTTAGAATATGAGAGTGTTTTCTAAGAGTATGTCTACATTTTCTTGTACATTTTAACTTTTATTTTCTTTCTAATACTATTCCACCAATCATTTAATAGAATTATTTGCTCCCATGATAGGTTTTATTAAGTTGTGACGATTTCATCTATTTTCCCTATACAAAAGTTTAATAACTAAGTTATCTTTTGATTTGAAGCACACAGGATGGAATGTCTCAACTTAGGGGATGACAGTCAACATTCAAGGGGTCCGTTAGGTATGTTGGTAAGGTGATCAAGCTTTTGTGGCATTGTGTGCTCAAGTCAGTCTGACATGTCAAGAAGGTTCAAAAGTTAAAAATACTTCTAGTTGTCTATTAATAGTTTCTAATAGAAAAAAAAAGACCATTTGTCTATTTGGGCCTAAAATACCCCTAATAATATTGATAGCACAAAGTGATGAAAATCATATTAACATGTTGTATAATTAAAAAAGCCTTGCAACTAAATTTAATTGCAAAATTTTAACATTATCAGTTGTAATTTTTTTTTATTATACTTGACCTTATCATAAATTATGTTTTAGAATTTGTTCGGTGATTCTCAAGTGCGGTGGTACGAAACAAAATCATAATGTCTAAAATTAAGAGACCACCATACGGACATGGTTGAAAATTTTGATATTATCAATTGTACATTTTTTTTATAAAATAATAAAGATGTGTAAAATTATCTATATCTATTTATATACTATATTTACAACCCTTTGATTAAGTTGGTGTTAAGAGTTAAGCTAGCATCAACTCAATTGGTGAATTGATAAATAAGGCAAATTATATAATAAAAAATTATATTAATAAAGTTATATTGATAATTTACTTTATTTTACTCCATTTTTAAAATTCATTTTTTTTAAAAATTTTCTCTATTATAAAAATTTTTATGTGTTTTTTTAGATAAAATTGTATGTGTTTTGGTTAAAAAAAAGTTTTCACATTTTTTCTATTTTTTATAGTTATTTTGTATCTCTTTTACTATTTTTATATTTAATATTATTAGAAATTGAAACCCATTTACCATTGACATCATGACTATTAAATCTTTTTTAATGTTTAAAATAACTATAGAGTTTTTTTATTTTATTTTGAAAATTATTTTATTCTTTTAGTTTTTTATCTAAATAATCAAAATTATATTTCACCCATATAAAAATGACAAAATGGGTAGACAACTCACAACATGCCCAACCCATCATAGGTCATGCTTGGTATGAATCTTGTCAGTTATAGTATTGAAGTGGACAAAGATTTATTAGCCTTTAAGCTAACACAGTACGACCCATGAGGACAATGATTTACATTTTACTTTCTCTTTATTCATAGACCATTCTTAATTGTTTACAATTATGGATCTTTCTTACACATTCTTTTCTATGATTTCATTTTTAGCATGTTAAAAAGTTATTAAAAGAATAAGTATTATCTAATTTGAATTAAGTTTGTATAAATGAAATCAATGTTTTCTTTTTATTCATTGTTTATTAAAAGAATAATTATTATTTGATCAAATTAATATAACACGTAACTTCAGACCCGTTACGTAGTGTAGATAGCTCTATCTATTATTAATATAAAACTGTTGATTTACTATAACAAATCACATTTTGATTCAGTACAAGGGTATTGAATGAGCATGTGGCACGATTCAGTACGACACGATCTTTTTTATTCATTTGATTATCACCTATCACCTATCACATTTTTAATTTTTTAAAAAATTGATTAATGAGTAATATTTAATGGTTGTATTATTATTTCATGGGTAAATTACATAAAACTATCTTGTAGTTTGAGGCAGATTGAAAGCGATTCTTAAGGTTTAAAAGTTGACACTTAACTATCTTGTGCTTTATTTTATTATTTTTCTCTCTCCAACATTTTTTAGTATTCTCTTTAACTTATTTCAACCTAGTTAAACAAATAACAAAACCCAATTTTTGATGAAGCCCATTGTAGCCTCCACTAATCGCTATCGATTTCATCACCTGTGCGCCGCTCATCTTTCATTATGCTACTAGTTAATCTTCTCTCTTTTTCTTTTTTTGTCTCTGTTTTAAAAATTCAAAAAATTTTAAAAAATTCAAATAAAAACCCACAAAAAAAATTGTTGATAAGTTGTTGTGGCTATTATGTGGATTTGTGATTGTTTTATAGGTTTATTGGGTATGGGTAATTCATGGTGGATTAGGCTTTATAGGTTTTTCTTATAGTTGCTAGGCTTGTTTTTGGGTTTTTTCAAGGTTATTTGCTCTGTTGATTATTATACCTAAAAATTGGTGTGGCTGCTGAATGGAAATTTAGTACACCTGAACCCAAATCCTATATACAATCAAGAAACCATTACATAATACCCAGTAAATCCAAACTCAGAAATTGAAACCACAAATAGCTTATTTTCCATAATCAAGTAGCTAACAGAGAAAGCAAATAATTTTCAGCAAATCAAAGCAATACAGAAACAATTTAGCATATTTGAACCTAAATCCTACACACAATCAAGAAAAACCCATACACAGTAAATCCAAATCTAGAAATTGCACCCAAGCATGAATTAGCAAAATATCAGAAAGTAAAAATTCAGTAAACCCATAATTGGAACATCCAATCATTCAGGCAATACACAAAAAATAAAAAAAGGTTCTTTTTAAAATTTTTGAATGTTTTGAATTAGTGAGTGGAAGGTTAATGAAGAGAATTAGACAGAGAAAAAAAGTGAGTTGTTAGAGAAGAATAAGGAAAAAAAAAAGAAAAAAATCATAGTTTTGGGTAAAGACGAAATAGAATAAATCATAAGATAGTTAAGTATCACATTTTAAACCTAAAGCTTTTTTTAACCATAAAACCTAACCAAAGTTCTTTTAACTAAAAAAAATTTAAGCTAAACCACATTGACATTAACATTTTAAATTGAATCATATAAACATATGTTTAATTCTTTTTTACTCTTTTTAATAATTATAATACTAAAATAATAAAATACATAAAAAAATAAAAAATAATATATGAAAAAAATTATTTTATTGAATTTGACCTAACCCATTACTTGATAGATTGTGTTTGACACGGTTTATAATATATTTGGATTATGAGATATGTTAGGTTTAAAGTTTAAAAATTTAGATCTTACCAAGCATAATTTATTTTATAGAGTGGTTAGCCCAATATGTTTTAATTAGGATAAGCCCTAACTTGAAGTATGTTGAATGAATGTCACTTATTTATTTTGCCACCTTTACATCCACGTAATAATTATGTATAGAATTTGTATATTATTATAAAACTTTTATTTGGTGTTACAAACTAATTAATTCTAACTCATTTAATGAAATTACTCAAAAGCTTAAATAAAAAAAAAGTTATTTACTTTATCATATTTTTACTCATAAAAAATAAAATAAAATTTCCTTTTAATTTTAAAAACATGATTTTTTTAAAAAAAATTGTAGTTTAATTACATGCACCAAAATAGTAGAATTTTGACCCAAATAAGTGTTTTAGGTTTAAGGTTTAGGCCTTCGAAAAAGGTCGTTCTCATCTTTTTCATGTTTCACTCTTCAAAACTCCAGCCACCATTTTCATTATCTCAGCCTTCCTATTTTCTCTTCCTTTTCCCCTTTCTTTTACCTTTTCCTTTCCCTCATTCTACATTGAGATTTCCTTTTACAGAAGGAAAAAAAAAAAAGAAAATGGGTGAGTTAAGTGAGTGAAGAAAATATTGAGTCGACCTAAATTGCAAGCCCCACATGAGATTTTCTATGATGAAATAGAGGCTTGAAAATATACTTCATCTTCTCGTATTGCTAAAATTCAAGTTCAGTTGAAAATTTAATCATTTTCTTTTACTTTTGTAGGATATTATTAGCATTTGAAATTACGAAGTATTAAGAATTATGTTTTGTTAAAATAGACAAAACTTTCTAAGAGAGCACTTAAGCTTCTTGCTTTGCTTAATGATGGAGTCCCCATATTGCTTTTTAATATCGGTATATATTTATTTATATTTAATTTCACCTTCAAATAAAAAATTAAAATTATGCAATATTTAGAATTTTAATTTGAATTATTTTGTTGTTATTTTAGGGTGTGGTCGGGGCTTAGTGGGAGACAATAACTGAGAATGGACACCAATGGATTACTATAGGAAAGTAATTCAGTATAAAACAAGGTGCCCTCATATTTGCTTTACAATAATCATTTTTATTTTCTCATATTTTATTTTTAAAAAAAAATTATTGGTTGCTTTTGAAGCATGATTAAAAAGGCACAAGATGCTGGAAACGTTTGGGACAAGTACACCAACAAAAAACAACAAGCGAGTCAAAAATGAGGTTGCCTATCGCCCCTCACCTATTTTGTTAGGCATGTTGATCATATAGCTCCTCTAGATTGTATGATTTTGTTTAATTTTATGGTTTCTTGACTATATTGTTTTGTATTCTAATTGATATGCTAATAGAATTATCAATAGATTTACTTGTCAAAACCCATTTCCTTTTAGTTTGGTTTTTAATCATTATGATCCCAGTTTTTGAATTTTAATCTAATATTTAGACTTAGGGACTTTGACCTTTTGGCCTGATGTCCTATAAGACTAAATGATTTTAATTATGCAACCTTTTCATCCGAATTAATATTCTAAATTTCATTTACTTATCCAATACAAGGGAATTATGGTGGTTATGAGGAAATAAATTATAAAGAGTCAACAATGTATGATAAGTTGTTGAAGAAACTCAGTTCTAAAAACAAATATGTTGTTGATGGTTATAGAATGAGGTAATTTCTTTTTTAATGTTATAGTTAAGTAGAGATTTCATGTTGGTTCTAGATTTTTAAGAAACTATTATACTATTCATGATCTATGTTTTTTGCAAGCTCACTTTAAATTGAACTTTTCTAGGCATTAGTGAAAGCAAATGATGATGCATTTTAAAATTGTATTGTTATGTTTCTTGGCTTTTGCATCAAAGTGGTTACATAGCTGGATAGTATGGAAAAACTAAGTGAAGAAATTCATGAAAATTTTATTTATAAATTGTTAAGAAACTTTTTAAAGTACACGAGTATATATATAGCTAAAACATCAAATATGACAAATCTTATGATATCATAAAGATAATAACAAATCACCTAAAAATCTTTTAATAGTAAATGAAAACTATCAAGTAGGAATTTGATCAATGAACCAAATTCCTTTTTATTTAGGAAACAATAAAAGCACTAAATGAATGACACCTAATCAAATCATGTTAGGAATTGGTTTCCACGCTCCCCCTCAAGTTGGGTGATAGATATCAATTATACCTAACTTGAACTTTAAATTCTTGAAATTATCACGATGAAGAGCCTTGGTGAAGATGTCGACTATCTGATGTTCTATTGGAGTGTAGACCAGTTTGACTGCACCTTTTTCAATCTTTTCTTTAATAAAGTGATAATTAATATCTACATGTTTCATTCGATCATGATGAATAAGGTTTTTGGCAATGTTAATAGCTATTTATTATCATAAAACAGTTTTATTAAATTCTCAACTGACTTTTTCAATTCTTGTAACATTCTCTCAAGCCAAATTTCTTCACAAATCTTGTGAAACATAGGCCTAAATTCAATTTCAGCACTATTTTGAGCTACGGCTGCCCATTTCTTACTCTTTCAAGTGACCAAGTTACCTTATACATATGTACAATACCCTGTAGTTGACCTTCGTTGTGTTATAAAACCAACCCAATCTATATTTGAAAAAATCTCCACATTTTTATTTAGTGTTTTTTTGAAGTGCAACCATTTGCACGAAATTTTTTTCAAGTATTGAAGGATTTGATATACTGCCACCATGTGTATCTTTATAGGATTGTTCATAAATTTGCTCACTATACTTATTAAGAAGCTAATGTCAGGTTTAGTGTGTGTCAAATAAATTAATTTTTTCATAAGTCTTTGGTATTTATTTTGGTCTACAAGAAGACTTTCATCTCTAGTTTTCATCTTGACATTTAGGTCAATTGTAGTATTCATTGGTTTATACCCGAGCATCTTTGTCTCTTTAAGAAGATCAATGACATATTTTCATTGTGAAACAGAAATACTATTTCTTGATCAAGCTACTTTCATGTCAAGAAAATATTGAAGCTATCCTAAGTCCTTTATTTCAAGAATTTTAGCTAAAAAAGTTTTCAATTCAACTATTTCCTCTTTATAATCTCTTGTGAAGACAATATCATCAACATAAATAATCATAATAGCAATATTGTTATTTGGTGAATATTTAAAAAATATAGTATGATCATATTGGCATTGTAAGAATCCATTATTTTTAACAACCTAAGTCAAACGACCAAACTAGGTGTGAGAAGATTGTTTGAAGCCATATAAGGATTTTGAAGCGTACACACCTTGTGATATTGTCCTGGTTGTCAAACCTTGAAAGAATCTTCATGTAGGCTTTTTCCACTAGATCACTATTCAAAAATGCATTTTTGATATTAAGTTGGTGAAGAAGCCAATCTAAGTTTGTAACAAGTGGTAGAAACACACAGATAGAATTCAATTTTGCTACAGGAACAAACGTCTTTTCATAATTAATCTCATAAGACTGAGTGAACCTATTAACCATAACACGAGCTTTAAATTTTGTTCACACTTCTGTCTGTATCATGTTTGATAGTAAAAATTTTCTTACATCCCACTTGGCTCTTTCTTATAAAAAAATCGATTATTTTTATATGCCATTCTTTTCTAGTACTTGCATTTCTTCCATTACTGTAGCCTTCAACTTTGGTTGTTTGAGCACTTTTTGATTGGTATTCAGTATATGAACATCAGTTACTAATGTAATCAGTGCTCAGTAAGTAGAAAACAACCTTTTATAGAAAATAAAGTTACTAATAAGATGCTGAGTACATGATCAATTCTATGACCAAAAAAATTAGTGAGAATTTTATGTATTACAAAACTACTAAAGAGATCTGGGATGCTGCGAAGGAGACCTACTCCAATGTAGACAATACCTCTGTAATATTTAAAATCAAAAGCACTCTACGTGACATGCAATAAGGAGACTCCTCTATCACTTTTTCTTTTCCTACTATGTGACATGCAATAAAGAGACTCCTCTATCACTTTTCCTTTTCCTGCTTGTTCTATGTCACTTCTCTTTTTGCCATGTAAAGTAACTAATAAATAATTTCACTTCTTGTAACTTTGTTAGGTCAAATACTGTTATTTGTAATTTCTAATCTGCATTGCATGATTTATGAATTTGTCTCATCTAACTTGTGTATGTTCTCTTTGAGAGTTAGGCGTTATCATTTTACATTATATTGATTTATTTTTTACTATTCAACTTTGACAGATCTATGAAAGATTTGATGCAAACTCGATAGTCAATGTCGATGATGTTCGTTATGAATATTTTACTGAGAAGGTTTATATTCTCAAAAGTTATTTAGTTGTTTCAATGTGTTTTCTTTTGGGAATCTTGCTAGTATTAGATTCCACTAATAGGTCAAAACAAAATTTTTGTAAAGATTTTGTGAATGATCAATTTAAATAATAAAATTTTATTTATCTCTTTTTTTATTAGGAAAACATTGAAGTTCACATCCCAAGTAAAAAACATACAATACTCCTAAACTTATGTTGGTAGGTTATGGGAATTTACACTAATTTGCTCAAATATATATATATATATATAAAATTAGCTTGGTTCTACAATAGAATGCAAATGTGTAAAGTGCTAAATCTTTTCTTCATTTCCTTCACAAACTCTACATGACATAATAGTATCTTTCATATACGAAATAAAAATGTTAAGTAATTTTAGAGAGGTACATAGATGTCTATCATCAATTTAGTTTTTATTTATAAAAAAAGAGAATTTGTTCTGACAATATTATCAGAAGAAAGCTAATATTATAATGTTTTACCTTATCAACATGCTTATTGGTTGTTAGAAAGCTCTACCACATAAGCACCTCAGTTTCTTATCTTTAAAATGTGCCTGCATGTATTGAACCTGATAAGTAAATGCTAAAATTAAATATAAATGCTTTCTTTGTTCTAATTATATGGTTGCAGGAAACTTTTAAAGTAGGTCATTTTTTTTTTCATAGTGTATTTTCCTAAAAATTTGAGATGAGATATGAATGATGTATCATTAGTGGTGACAATTGGTTGGACAGCTCACCTCAATGAAATGGCACCAAGATGAATTGATCTTGTTGTTGATGAATACAACTTACTTTTATCTGTGTCAAATATTAACTTATACATGATGATTTTTTTGATCCAGGTGTTTTCTAAGATAAAAGATTCTAAACATGTACTGTGCTTAAGCATTCTTTAAAAAGTTACTGTAGCTGTAATTTTACTTGAAAGTCTTATGATATTTTTCTTTCATTGAGCTCTTTTTTAGAGTGGGATTATGATATTTGCCAGCTCTTTGAATTTGTTCAACTTCAAAATTTCTTAAAGTCTCATAATGCATCATTCTATTTACTTGGGGAATAAGATATTCTTTCTTCTTTCATTATGTCTTTTTTTTTATTCAGTTCATTTTATGTTTTTATGCTTGTAACCTTTTGTCTTTGTTATGAAACTTTACTTTCCATTACTAGTTAGGCATAAAAATTTCTTTGTTCTTTAGTTACATAGATTAGAGAGACATCTCGTGCACAGGTTTGGTTTTTTTAAGGGAAGTAAAAGATCATGCTTTAAATTGAGAGATTTTTTTTTATTACAGATATAAGGTTCTTTAAGCTTTTGTTTCTCCGCATTCATAGTAAAATTGCATTTCCTTATGTAGACGCTCTCATTGCTTTTGTTTTGGTAACATTTTATAAATTGTAATTTTAATGAATATGAAAATTATAGTGAATCTCATGTTGATACATGGTTTTGATGCCTTTTAATTTTCCTAGTTCCTAGATTCTAAGGTATTCAAATTTTGATCTATTCTCTCGTAGAGAGGAAGGAGTTTTATGCTGAAGTGAGTCTTGTTCCCATAAAACTTGATCACTTTATCTTCTGTTGCTCAGCTTCCTTCATAAGCCTAATTATGATGTGCCTTTTTTATTTCAGATTGTTAATATGCTTGAAAGGTCAGAAAACTTGGCAAGCCTTGTCTTATTTTCTTCGTTTGATAAGCTACAAGTAATGTTCTATTATCATACATAGGTTAGTTTTTATAGCATGAAAATGCATCCAGCATTATTACTAGATGGGAGTGGATATTATTGTGAGATGGTATTGGAGGGTGACGGTTGTGTAGCATTCTAGCATTTACTCTGCTAAAAGCAATAATATTTGGTGTGATATTATTATTTTTACTGTTTGAAGAAAATGTTATGAATTGATAGAAATAGCAAATGTCTCAAGATCTTTAATAAAGTTTAATATTGTAGTAGAAAAGCAAAATTAAAAATTAGTAATTGATAAGAAATATCAGGGCAAATGATGAAATGACCTATATTTATTTGGTTTTTTTTTATTTTTTTTACCTTTTCATTATTGACATCTATGAACTTCTCAGTACCATCCACAGTATTCCAAGTTTATTTTCTTTTTTAATGGTTAGTTTGCTGGTACTAGTATTTACTTTCTTCTGGCTACTGCCATGATAGTTGAAGAGAAATGTTGGATTTGCTCTTACAAAAAGAATGATCAAATCAGAAAATGAAATCTTTTTCTTCCTAAAATAATAAAAGATCATATCTAGCCAATGAAGATAGATAAAAAGCAAACTTCGCAGAGGGAGTTGTGACTGTCATGAGGATTGCTAACAAAATTAAAAATATCATTATCATATGCTTATTAGAATCCCTTGGTTCTTATTGTTAGCAGGCAAATCCATCATATTTATAAAACATATATGATGAAATATAGTTTTATTGTAACTACAGTAGAGGATTCATATTCATACTTTTAGTTAATTCTGATTGTAAAATATTATTCTGTATGGGTTCTATTTGGTTATGACTTATTACCAAATTTTTTTATAAATTCTAGTAATGTTGTAGGATATAATTTTGATTCGTAGTGTTTTTTTTAATAATCATTTAAATTATTATTTAGAATCTACTTGAAAGCTCGATTAAAAGGTTCCAAAAATGTGTTTTATCATCAACTTTTACTTGGATCTTTAGTGAATATCTCAAATGAATCCTTAGTACATAAATTGGGCTTAGCTGGCAATGGCACTAGTTAAAAGGATATAATAGGCATTAAGAAAAATAATGGATGAAAAAGGTAGACATTTGAAAAAATGAGAAGTCTAAGGTTTTGAATGTAGGATAAATTACATAATTGGTCATTTAACTATTGTGGTCATTTTAAATTGGTCATTAAATTATTAAAATTTTTAATTTAATCATTAACGTTTGAATAAGTGTTGTTTAGGATTACTGTATCATTAAAACTGTAACGTTTTATTTGATATGGTTTCACTTATCAGTAATGGTTTGCTTATATGGCAAATAAAAAATCAAATAGCATGGCTAACTTAGAAAATAACATATGTTAACTTTAGGTTTAAGGTTAAACAAACTTAGGTTTCCTTTGGCTTTTAGAAAATGGGTTTTTTTTTTAACGGCAATAGAGATTAAGGTTGAGTTTTTAGGGATTTTACGATTTGAAAAGGAAATTAAAGATTTTATGGTATGGGCTGGGGGTAGCGATTGGTGATTACAATTGAAGTTTTGGATTATTGAGGGTTACTTTGTCATGGTTTAGAAAAAATTTAAGGTTTAGGTTATTTTGTTATTTTGTTTTAGGGTTTATGATTTCATTTGATATAGGATCAATTAGGTAGTTGTATTAAGGTTTATTTTAAGTTTAGGTAAGTAATTGATAGAAGTAGGTGTCAAGTGACAAGGGACTATATGCTTGCTTATGGTAGGAATTGAACATTTTTATTTAAATTTTTCTTTTTCTAGTTATACATGAATCCACTAGTTTTATTTTTGCCTATATATGAATGAACTCGTTTGGTTTTGAGTATTAAATATAATTATTTTGGACACCTTTTTCTTATTACTGAATGTGCCAACTCATGTTTGTTGTTGTACATTGTGTCATGTTGAGTATGATATGTGGTTATTATCTATTTGTCGTATAGTTGGGAGGTATGTGAAGCCACGTTTGGGTTTTAATGCTTTTTGACTTATGTGAGGCTATTATTGTATTATATATTATTTTATGATATATTTTATTGAAGTTTAAAGTTTTAAGCTTTAAGATATGTTTTATTTAAGTTGGTTTTAGGGTTTATGTCTAAATCAAAATAATCCTTTAATTAAAATTTTAAAATTTGATAATTTTTTAAAGTTTAACTCAGATTATTTCTTAACTGTTATTCATTATGGTGGTCAATTTATGTATATTGCTAATATGATTTATACTAAAAAAATGGTTGATTACTTTGATTTATGTCATGTTAAAGCTATGTCAATGATTGAATGAATGATATAATTGAGAAATTAGGCTATGTAGGTATTATGAGATGTTATTGAAAAATATCTGTGTGGGCATTTATTACTAATTTTGTTAGACCTCTTCGAACAGATGTTGATGTTGTTAATATGGTTGCAAGCATACTTAGAAATCATTAAATCCATTTGTACTTAGAAGACGAATCTATCATTAATAAAATAACATAAATGCTAGTTCTATTGAGGAAGTAGAGGTGGAGTTGCTACAGACATTAAAACTGACACAAAAATAATAGTAAAATGTAAATGTGTTAATCATAATGTGGAAAAAGATTAAAATGATAGTGACAACTTTGATTTCAATTTTAATGAGAATGACTATAATATGGAAGATGATAATGATCATGATTTTAAAGTAAATGTAGATTTGAGAATTGAGATATATGGGTTTAGGTGATAAAGATAGTATTGGAATGGATGATGGCTTAAGTGTTGAAGCATGTGCAAATGAGGAGGAATATGAAAATTAAATTTTTTGCACATTGCACATGAATCTGATTCAGAGGGTGTTAGTAGATTGCCAAACTTCAGCAATAAAATAGATATAAAAAATTTTAAGTTAGAAAAAAGGATGTTGTTTTAATAAAGAGGTGTTGAAAAAAGTCATAAGATAATATGAGAGGAAGAATAGGTATAATGTTAAGTTTGAAAGGAATGACAAGAAAAGGGTTAAGATGGTATGCAATGAAGGTTATTTGAGAAAATTGTATGACGAAATTCAATGCAAAAAACCAATTGGACCCTACTTGACAGATCTTATGTTTCTAACATATATGTCTCATAGAAATGAAAAATAAAAACATGACTTCTAAGTGGATAAGTTAACATTATGTTGACAAGTTTATTAATGATCTAAAATACTCTTTGAGTTCCTTTCAACAAGATGTAATGACAGACTTTATCATTAATGTGTCATTAACAAAAGATTTTAGGGTTAAATAAAGAGCACTTAAAATTGTGTATGAAAATCACAAAGAACAATATGATAAGATTTATGGGTATTTGAAGGAGCTCAAGTAAAGCAATAAAAGAATCACTACAATTTGTTTCTTAAATTATAAATTATTTAAGAAAATGTATTCTTGTTTATAAATATACAAAGATGGGTTCAAAGTTGGTTGTAGGTGTATTATCAATCTTGTTGGTTGCTTCTTCAAGATGTGTTATGGTAGACACTTATTGATAACTATTGGCATTGATGCAATCGATTGCATCTATCTACTAGCTTATGTAACTATTGAAAGTGAAAACTATGACTCTTAGTATTGGTTCCTGCTTTTGCTAAAAAATGACTTTGAAGTTACAAATTCTTATCATTGAACTTTTATGTCAAACAAATAAAAGGTTTGAACTTTATCCCTTTAATTTTTTATTAGTTCTTTTTATATGAAATTAAGATTATGAAATGTAACTATAATTTATATTTTTATTATTTTGGAAGGGAGTTATGGATGCATTTATGGATATTGTGCCTAATGCTAAGCACAGAAACTACGTTAGGCATTTTATACATAAATTTTAAGTAAAACTCTATGAATAAAAGAAAAGCATTGAAGGACTATTTGTGGAAAGCTACTAGAGCTACTTACTTGAAAGAGAATGAAAATGCAATAAAGGAAATGAAAGTCTTGTCAGTTGATGCATATAAATGGCTTGAAGGAAAAAATTCAACTCAATATTTTAAGTCTCACTTCTTAACCATGGTTAAGTGTGACATGCTTTTAAATAATTTATGTGAGTCTTTTAACAAGTTTATTTTGAATGTAAGGGATAAGCCTATTTTGACAATGATAGAGACTGTTATGACAAAATTAATATAAAAGATTGCTTTAAAGAGTGTAGCTACTAAAAATTATTTGAGATCACATTGTCTCAAAATACAAAAAAAGTTAGATTATATTGTGTTACAGTGAAATAGGTACTAGGCAAAACATAATGGTGGTCCAAGATACCAAATAGCATATGGGTCATCAAACCAGCACTTAATGGACCTTTAATTGTTTACCTAATCATTTAAAAAAAGAGATCTCACTGGGATTCCATGTATGCATGCTGCTACATGTATGTTATTGTCTAAAGAAAGGCCTGAAAATTATGTTGATCTTTGCTACAACAAAATCACGCAAGTCAATATATATTCTAACATTTTTTATCTTGTTAGAGGTGTACAAGTGATCAAACCTTAGACCAATATTGTCACCTATTATAAGAAAACCACCTAAAAAATCACAAAAATAAGAGGAAAAAACAGATAAAATTAGTGGAAGTCAATTCAAATGTTATAAAAACAAATAGGAAGTTTATGCAAAATAAATTGCTTTTCTTCATATAGGATCTATGAATTCAATGTAAAAAATAAATCAGTGACTAGATTACAAATCGATATTAAAAAAATGGATTATTTTTGGCATGCTGTTTGGAATTATGAATAAAGAAATTTGAGCGGGAATTACTAGAAAATAACAACAAAGTAGCATTTTTTAGAATTTAAGTTGAGCTATTGTAAAGGCAAATTCGGATTTTTAGATAAGATTGTTATGAATGGATAAGGCAATTAGAGTATACTTTTGGGTTGCAATTTGGTAAAGAGAAATGGTCAAACTTTCACCTTAATTAAAAATATAAAAATTTTTGAGGAAGAACATTTATGTTTTACTATTTTACTTGACAAGTAAAATATGATTTACTATTGTGTTGGGATTAAAAGTCCAAATTTGTTGATAAAAGGAAACTGACAAGCATAGTTATTATAAGACTAAATAACTTAGATCTTCTTACCATAGGTCAATCCAATAAACTAATTGTAGTAAATCTTCAATTTGCTTCAAATACCCTGTATAACTCAAAGTGTAT
Organism: Durio zibethinus; assembly: GCF_002303985.1. The sequence goes on along the minus strand of NW_019168015.1, from coordinate 8,601,513 downwards.
AGAACAATAGAATGACAAAAATATAAATTGATGTTTGATTAAATTAAATATGTTAGGTTTACCCTTAGAAAAGATGAAAGTTCAAAAATATTTTCTATGGAGGGAGAAATAAATAATACTAGAAGGAAAAGAAAATAAATTTAGAATCTTTTCATTTTAGATATTTATTTTCTCTCACTCCTTTTATCATGACAATAAAAAATTAAAAAATATTTTTATTTTTTTATATTATCTTTTGTGCCTTCCCCCCTCATTTCTAGTGAAAATAAACCTGCAACAGAGCATAAAATTCAAATACCATTTTGAAAGTATCCTATTATATTAACAAGTTAACTTAGAATTCTTTATAGTATCCTATTATATGAATAATTACTCGGAATTCCTCATAAGTATTCTTTTTCATGGTTTTGTTACATATTTTTTTGGTATTAATTTTCTAAACTAATTCTTTTAAGAAATTGTTGCAAGTTGATTTTATGACACATGATAGCTTATAGGGCTAGGTTTTATGATAATGATAATTTAAAATTCGTAAGAAAATAGGGAAAATTGAATAAAGGAAAGAAAAATAAAAAAGAAAAGATAACCTGAGCTTCACATTTAGGGTTCCTTAATTCCATCACACAATCAAGAAGGAAAAAACTAAGCATTACAACTATGGTTATTTGGATTACACAATTTGAATAGCAAAAATGCTAAAAAAATTCTTATAGTCATAATCTATCTTTTAAAAGAATAGGACATTGATATTTATATACGCTATTAGGACTTAAAAGGAAATACATAAGACTTTAATATAAAACTAATAAACTTGACTTATAAACAAAACCTAGTAGGGTAAACAAAACTACACTAAGATACTAAACCCTAATATAAATATAAAATACCAAATACAACTCTAGTTCATAGATATTAAAATTAGTCCGATAAATACAATAATGATAACAAAATAAAATCTTAAGTAATCTAATCCCTTAATTAGATTATTTATGTTATGCATCACTTTATCATGCTGAGTAATAGCTAATAGAGGATGTTATGCAAAAATTTTCTCAAGAATAGGAACTTTTGTAAAGTATCTTCATGCTTTAATTGGTTCTTTAATACTATTTCGAAAACAAAAATTCTTATATTTTTTGATTGCGCATAAGATTGTGCTTTTCATTACATTGCCTTATATTTTTCCATGCATTTTATAGAGAGCAACGATTAGTGAATTGGGATTATATCTTGCAGATTGCTATCTCTAATATTGAGGTAAGTCATTTTTTTTTTTGTTTTAAGCCTGCAAGTGCATGATTGCTATCAAGTAAGAATAGTAATAAGTATCGTTTCCTTATGTAATTAGTGCTAAAAATGAAATACTAAAATGAATCTTTTGTCTTATATTTAGACAGATCAAAAGTGAAAGTAGATTGATTGAAATAGAACAAAAAGCTATCTAAAATTGTATGAAAAATGAGGGTGGGCCGAATGGGAAAATAGATGGTAAGAGTGAAGCTAATAAATTATCAAAGGTTGAATAAAGCTAATTAACTTTAATAACATAAAAGGAATGTGATGAAGGTGTAAGGGCCGATTGCAATGCTACATAAGATAAGTGTTTGCTAACACTTTAGGTGGTCAAATATAAAAGAAAATAGAAGAGTAAGTTACAAATAATGTAAATGAAATGAGAACAAGAAAATCGAAAGCTTTAGGAGAACTTGGAAATAAACTTGAGTAATTGAAAGAAAAGTAAAAGAAAATGAGCTTTAAAGAAAACTTGAAAAGAACTTGTACTAAAAAGTGAGAACTTGAAAAAAAAAAAGCTTTTTGGCTAGTCTGTCACCTTAGTCGAATGGAACTAGAAAAATATAGGAAACGAAGCTTAAAACCAAAACTAAAAAAGAAAGAAAGAAAGAAATTAGAAAATGGAATGGTTTACAAGTGAGCAAAAGGTGCCTATTTATAGTGCAAGGCCATGGGTGAGAGGATGAACCTAAACACTTTCATTTTAGCTAAATCTCATTTAAATTCAAAACTGATCTTGTTTAGCTAAAATGGGATTACCGACTAGGTAGTGAGCTTGTTGAGGTGGAAGTTGAATGGTGAGCTTAGATTAGTCCATTTGAAAGCTACCCTTGTTTAAGTGTCATGCCATGTTAACCACATTTGAAATTTGAATGATAATGTGATTGGGATTTCGCTAGTTTAGATTTATCTTCATGATCTTGTTGATCTCTTTCACTTAACTTTAAATTTTTTTTGAATTTTGAAGACTCCTTATTCATCACTTTCCTTTGACTTGGCTTCATGTCATTCTTGGCTTGGGCTTCTTGGTTTGGCTTGAATATAGGATAGGTTGTTGCCACTTTTGCATGGATATTTACATTTGGCTTTCCTTTAGCATACATTGTCAATTGTTCTTAAGTCCTTAAAAGCGTGATGGTTTGCTAGTCATTTAAAATTCTTTCTTGTCAACTTTGCATGATTTACATGGTTTATAAGCATTTTCAGTCTAATTGTCCAAATTCTTGATGTAAACTTGAAAACAAAAATTCAAACATATTAAGGTAGAAAATGATATGAACTCACAAAAATTTATAAAATTTAATGCAAAAGTAATAAATGAAAAACCATAATTTTTATAGTCCTTACACCCCAACACTTAGCTTTTTTGCTTGTCCTTAAATAAATTTCTCAAATTAATCATCCTAACAACCAAAATGGATGTATTCAAAGTCAAAGTCTCATAAGTTCTCAATTATGTACTATGGTATAATTTTTAGATAGTTATAAACATAGATTAAACCTAAGACTTATTCAAAAGTAAGTTTTCAACTTCTTACAACTTTCATGTGTGTGAGTTTAATCTATCTCTAATCTATGCATACAATTTAAGAAAAAAAATATAAAATATGCCATGACATTTTAATTCAAGGAGATAGCATCCTTTATAAGTTTACTTTTCTCATTTCCTTTCCACTAATGTGTACTTAATACTTAGTTAAAGATTAATACATTTTTATTAGCTTGTAATGTAAGGCTTGGGTTAAAGGTATGAGAAAGGATATTTTAGGCTTGAAAACCATTTGCTTACTCTTAGATTTTTTTTTCACTTAAAATCTTTTTAGACTATTTAAAGTTAAGGCACCTTTCTTATTTGGAAATATATATGTGTATATATATGTATATATTTTCTTCCTTGCACCTCATTACCTCTCAAATATGTCTAATTCTCTTATTTTATCCCTAACATCCATAAGCATTGAGGGTTAGGTGAAAAAATGAAAAATGAATTAATAAAGGCTTGGCTTATTTTATGTAAGTAACTAAACAAGAAAAGGATAATATAGGCTCAAAGCAAGGTGACTAAGGATAATTCATGCATGGGTCGACTTGAAAGGCTCAAATTATCCAAAGATGGCATAAATCATAACTTTAATTAAATACAATTTAGAATTTTTGTCTCAAGGGATGAGTAAGCAAATTTTAAAATATAACTTATGCCTTAAATTTTTATACAACTTCATACTTACATGACTTTTCACAAAAATTAATGCATATCATAGGTCAAGACTAAAATACACACTATATGAAAATTAATAATCAAAAGAAAATGATTCGCATGATATCCTTTATTGTGTTCACTACATTCACACTAGTCCAAAAATCATACTTAAGTCAATTATGATCATTTTATGAAAAATTTGATTAAAAGAGCAGCATATTGATTATAGGCACATCAATTTAGTTTTAAAACAAAGATTTTCAAGGATGATTTTGAAAAAAATTTGAAAACCTTTTGCTAAAAGCCTTCCTCCCCCAACTTGAATTATATATTATTTTTAATGAGAAAGCTTAAAGAGTTAAGGAAAAAGGGATACTCCCTTATCTTTATTCTCCTAAGGTTGAATCCTTTCAACTCTTTTAAGCTATTTCCAATCCTTTTTATTCCTACTAAAACAAAAGCAAAAGACAAAATCAAAGCATACCTGTTCTAATGAAATAATAAAATAACTAAAAAATTATAAAACTTGAGTTACTACCCAAGCAATGTTAGTTTTGATAAAGCTGGACCATACCTAAATATTGGGTTCAGTGAGGTTTATTACCTCTGTAACTTAATTTGTAACTTTTTCATAATAAGCTTTCCATTTGTGCCCATTAATCTTGAAAGTCTCATCTCTTTTTTATCCATGATTTCGATAACTTCATAAAGGAAGACTTGCATCACTATGTGTGGTCCATCCATTTTAACTTGAGTTTGCCAAGAAACAATTTTAATCATGAATTAAAAAGTACCAGTTGTTGTCTAAGCCTAAAGTGTTTTTCAAAAATCTTCCTATCATGAGATCTTTTAGTCCTTTCCTTATACACCTTGTTATTTTCATAAGCTCGAAGTCTAAATTCATCCAATTCATTTAGTTTTAAACTTTTCTTTTCCTTTATTAGCTTTTGATCGAGGTTAAGGTTTTTGAATGCCTAATATACTTTATGTTCTAATTCAACAAAAAAATGACACATTTTTCTATACACTAATTAATAAGGGAACATTTCTAAAAAATTCTTGTACAACATTCTATAAACCCATAAAGAGTTATCTAGTTTGATGGCCTAATCTTTTCAGGATGAATTTACAATTTTCTAAGGTATCCATTTCATCTCCATGTTGGACACTTCAACTTAACCACTAATTTAAAAATGGTAGGCTATGGCTATCTTATATGACTTCATATTTTTTAAAAAGGTCTTGTACAACATTCCATAAACCCATAGAAAGTCATCTAGTTTGATGGCCTAATCTTTTCAGGATGAATTTACAATTTTCTCAAGTATCCATTTTATCTCCATGTTGGACACTTTAGCTTAACCATTAGTTTGAGGATGGTAGGTTATGACTATTTTATGTTTGACTTTATATTTGGCTAGTAGCTTTAAAAAACTTTATTGTATAAGTGGGTGCCCTCATCGCTTATTGTAGCTCCAGGTGTACCAAATTTTGTGAAAATATTTTTATTTAAAAACCTAATGACAACCTTGGCATTATTTGAAGGTGATGCTATGGCTTTTACCTATTTAGAGATGTAGTCTACTGCTAACAATATATAGAGCTATTCAAAAGAAGACACAAATGGTCTCATGAAATCTATCCCTAATACGTCAAAGATTTCAACCTCTAATATTCTATTTAGTGGAATCTCATGTCATTTTGATAAATTCTCCATTTTTCAACATCTATCACATTTAGTGACAAACTTATATGCATATCTAAATAGTGTAAGCCAATAGAATCCACATTATAACACTTTAGCCACTGTTAGTGTCTTTTATGTTCAGAAACATGACATTATTGTAGAATGCTTTCCACTTCCTCCATAGAGACACATCCTTTTAAAACCTAGTCTTTACATTACTTAAACAAAAAAAAAGTCATCCTGCACATAAAGTTTGACATCATGAAAAAATTTCTTCTTTTGCTGATAATTCAAATTATGAGAGAAAACATTACCAACAATGTAATTTACCATATTGGCATACCTTGGTAGTTCTCAAATTGAAAAAAGTTGTTTGTTTTGGAATGATTCATGTATCATATCATCCTCAATTGCTCATTCTCTAATCTTGACAAATGATCAGGCACTTAATTTTCACTACCCTTTTTCTCTTTAATTTCTAGTCAAGTTCTTGCAAAAGGATTACCCATCGAATTAACTATGGCTTTGCATCTTTCTTTGTTATCAGGTACTTCATCGTTGGTCCATATACACAATCACCTTTGTTCCGATCAAATATGCTTTAAACTTTTCAAAGGCAAACACAATGGCAAGAAGTTTTTTCTCTGTTGTGGTGTAGTTAAGTTGTGCTTCATTGAAAGTTTTGCTTGCATAATATATGGGATGGAAGACTTTGTCTTTTATTTACCCTATCATGGTTTCCATAGCATAGTTGCTTGCATCGTACATGAGCTTGAAGCATAAACTCTAATCTGGCCAAGAGAGGATTGGTGTAGTTAACAACTTTTCTTTTAGGGCTTGAAAAGTAGTTGCATAATCAAGGTCAAAATTGAACTTTATATTTTTTTCCAATAACTTGCATAAGGGCTTTGTGATCTTAGAAAATTCATTAATGAACTTTTTATAGAATCTTATATGTCCCAAAAAACTTTTAATATCTTTTACTGAAGCGAAAAATAGTAGTTTTTTCTATCATTTCAATCTTTGCTCAATTAATTACAATTCCCTTTGTAGAGACTTTATGGCATAGTATGATTTCTTTTTGGACCATGAAGTGGCACCTTTCTCAATTGAGTACCAAATTTGCTTCCTTACATTTTTGTAAAACTTTGGACAAATTAGTTAGAGACAAATCAAAGTTATTGTCAAAGATTAAAAAATTATCTATGAATGCCTCTAAGATGTCTTCACCATATCAAAGAAAATTGTCATCATGCATATTTGAAAAGTGGCAAAAGTATTGCATAATCCAAAAAGCATCTTATTAAAGGTAATGTACCATACAGGCATGTAAATATGATCTTTTCTTGGTCTTATGGCTATTTGGTTATAGCTAGATTATCCATCAAATAGGTAATAATATTCATGCTTGACCAATCTATCAAGCATCTAATTTACGAATGATAGTGAGAAGTGATCATTTCATGTAACTTTGTTAAATTTTCTATAATCCATGCATTCTTTCTATCCAATAACAGTTCTTGTTATAATAAGCTTATGTGATCATTGGCTACCATCATCATTCCTTTTTTTTTTTGGTACACATTGCACCTGATTTATCCAAAAGCTATCAGAGATAGGGTAAATTATACTTGCATCTAACCACTTGATGATCTCTTTTTTTACAATGTCTTTCATGGTAGGGTTTAAATGCCCTTACTACTTAATTGTTGTTTTATAGCTTTATTCTAATAGAATCTTATAATGCAAATAATTTGGTTTATTCTTTTTATATCTATAGTATCTTCTTGTGTTCCCTCAATACTTTTAATAAGCTCTCTCTTTGCTTAAGGTTAGAGAGATGATGATTGGAAAGCTAAATGATTGGCCCAAAAATGTATATATGAGGTGGGATGACAAAGGTTTAAGCTCTAAAAGTAAGGGTTCTTCAATTAAGGGTTTGAGATTTTTCAATGATGGCCTTAGCTTGTTATCCTTCTTTGGTTCCTTTGAATAAAGGGTTACTAATCCCACTTTTTCCATTATTTCATGTACTTTATCTACTTTAAAAAAGTCATTTGTTTCCTTAGGATATTTCATTGCTTTACTCATGTTGAAGGTTATTTCTTGTGCATGTCAATTAATGCCTTGTTTTTTGGAAAGGTTTTCTCAAAATGATTAATAAACTCACATTTTTTTTTATGTCTACCACTACGAAATAGTTTGAGAATACAAGTTTTCCTACTTGGACCAACAAATCTTCCACAATGCCTTCTAGGTATCTAAAAGAACAATCAATTAGTTAAATTGTCACCATTATTGGTTTTAGCTCTCTTACATCGATTTTCTTAAAAATGAATAGAGGCGTGACATTAATACTAGCTCAAATACCACATAAAGCTTTATCAAAATATTGACTACCAATAGTACAAGGTATTATGAAACTCCATGGCAACTCTTATTGTAAAATGATGCTATATTCTTTTGCAATTGTGATTGTTTCAAAATCTTTCAATCTTCTTTTCTTGGAAAGGATTTCCTTCATAAATTTGGCAAGCTTTGACATCTATTCGATGGCTTCAACAAAAGGAATGAAAATTTAAAGGTTTTTGAATATTGCTATGAATTTTGCAAATTGTTTATCTTCATTTTGACGTTGAAATCTTTGCGAAAAAAGGATAGATGGACAAAATGGTTATGACTTTGTTTATCTTTTAGTGTGTGCTTCTTTTGCTATTGGCTTCTAATGTTATTTGACCTCTTTTTTTTTTTTTCATTATCTATAATGACTTCCACCAATGGTTCTTTAAAGGTGACTTTAAGGGTGGTTAATGTTGGTTTATCTCGTATAAATTTTTTACTCTTAAAGGTTAGGTAATTGACTCTTCATGAGGTGTACTTTTAATAGAATAGTTGCAGAGATCTTTGGTTAGTTGGCCCATCTAAATTTTTAGGCTTTTTATGAATGAGGTTTGTTTTTAAAGTGTGGTGGTTAGGTTTTAAAGTATTTAGGAAAACATTTATTCTAAGTTTAGCTTTTTTTATTAAGGTGGATGTTGAGTTGTTACTGACAGAAGTTTAAGGGTTGGGTAGTGTTTTGGTGGTTGTTGTAAGAGAATTTTATGTGATTTTTCTAGCTAAGGTTATAGGTATTGCTATAAAGATTATATAGTTGCTTGGTTTAAGTAGCATATTTAATGGTTTCGATCTTATGTTGTCACCTATAGGTTAAGAAAACATTTTGGTTGGCTTGGACAAGAGTTATGGGTGATTGGCTACCTAATGCTTCTACTTTTTTTGGTTAAGGTAACTAGTTAAAAAGTAATGGAAGCTAAAGTGTCAAGCTCATATAACCCAAATGCCTTTTTGGGGACTCTCTTTTTGACACCTCACTGGTAATAGTTGGTCACTATTTCTTTTATAAGATTGTAGGCTTTTTTAATAGACTTACTTATTAAGGTACCTCTAGTAGCTAAATTTATGGTTGTCCTTGTAAGTGACGTCAGACCATTGTAAAAGATTTGCACTTATTGTTATTTTGAGAGCCCATTATGTAAACACTTTCTTAGTAGCTTCTTGTATCTTTCCTATGGGTTGTATAAGGCCTCCCCTTTGAATTATTGGAATGTAGTGATCTCATTCCTCATCCTTGTTGTCTCGGCCAGTGGAAAAAACTTAGCTAGGAACTTTTGCTCCAAATCATCCTATATTGTAATTGAACCAGATGAAAGTGAAGATGGCCAACTTTTTGCTTTGTCCTTAAAAGAAAAATAAATCTTAGCCTTATTGCATCGTAAAAAACACCATGATATTTGAAAGTATCACAGAGTTCAAGAAAGTTAAAAAGATGGACGTTGGGATCATCATTGGGTAAACAGCCAAACTACACTGATGTTTGAACCATTTGGATGATTGATGGCTTTATCTCAAAATTCCTAATTTGAATCATGACCTCATTATGAATGGTTGGAATCTTTTAAGGTTTGGAACAACATAGTCCCACAGTGTCTTTTGGTCTTCTCGAAGGTTTTTCATTGGGATTAGTTTGGTTGATTTTCTCTCTTAGTCTCTTTAACATTCTTTCAATCTCTTGATCAAAGTGAGCTAACATTTCTAGACCTGCACATGTAAACAGAGATCAAAACTGATAATAGGAAAAAATAAAATTTAAATTACAAGAAAAAATAGTTGGTATTGATATTGGTTGTCTCCTACCAAAATAATCCTCGACAACGGCACCAAAAACTTGATTACTGTTTTTTAAGCCTGTAAGTTCATAAATTATCAAGTAATAATAATAATGAGTGAGAATCGTTCCTTCAAGAATTATGTAATGGGTGTTGGAAACCAAGTACCAAAATGAGTCTTTTTGTGTTATATTTAGATAGAGCAAAAGTGGATGGAGATTGGTTGAAATAAAACAAAAAGCTATCTAAGATTATATGAAAAATAAGTGTAGGCCAAATGGGAAAACAAATGGCAAAAGTGAAGCCAATGAATCACTAAAGGCCAAATAAAGCTAATTAACGTTAATAACATAAAAGGAAGGTTGTTGTAACGTTTAAATGCATAAACTTATCATTAGACATAACAAGAGTCATCACTAATCTTTTTTATTTAGGTGAGATTAGCCATCTAACTGAATTTATCCTCTTTTAAAAAAAGATCTCAAGCTTGACTTGAGTTTCTTAAAAGGTAAATTCTAGTTTACGAACCCTAGAATCAAGAATATAGTTATGCGTGAATAAGGTTATAGCACCTTTACAATGTTCATCCAAAAGATGGTACTAATTAATTTCATGTTATCCAAACTTTAAAATATATTTATAATTTTATTGAATAAATTTAATATTAAAATTATTTCAATAGTTTTGTAGCAAATTAAGAAATTTCTTCACCTCAAAAGTATTTATGGAGACTAGTTTTTCACTCTAAAAAGGCTTCATTATCAGATTCATTAATGTGTTTTCTAAAAATTAATTATTCTCAAAATCAATAAAATCTTCCAATAATTTGATAAAATTTTGTTTCGAGGCACATCATCCAATAGTTTTGTAGGATTTTTATTCAAAAATTTATTTATGAATTTGTTTGATGAAATTTGTTTAGTGATCGAAAATATTTAAAGAAAAGAATCCACATATTTTCAATGAGGGGATGCCAGTGCTATATTGAAGTTGATTCAATCATTTGAATTGATTTTTATTTTGTACTTGACGAAAAAGGCCTTGGGCATTGTTTCTGAATTAACCTTTATCATTTTGACATATTCAATGAAGCACTATTTTTCAATACATGAGTTATTTTAAATAATAGGTTTGATGTACAAGAAATGGATCTTTTGACAATTTACTTTAGATCCAAAAGAAAAGTATAAATCTTTCAATATTAATGATAGCACTCTTGTAAAAATGTATAATCCTCTTTATTTTACCGAGCAAGCATAAATCTTGATTTTAGTGCATAGAAAATGGATCTTTTGATACTGAGCTTTGCTTTGGATCCAAAAGAAAAGTATGAATCCTTCAATATTGATGATATGTGCACTATTGCAAAAAAGTATAATTCTCTTTATTTCAATTAAAATATTTTAAGTATGATATGCACAATAATGTGAAACTACAAATTTTGTTTTATTTTTTTTTTCTTATCGTGGTTGTACCTTATTATGACAGAGCAAAAAAATAAAAAATATATTATTTGTTGACAAATTGATGAAACTTATTTTAATTCTCAATGTTTATAGCAACTAGTAAGAATGCATTGTTAGCTATGAAGATCACCAAAACAATACGATACAAGACAGAAGATTAGTTTCTTGTAGATAACTTGATTATCAACATCAAAAAAGAGATTACTAAGTATTTAATTTAGATTTAATTCTTGAAGACTTTGTTTCTTATATAAAAAAAAAAAAAAACATCACTCACAATTTTACATAAGATTATTTATTTGATATATTTTATTTTCTTATACTTTTGTTTATGAATTAATAAAATTTGTGATTTTATAATTTTTTTATTTTTGTTAACATATTATTTGTTTATATATTTTATGTTAATAAAATATAATGACATAAGTCAAATGAATATATATATATATATATATTGATGTCGTGAATTAATGGTTGAGATGTTGGAAAATAACTACAAATAAAAAAAACTCATAAAAAAGATAACTCAAAAGAATTTAAATAATGGCAGAATATGATTACTGGATTAAAAGGAATAAAAGTTCATCACCAAGATTAGACACTAAGGGATACAGAAATACCACTTAAGGATTCTAATCAATGATACAGAATAATAAAAGTTCATCATTCTAGGAAATTCACTTAAGAGATACAAAACTTGAAGAATAATCTAAAAAATTACTTAAGGATAAAGAAAACTCTATTTTGCTTTTTACCAAAGAATAATAGAAAATAAATAGGCTAGGAACATCTCTTCAAGCATGGAAACTTTCATATTGAATTGCTAGAATAATGTCTAAAATCAATGGATTTATATGTGAACCCATTTACTCTTGCAAATTACATAATAATGAATCTGATCATAATCTCATCCATCTTCATGCTCTTCTTTTTCAGTTAGTGTGAACACAATCTCTCTATTTCAGACCACCTTATTTTTATATTTGTTTAGTCAATTTAGACCAAAGATAGTCCTATTTTATTTTTAGATAAGTCCTTCTTAGTCTCAGCCCAAGTTATAAGATGTATTGACACTCCGGTGTCAATCTCCTCTAGTTAGAAAAAACTTGTTCTCAAGTCTAAATTAGTCTTCTCAACATGGTAAGGTGACAAATTAGCAATATTGAAGGTGGAAGATACTCCATAAGTGTCAGGAAGCTCTATCTTATAGGCATTCTCCCCAATACGTTAGAGAATTCTAAATGGACGATCTACCTTAGGTTGTAATTTGCCAAACTTTTTTGGAGAAAATCTCTCTTTCTGCAAGTTAATTCACTCCAAATCACTTTTTTTGAACTCCACATATTTTCGATGTTTGTTTGCTGTCTTTTTATATTTTTCATTTTGTTGCAAAATCTTAGCTCTCACTTGTTCATGCAATCATTTAATACCCTTAGCCATTTCTTCTACATCTCCACTAAATTGTTAATTAGTAAGGAGAAGAACTAAATCTAAATGACTAATTGGATTTTTACCATACACCACTTCAAAAAGGCTGCAACTAGTAGTTTGGCTTGGTGAGCGATTATAGGCAAACTCTACTTAAGGTAAAATAAGATCTCACTGCTTGATATTATTTCTCATATAACTTCTTAGAAAACTACCCAAGCTATAATTGGTTATTTTCGTTTGGCCATATATTTGAGGATGATGAGAAAAACTATATTTGAAATTGGTGCTCAGCTTCTTCCAAAAAGTACACCAACAATGACTAAGAAATTTAAAATCCCGATTAGACATCATGGATCTAGAAACTCTATATAGCCTCACAATTTCTTTAAAATACAGATAAAAAACATGAAAAGCATTTTTAGTTTTGGTATAAGGAACGAAATGGGCCATCTTAGAAAAATGATCCATAATCACCATGATGGAGTTTTTGTTCCTTTGAGTTCTGGGCAGTCCAACTACAAAGTCCAAACTAATAGCCTCCCAAGGAGCATTAAGCACGAGCAATGAAGTATACGATCTAGTGTTTTGACCATGACTCTAGGCAATATGGCACACTCTACATCGTTTAAGGTGTTTCATCACATCCCTCTCCATTCTTGGTAATAAAACTTGTCTTACAAAAGAGCAAGTGTTTTGTCCCTTTCAAAGTGTCCTTCTAGTGCACGATCATGAGCCTCATTGATTGAGGCCTGTCTCAAGAAACATGAGAAAATGCAAAGGTTGTTAGCCTTAAAGAGATATATATCATGCAACAAAAACTGATTGTGTGATCTTTGCTTGTATTCTTCATAAATTCAACCAAAATAAAGATTTGTATGATAGAGCCCTTTGATCACATCAAATCCAATAACTTCAACAACCATAGTCCCCAATAAGGAGTACTTTCGACTTAAAGCATTTATCACCATATTCTAAGTTCTCAATTTGTGTTTGATAGTGAAGTTATAGGCTTGAAGGAACTCCACCTAAGATTTATGCCTTCGGTTGAGCTTGTGCTAGCTATTAATAAACTTCAAGGCCTCATGGTATAAATATAGGATAAATGGCTTGGGAATGAGATACTAACTCCAATGGAATAATATATGACGTAGAACTCTTTGTCATAGGTTGAAAACTTTTTCTTGGCTTCATTGAGCTTCTCATTGAAAAATGTTATAGGCTTTCCTCTTTGACTTAAAACAGCACCTATTCTAGAATTGGATGCATGCCATTTCACTTCCAACACTTGATCAAAGTCTAGTAAAGACAAGATAAAAGCTTTAGTAATCCTAGTCTTGATAAGCTCAAAGTTATGTTCGACTTCTTTGGTCTATTTAAAAGCTTCATTCTTCAAACATTTGGTGATGGGAGCCACAATAGAGTTAAAACTCCTAATGAAGCGCCTATTAAAAGATGCAAGGCCATGGAAGCTTCGGATATCATGCAAAGATGCTGGTGTTGGCCAATTTAAAATTGTCTCAACCTTGCTGGGAACCATCTTTATTCCTTCTTTTGACACCACAAACCCTAGAAACATAAGGCCAAAAGTAAAGAAACTACACTTTTTAAAGTTAGCATAAAGTTTTTGTTCCTTCAATATGCAAATAATTGGTGCAGATGATTCAAGTGTTAGTCATCATCTTTGTTATACACCAGAATATTATTAAAATATACTACTACATATTTGCCAATACAAGGTTTAAGGATATGATTCATAAATCTCATGAAAGTACTAGGAGCATTGGATAAACCAAAATTGCCATCCATTCATAGAGACCATCCATCTTTTTAAAGGTTATTTTTCACTCATCTTTAGGCCCCATTCTGATTTGATGATAACCATTGTGTAGGTTTATCTTGGAGAAAACAGTTGCTTCATGTAGTTGGTCCAACAAGTCATCTAAGCACAAAATAGAAAAGTGATAGTCAACTATGATTTTATTGATTACCCTACTATCCATATACATACGCCATGATTTATCTTCTTAGGCACCAAAAGGGCTGGGATTGTACAAGGGCTCATGCTTCAATACACCATTCCTTTTCTCACCAATTCATCAACTTGGCATTACAACTTCGCATGCTTTTTAGGACTCATCCTATAGGCTACTTTGTTAGGTAAAATAACTCCTAAGATAAGGTTTATGCAGTGTTGAATGTCCGTCATTAGTGGTAGACCAACTGGTAACTCTTCTTAAACAACATCTTGAAATTTTACTAATAATGGTTGTATCACTGCAAAGGACTCCTCACTATTTTTATTCTTTTCAATCAACACCAGTGCATACATAGTACCACCCATCTTAATTTTCTTTCTATAATTGGCCTTCGTAAAAAAGCTGCTTCCTTTCTCTTTGGTTGGTTTTGACATCACCATAGGCTTGGTAGGGCCTAAGATGATTTTGCATCCATCATTCACAAATGTGTAAGTGTTGTGGTAACCATCATAAATAACCCTCCGATCATAATACCAAGGTCTTTCAAACAATAAATGGCAAGCATCCATCGAAGCTACATCACACCACACGTCATCCTTATATTACTTTCTTAGAAAAAAAAAAACCAAACACCTCTTGCTAATCATGATTTCATTTTCTTTTTGCAAGCAAGATAGCTTATATGGTTGAGAGTGATCCATTACCTTGAGGCCTAATTTTTGCACCATAAAGGTAGAAACAATGTTTCTAAAACTTTTACTATCAATTGTAACATCACATACCTTCTAATGGGCAATACACCGAGTGTGGAACACACTTTTACGCAACCAATTTTTTTCTCCACAATCGCCATAGATTACCTCTTACTCCTCTTCAATATTTTGATCCTTTTTAGTCAGCTCCTATTCTTTTTCCTCCAAGTTTTTCTCTACTATAGCCATAATCTTCTTGTTTGGGCATTCGAAGGTAATGTGTCTGAGCCCTTGACATTTAAAACACCTTCTGGTTTGTGCACTAGACTAAGGCTTGCTTATTGAGGTTTCATCTTTCTTTTGGGGCTACTTTTGAATGGGCTTAGAAAGAATAACAGTCTTGGATGAGCCACCTTTATTGATATAGCCTTCTCGGCACCCAAATCTCAAGTTGCTACTACGGGCCTCTTTTTGTTGTCTTTCACCTTAATGGCAAGCTTGCATATATAATTAAAAGTCCAATAAGGTTGTAGTTGCACCACATTAACTATCTCAATCTTCAATCTTCTAATATATCAGGCAATAGTCTACTTTTTCTATTTCACCAATTCATATTTTAACAGGATGTGGTCAAACTCAGTAACATACTCCTCTACTGAGAGATCTCTTTGCTTCAAGTTATAGAGCCTAAGAAAGACATATTGCTGAAAGTTATCTGAGAGATACTTTCTCTTCAACTCTCTTTTCATCTTTTTCTAAATTACAATTTTTCTCTTGCCTTCTCTTTCCCTTTGCTTCTTCAAATTATCCCATAAAAAAGATACACGCTTTCTAAGTTTGATGGCCACTAGCTTTACCTTGCGATGTCCAAAGGTATCATGGTATTCAAATATGCGTTCCATCGTGTGTAACCAATCTAAGAATTCTTTAGTTTGCATTTTCTCCTAAAACTCAGGAATCTTTATCTTTGAATTGAATATGCTAGGTTAAAGTTGATTTTTGCATAGATAATCTCTAACTTGTCGTAGGTGAAGTGGGGTGCTATCATTAGAATCACTGTTATTTCTATAGTATGGATTGGGCTCTCATTCATCTTCTCTGTTCCTCTTTTCTTACATTCTTATCTCCTCTCTCTCTTTTTATATATGTAACTGTTGTTGTAGTTGAAAGATATGTTACCGCATCTTCTCTATGAGGCATCCATTTGGTCAATATTAATAGTTGTTGCAACGTCAATGTTGGCTTCAGCCAATTCTACTAGTGCTTGATGACGACAACAACGACAACCTGTCATAGCTCTAATACCAAATTGATGTCGAAAATTGATGGTTGAGATGTTGAAGAGTAATTGCAAATAGAAAATCTCACAAAAAAGATAACTCACAAGAATTTGAATAATGATAGAATATGATTATTAGATTAAAAAGGATAAAAGTTCACTACCAAAACTACACACTAAGGGATACAGAAACATCACTTTAAGAATTATAATCAAGAATATAGAACCATAAAAGTTTATCACTTTAAGAAATCCACTAAAAAATACAGAATTTGAAGAACAATCTAAAAATTGCTTAAGGATAAAGAAAACTCTATTCTGCTTCCTACCAAAAAATAATAGAAAATAAATAGATTAGGAACATTCCTCGAAACATGAGAACTTTCAGATCGAATTGTTAGAATCATGCCTAAAATCAAGGGATTTCAATGTGAACCCATATACTCCTGCAAATTTCATAATAATAAATCTGACCATAATCTTATCAATCTCCATACTCTTTTTTTTTCAGTTAGTGTGAACACAATCTTCGTATTCCAAACCACTTTATTTCTATATTTGTTTAATGGATTTAAACAAAAGTAGACCTAATTTATTTTTGGATAAATCTTAATCTCAACCCAAATTAAAATATGTTAACACTTTGATATCATAAATGTGTGTATATATATATATATATATATATATATAAATAAAATCAAATCAAATATCGAAAATATGCTACTACATAAATCACTAGTTTTGAATTCTCTACGACTAGTCTTCTATTTAATTTCAAATTCATTTATACTTAAATTTCATAAGCATTTATTCTATATCATTTTCTCACAAATATTTATTGAATAATTTTTTTTAAAAAAAAATTGTAACCAATTAATTCAATTCACTCCTCTTATATTGCTTATCTACAATAGAGCTAACTCATTATTCATAAACCTTTCCCACGCACGATATTACATAATTTAGTTAAAACTTGAGACAATCTCATACCAAAGTTATTGGACGCATCAAGAAAAGCACAATCAAACTTTCTAAATAAAAATATTTCTCCCAATACGAGTTGTGCTTATGGGAGGAACAACAGTCTATTCTATGATAATTTTAGGAGTCATGCTACCAAACTTCAATTCAGTTGAATGCATTTATAACAAGTAAATGAAGTTCTTAAGTAGAAGCAGGATGTGATGTTGCCCCTAAAACTGCTATAACATTCCGTCAATTGTCATATCCCGTGAACATGGCATCAAGGACTCTCCATAGCAGTGGCAAGCTTCCACCAAACCATATCGACCCATTGAATATTTTGAAAGCCTGTAACAGAAGAAGTAATAAAAAATATTATTGGCATTAGGTCCAGGTGTACATCATATTAAAGCATAAATCCCATTGCATTTGTCTATGGTAAACGTAGAATCTTGCCTCAAGGAGAGTCATAATTCTCCTTTTGTTGTAGATATTGATTTTCAACAGTTCATTTTTTTTCTTCTTTTTATTTGAGCACCCAATTTATGGAAAGAAAGGGCTAATGTCATAAATGGTCCCTAAACTATAATTAAATGCTCGATATGGCACTTGGACTTTAAAAATCTCTAAAATGATATTTGAACTATAAATCTGTTAACTAATGTTATACTGAAAGGTTGTTTTCCGCTACATGTCATTATTTGAATATATCCACATTACATATGAGTACAACATTAGTTAACAGATTCATAGTTCAGGTACCACAGTAAGGATTTTTAAAGTTTAAGTATCACATTAAACATTTCACTATAATTTAAAGGTCATTTATGATATTAACCCAAAAAGAGAAGCCCCTAAATTACTTACAGCGGAGAACAACATTGGCTAACAGAAGGCAAGCTGATTAGCTACAGGAATTTACAATGCATAACTGCAATTCTTAAGCTACCAGGCACAAAATCAATGGTTCGAAGTCATAGAACCAGGTAAATGCTAAATGACAGGATTATATCCAAATCAGCACAACAAGTACTTGATGTGGTAGGGGATGGTGAGTTCTTTGTAGCTGCTTTTGCTGCTTTAAATATGTCAATCCTACTCTTCCAACTCAATACTAAATAGCAGCTTCCATTATCAAGGTTCATGAGCCCTCCCCTCAACTTTTGGTTCTCTCTCTCAAGTACACTATTCTTACTACTGTTACACCAGATAATTCCAGAAGCAGAATCCCAACCAGTAGAGCATTTTTTAGCTCTATTCAGGAATTCTAACAAAAGAATTTATGGCACTTATGCTTTGTGTACCAAACCAAATCAATAGGCATCCATCTAAATCAGAACATGAGCAACATGTTCACATTAGCTATAAATAGCCTCTAGGACTAGAAAAAAAAAAAAAAGCAGTAAAAATTAGTGTTCAAACCACAAATGAACTTGAACATGTACTTTAAAACTTCGAGTTTTGCAAATTAACTCACTCAAATCCTTTTGTTTTGCCATAATATACTCAAATATTAACTTTTCACCTCTTTTTTTATTTTTCTTTGACAATTGAATTTTCACTTCTAGACAATAAAACTCTTCTACCTCATAAACATATTTGAAAAAAAACAAGATTCAGAAATTAAATAAGTTACCACGAAAAATCATAATTTTTAAACATATAAATCAATCAGTATCAGTCTCTTCAAATCAATAAGAACATGATACAGATCGAACTTTTCTAAAACAATACTAACAGCCAAAATTATTGGACTAATAGGCAGTAAATAGATCTGAGGGAATCAATGATGACAACACTCCCAAACATTCTTGCATAACATTTTTATATAGAAATACAATATATTATAACAACTTAGGTTTGAGCTAGATGTTGTTATGGCTCATGCCACCAATGGAAGGTCAAGGTCTAGGGTTCACCATTTTCCCAGCCTTTCCCTCAAGGTCAAGGTCTAGGGTTCAACTTTTTCCCAGCCTTTCCCTCCTGGTCGTGTCTGAATGTACAGGAAAAAGTTTAATAAACTGAAAAAAAAATTATTGAGGAAAAGCAAAACATGACTTCAAAACTTAGTCTTTGCACCAATACAGAGCAGAGCATCAAATTTGAATTAAATGCTACTATGACAGGAAGCATACCTTGCTATCCTGAAGGTGAAAAAGCACCATTCTCTAAATTAGCTTCCAAGTTCCAGCCTCTGAATAGGTAAGATTAATTAGGTTCCAAGCTAGGGAAAGACTAGCAGGCAAAATGCACACTAACATGAAAAGATAGATTACCTCTCAGCAGCTTCTCTCCTCAATTCTTCTATATGATTTTCAATATAAGCACATGCAGAATGAATTTCTATGTTTTTCTGACAAAGCTCCTTCCATTGTGCGGACAAAGCATTGAGCTCATAAGCAGTATTTTGCTGATCAGTCAGAATTAATATGCTTACAAGCTTTAATACAAGATCATACCAAATCATTAATAGAATGGGGCACAAAAGAAATTGAAATCACCTGATGATATTTTCTTTCACGGTTCACAGTTTCAATTTTGTCATTTTGCTGCTGAGCCAAATTTTGCATTCTGCAAGAAAGAAGAAAAGACGAAAAAGAAAAGAAGATAGTGACTGTGAAAATAAACAACAAAATATGCAGATGATAGGGTCAATGGTATATCAACAAACCATTTTAAAAGCTAAAGGACTTTGCAAGGGAATCTCAAACTTTGCTTTGATGGATAACTGTGAAATTGAGATTGTTTCAAGAAGATTTAGATGTTTAAGAAAATAAGTGGAACAACATTCTCTCTTTTGTCTTTCTTTCTTGTTTTATCCCTCCTACCTTTTGGTCCAAGACTGATACAACACTTTACAAGCACCGGTTTACACTTCTTGTGCAGCAGCACCATATAGCAGTTTCAATCTCACCAGAGTTCACTTCTAATAAGAACACCAGTTAGCATTATATAATCTTCTTTTCCCCTGAAGAATTTTTTGCTATTTCTTGCCGTTTATGCTTTCTGAATGACTTGATGCACATAAGCCATGCTTCTCTAAGGATTTTTTACTCTAACTATGCCCCAAAGATAAGTTACCATTATTAGCATGTTGATGGAGAACATTCCTCAGAACATTCCTCCTAGTTTTGGAAGAATGTCTATTCTGGACTTAAATTTAGGAACTAGGATTTAATATATTGGTTTGTTTCATTAGTCTTTGTTCGGGTTGGGCTTTATTTTCCCATGGGCTTAAAACCTAGGTTTATGTTTGGATGTTAGATTTTGATTATTGACTTTTTTTGTATTGAGAATTCTGGTTTCAAACAATTATTGAGTATAGTTATTTTGTGTTATTTGTTGTACATAAAATACTTTGTGGGATCATTCTTCTTCATAATAGCAATAACCTTGCCTAACACAAATTAATGTTGTGCCCTGGAACACATGCTAACAAATTTAACAAGCAGGGATGCTTAACCCACCTGTCCTCCAAAAAAAGTGAAAACAAACCCACAAGCATGGATACGTACATCCTCAAATTCATTTCAATGTTACAAAACCCTAAGAAGACAATATAATGTATTCAGCATACCAAGTTGACCTCTTCACTGGACCAATCGGTACCAAAAAATGACACTAAATGAGATCTTTTCAAAAAAAATAATTTACTTTCTTTATTGTAGTTAGTGCTTGGCTTTAGCATGAGTCTTACTGGATCATAGGAAAACCTTTACCTGCTAGCTCTATAGTATGTAATACACCATCTAGAAGGAAAAAAAAAACAACATGATTCTCCTCCCCCCACCACCCCCTTCTCAACACAAACAAATCTGCTATCTAACCATTCATCTACTCTATGTAAATATATATATATATATATATATATATATACATCATAGTATACTGTTAATAATTGTGCCAGACTGTTAAGGCAATATTAGATCAACCAAAGTGCTATTATAGGTTAGAAACGTGCATCCATAACCAACTGCTTTATATGGCAAAGAACTATGCCTAAAGAACTGTAGAAATCAACAAAAAGTAAAGTGCCAAATTATTGCAGCCATATCGTGTAAAACAACATTCTTATGCTAAACATGCATGCCAAATCTAGCCAAAGGCTCTTACTTCAGCCAAGAAAAACACCTAAGGCTTGATCTCTATAGATTGAGAACTTCAAAATATATGCCAACTGTTCGCACTATATGCACAGCACAAACCTATCCAAGTGTCGTACTTATTCAAGGCATGCGAACTTATACGCATCATATCAAATATAGTGCATTGCTGTCATTAGCCTTATCTTCACAAAATGCAAAAGGCCAAGCTTATAAGCATAAATGTAACAATTCAAACAACAAGAAACAAAAAAACCACTTTAGATTTAGCATAACAATAACATCGATGTTGCATTTCAATTAGGAAAGAACCTGGCCAAAAATCCTTCCAATCGTTGGTTGTTCTGTCTCCATACATCAGAGCCATATTTTAACATCAACTCCAAATTCTCCAACCTGAAACCAACCACCATTTACAAGAAAAAAAAAATGTCAACACTGCATGTGAACAACATACATCAAATATGTATAGAAGTATTCAAATTTTAGGATGGGCATCCAACCAAACCAAAAAAAAAAAAACTTAAACAATGTGAGGTTTTCTTTCATCACTACTTTAATAAAAAGCAACTAGTGCCAGGAAATTAGAAGGCTTACAAGACAACAGACTAAAATAGAAGAGAATAAGGAGTGAGAACAAAAAAAACATCAAATTCCAGTGATTAACTTCTTGACAATTCACAGAAACATGGAATTACAATAGCATGTAACCAAGAAATATATATTTCTTATAAATTATAATAAACTATTCTTGCTAACTCAAACAACTAAGGTCTAAGAAAACAAACTGACCTAATGACTTGATGTTGTAATGATCGCTGAGCTCTCTGAAGTGCCTGCTTCCAAGCACTTTCATCATTTCTCTTATTCATGGGAGGGGGTTCAACTTGATACCGTGAGGAAAAATCAAGGGTCACGGGTGGCCTCCCCGCTCTCACGCGCTCATACTCTTTGCCAATCATGGGGTGATTCTGAGGTCCAAACGAGGCATACGTATGTTTGAATAAAGAAATAAAACCTTAAAAACCCTAAACCTCAACGATCCAAAAAAAAGCCTAAATTGGGGGGAAAAACCTGAAAAGTAAAGCGGGGCAGAGGGGGCAAATCCTTGAGAAAGTCGGCGGGCTTCTTGGTACTCCTACGCATCTCTTCCTCGACCAATCGATCAACCTCTTCCTTGACCTTTGGGTTCCCATAGTCGTCGTCAATGTAGGGTAATGCGTCCAAAGTCTCGGCATTGGAAGCAGAGGCCCAGGGCCGAGCAGGTGTCGGAGGTGCCTCCAACATAAGGATCTCTCCGCTGTTGCCACCCATTGTCAATCTTTCTACCTCTCTGCTACTGTTTTCGCGTAGATATGGTGCTACTGACCAACCGCTTGTATTTGTGGCCGCGCCGTTAGGGGTGTTATTCTCTCTTCCGTGCTGGATTTAAAAAAAAAAAAAAAAAAGAAAAAACAAACTGTTTATTATTATGCTATAACATTTGTACTTGTTAACTAGAGGAAGTTGTTTCCTTAAAGAGAATTCAAACAATTTTTTTCAAAATTTTAATTATGGGCATTTTATTTCTAACTTTGGTTTAGGATTACTTGATTTTTGAAAAAGATATCAAATTTTTAATAATACTTAAAGTTCGACAATTGGTAATTCATTTTTTATTATGGTATTTTAGGATTTCGAACATAAAATTATTTAAGTTTTACATTTGACCTAAATAAAAAAATTTTTAATTTATATTACCTTTTTAAAAATAAATCTGGTAATGAAATTAATTTTTTATTAAAGCAATTATGACATTTTTTTTTTACATAATGTAGCAATTGATACATTTTTTAATGTAATTTTATATATTTTAAAATAAATTATTACGATTAACAGTGAAGATGAACAAAGTGAATTAGATGGTAATAACAATGTTGGGGTGAAGATATTGTAAGATTCGACCATGCTTGTTATATAAACATACTTACAATTTTGTAATAACATAGCAGAAATAAAAACAAAGAAAACTAAATTCAAACAAAATATCTATTTGTTGTGAACATTATAATCGGTATGCATACAACTTTCAAATATAAGTCTAGCTCATATCTCAAGCTTTGGATTGCCAAGAAATTCAAGAACTCAACTTCCTCCACTTAAATCTTATACATCAAGCTCGGTTTAAAAAATACTCCATACAGATGACAAATTGAAACCTTCATGAGGTAAGGATTGTGTTTAGTGAAATTTATGCTAATAGTCCAACCTTCGACAACAATTCACATAGATGAAAAATTGAAACTTCAAGAGATAACGATTGTGTTTAGCGAAATCTATGCTAGTAGTTTAACATTCAAAATTTTTTCCCTTTTTGTGACAATCATAACTAGCTTTGGTAATTCATGAACACAACAAAACAAGAAAACTTATTTTTAGGAACATGTTGTAGCAACCTCCAATGTCATAAGACAAATTTCAACAAAACCTTATGGAAAAGAAGAATGCGTTATAAAACTCTATGTTATATTCTTGCCAATTTCTTTCTTATGTTTTAAGCAAAGGGTAGCTAAGCATGTGTTAAATAAAGATAGGTTTAAGTGCCTTATGTCACAAAATTACAGTTTTAACATTTTACTTAACTAATATTTTTGATTAAGTCCTTTTATTAAATTCACAATTCTATAGCACCAATTCCATTTCAATTCATCATGTCGCTTTATTGTATGTAACCCATTAGATTCTCAATATGTTACCAATAAATATGAATTAATTCAATTAAGAATTCTTTTTATATTTATAGATTATTAGTGACATCTTGCAAAACATCAATGATAACCCAAATGTTAGAAAAGTCAAGATGATTTGACTTACATTTCATGCACAGTATATCACTTTAATTCAATCCCTTCATCATATATCTCAAAAAGATATAAAGTCATGAAAAATATATTAAGGAATCTAAAAGGCACTGTGGGTTGTACTATCAAAGAAGTAATTTGCATTTAGTCAACTACACGGATGCCGATTGGAAAGAGATTTAGATAAAAAGAAATATACCTTTAGCTATGTTTTTTTACTAAATAATAGGGCTATTTCATGGAGTAGTAAGAAACAGACTTATATAACACTATCCATAATAAAAGCTGAATTTATAGCATTTTCAGCGTTAGTGTAAAAGGTTGTTTGGCTTAAGAAATTTTTAAATCATTTGAGATTTAAGAAAGGTAAGTCTAATTTAGTGTTAGTGAATTACAATAGTCAAGCTACAATTGCTTTTAGAAAAGATCTCAAATATCATTCAAAGACCAAACATATCAATGCCAAGTATACTTTTGTGAAAAACATGGTTGTATAAAATGAAGTCAACATGCTATACATTTTTACGCATAAGATGATTGTAGGTCCATTTACAAAGCTTATACCAAAAACATGTTTAATAGCCACATGAAATCTTTGAGGTTACATAGATATTGATATACATATACTAATTGAGCTATTCTATATGAACAATGTATGACATTTTACTATTTAAGTTGATTTATATTAAATACAATGAATACCATTATGCTTAGTACTTTGATTTGTGGTGCATACACAAATGTATATGTTATATACATATAAAATATGATATGAAAGGTATGAAAAATAGATGATTAGCCTTTTCACACATGTAATTGCCTTAATGGCTTAGTTTCATATAAAAATGTCATTAGTTTTAAGTTATGGAATTTGGGAGCCCAAGTTTAAAACAAAATCACCTTAATAATGAATCAAGATGAAGTCACTTGATAATGAGATTTGTGATTGAAACTAAATAATTCAATTATTCTTATTATATATCTTAATCTGCCAAGTGAGAGTCCTGTTGTGTTAAAAAAAGTAGAGTTATGAACTTATGTTAGATAATAAGTGTATTTGAACTATAACCTATATGGTACATATAATGAAAGACATAAGTCCCATATGAGAGTAATGTAGTAATATATGTTTCATACCACACGTGCATTTTTTTACCAATAAGAGTAATAGAAAAATATATCTCTGCTTCCTAATTGTGTGAAACCTACAAGATCAAAAAGATCATGACTTAGCTTCTTTAATGACTTTCAACTATTTCTCAAATTTTCAATTCAGTATTAACTATCTTAAAATGTTACCAATGATCATGAACGATTTGACTTAATGAGACATATTTAAAGAGCAATTGAATTGAAATACAAAGATTTTAAAAAAGTGAAGATAATTCCAATGTCACTTTTAGTTGTATTCATAAGTCAACCAATTATGTTTAATGTGTTGAACATAATTGTGAATACACAAGTATATCATACAATATGATAAAAGAGAAAGATTGTGAGGATTTTGAAATATGACTAAATCAATCTAGGATACTGCATAATTACAGTACTTATGTTTATGAGTTGCTATATGTACGTAACAGTTGTATAGCAACTAATTATGTTTACGAGTTATTATATACACCTAACAATTGTATAACAACTAGCTCTTGAAGTCTGCTAGTTACACAACTTACTTTTTAATTTGAATCCGTTACAAAGAAAAGAAAAAATTTTCTCTTAATTATGAGAGTTTGTCACCCATTTTATGCGAATGGGAGATGTAAAAAGGATTTGCCTATAATGGTTAGGGCAGAACTCGACACTATCGAATGTTTTAGGCAATTATACAAGGTTTGAATTGAAACAAGCATTTGGTCAATTAGTTATATCCTTGAATTCAAACATAAAACCATATATTCCTTTTCTTGTTTTTCTTATAAATATGGTAATATGACCATATAGAAAAGTATGTAAGAAAATTAGAGAAATAAAAGGTAAGAAATAGAGGTTGCAAAGCTGATCCGAATTCAAAAATCTGTTTGAATTGATCCATGACCAAATCCTAATGACCCGAATTGACCAAAATAGTCAAAGAACGAAATCCAAAAAATTCTAAGTTGAAAATTTTTGAAAATCCAAAAAAACTCAATTTATACAACCTAAATCCATCATATCCCGAATCTGTAATGATTTGAACCTGAGATCGATCCGATATGAAGCACATAAAAAACCAAATTGTAATATGAGAAAACCTGAACTATAATTATATGAATTTTAAATACATAATAAATATTTTTCTTAATTAAAAATTAAAAATTTTTAAAATGTTATTATTGATAATTATTGAATAATTATATCAATAATAACCAACAAATCAATAAATTTTTAATTTCGATTATAAAATAATAATTTGAAACACACAAAATATTAATATCTAATAATTTTTAATGCTATCCCCTCATTATACTTACAATAATTGTCAATATAAAACAAAAAAAAATTAATATAACATTTAATTTTATTATAAAATAATCGTTTAAAAATATATTATTGATTCATTTACTTATTGCATAATTATTTTAATTTTATTATATTGATAATTCAAATATAAAAATTATATCATAATTTTAACATTTGATTGAATTTGGTGTTTTGAATAAAACATTAATACTATTATTAACAAAAATTAACTTTAAATTATATTTTTTAGTGTTTCAAAAATATTATATTTGTCATAATATATAGATTCATGGAGTTACCGCTAGACATTAATGAAAGGAAGTCGCCACCAATTTTTTTTGTTTAAGTGTGATTGACCACTTGATTGAATCTGATATGCAAAATAGATGTTAGGTTTTGGAATCGGTCACGTATGTGGAAAGTTGTAGCACCCTCATAATGCATGTCCAAAGGATGGTACCAATCTGATTTCGAATTATTTAAGCCTTAATCACTTTCATGATTTTACCAAAAATTTAATATTGAAAATTAATCTTAAAATTGTCCCAATAGTTTAATAGCAATTTAGGATAATTCTGTCACTTCAAGAGTATTTATGGAGACTAATATCTTACCTTGAAGATGTTCTATTGTCGGATTTATTAATTTTTATTTCAAAAAAATTAGTGAAGCCTCCCAATAGTTTGGTATGGCTTACTTCAAAGCAATCCCCTAATAATTTAGAGGATAAAAATTATTTTTAATTTATTTGAAAATATTTTTTTTATCTTTTATTGAAAGGATTTTTTTTATTTATCATTTTTTCACTTTTTTTAGAATTATTTTTTTCTTTTTTCTTTTCTCTCTTTTGGAAATAAAAGTGGCAGAAATAGCTCTCTTCTTTTTTTTTAAGAAAAAAATAAAACCAAAAAATAATAAAAATAGGTTAAAAATAAAATAAAAAAAACCTGCAAGTGGGTCAGATCAAGGCGCGAATCAACATGCGAGTCACTGGGTCTACGCACGAATCCTGACTTATCCAAAATGGTATCGTTCTGCTGTAGTATAAAAGTTAAGTTTCAGTGCTTTCCTTCAAATGCACCCAAGCCACACTCTCTCTAGCCTTTAGATGCTTCTCCTTCTCTCTAAAACTTCCCTTAGAACCCATCAAAAAGTTTAATCGAAAACTGAAAATCCTATCAATTTCTGAAAACTTCATTAGAAAATTCAACCGAAAACTAAAAAACCCACTGGTTTCTGGAAAAACTGTCACATTCTGAAAATTCATCGAAATCTCGTTGGAAACTTCAATTGGTCACCGAAAAATTCAAAGTTTTTTAAAAAACCAAAAAAAATCTAAAAAAATCCAAAAAAAATTTCAGATAGCTCCAAACCTTCCGTGAACCTTCTACAACCTTAAATTCACCTCCAAAAACTTGAATCCATACCCAGAACTACAAATTAAATCTAAAATCTCAATTTCCAAATTCCAAAAACCCTTACTACAAAAAATGCCCTGAATTCTTTCAATAATTTCCTTTTAATTTCCTCTTGTGTTTTTATGTGTTCCTGTTTTGTAGAATTGGTCCAATTTATAGGTAGACTTAGGAAGATTTTAAGAAACGAACAGAATCAATCCCAGGCTTGAATCCTGGGATTGTGAATCCTGGGATTGTATTCTATCCAAACGAGATATTAGGTCCAAAATTTTAGCAATCATTGATTAAATTTGACCAAGGGATTCTGATCACGATTCACTCTTTTGTGCATGTATGGATTGAAACAAAAAAAAATAATAAATAATAAAATAATAATAATAATAAATAGTAATAAATATAATAATAAACAAGTTATCCACTTAGGTCTAGACCCAAATAGGCCTAATTGGGCTAGTACATCACTGGGCCTAATTGGGCTCAGACTTCAATGGGCCCAATTGGGCTCAAACCTCAATGGGCTTGGACACAAATGGGTTTCTACAACTACCTCTTTTTGTATATCTTTATTAGATAAAGATGATGCAAAGACGTAGACACCTGCTCTATTCAAGTTAAATTAGTAAATAAAATCAACCGGAGGTGAACCTTGAGTCGAAAGTAAAATGATCTAACCCAAGTTGAGATCGAGCGACTTGGATAATGCCATGATCAAATGATTGGGACAATGTTGTGAGTCTGATGGTGATCAAAACTGAGTCAAGGTCGTAAATAAATTACTAGACTGGTGCCATGAGTCTGAAGATGATCTGATCTAAATCGAGATCGAATGACTGAGATGATGTCGCAAGTTTAAAGGTAATCGAGACTAAGTCGAAGTCATAAATAAATGATCAAACTAGTGTCGTGAGTCTAAAAATGATCTGACCTAAGTTCAGATCAGATGACTGGGATAATATCACGAGTCTGAAAATGACAAAGACAAAGTCGATGTTGTAATTAAATGACCGGACTGGTGTTGCAAGTCTAAAGATGATCTGACCTAAGTCAAGATCAAATAACTTAATAATGCAAATGCATGTTTTATCTGAAATGTAAATGAAACATCAATTGTGGTACTAAGACCTTCGTATTCTTATTTTTGCACCTCCTTAGCAAAGAACCACATTTTTTTATCCTGAATATTTATCTTTATCCCCAAGAGGGCTATAAAAGCTATTTTGCTCTTATTTGGGAAGAGCTTATCTTTGGTCTTTGTCTCTATTAATCCTTTAAAGTAACACACATTTTTTATGATTTTATTTAATTATTAATCATTATCCTAATTCCAAAGTGGGAAATGCAAATTATGCACTTCTTCCATTTATGGCAAGGTATAAAGAGAAAGGACAAAGATATTGGTAATGTATAGAACTAAAAGAGAACGAAAAGACGATTTTCATTTATTGGGATAAGTAATAAATTACAAATGATAGTATAAAGATAAAAAAAATTTATTTAAGAGCTTTTATTTTGGGTAACAATACCCCAAGACAAATGATTAGACAACCATGACAACAAATCTTGAATTTTCTTTAAAAGCTCAATCAAAACATAATGCCCCAATACTTTAAAGTTCCTTGAAATTCGCTACCCCTTGTTTGCCTTTCAACTGATGCCGTATACAATTCATACTACCTTTCAAGGTTTTCAACTCGAACCTTTTCTTTTGGATCCAAACCGCCTTTTCGGGTTTTTAACTTGAACTTTTCTTCTCTTTTTTTGTTTATTTTTTGTTTTTTTGTGTGTTTGTTTATTTTTTGTTTGTTTAGAATCATGCAAAGTACTTCTTTATTGCATTAGAATTAACAGGGCTGAAAAGTTCATCTCTATCCATTTCTGATAAGATTAAGGCTCCTCTTGAAAAAGCTCTTTTTACAACATATGGTTCCTCCCAATTTGGAGTCCATTTCTCTCTATCATCATACTGACTTGGAAGAATTTTTTTTAATACCAATTCTCCTTCTCAAAACTGACAAGACCTGACCTTTTTATCATGAGCTTTCATCATTTTTCTTTAAAATAATTGGCCATGGCACAGTGCTGTCAATCTCTTCTCTTCAATAAAGTTTAATTGCTTATAGTGCTCCTAAATCTATTCAGCTTCTTCTAATCCCACATCTCTTAGAACTCTTAGCAATGGAATTTCTACTTTTACTAATAATATAGCTTTCATCCCATAAACTAAGGAAAAAAGAGTTGTTTCAGTAGATGTGCGCACAAAAGTTTGATATGCATGTAGAGCAAAAAGTAATTTTTTATGCCAGTCTTTGTATATTTCAGTCATCTTCTCCAAAATCTTTTTGATGTTTTTATTTGTAACTTTCACTACCCCATTCATTTTTTAATGGTATAGAGTTGAATTATGGTGTTTGATCTTAAGCTGAGCACATATTTTTTACATCATCTTGCTATTTAAATTATTAGCATTATCTAAAATTATTTTTTTGGGAAGCCATATCTGTAAATTATTTCTTTTTTGATAAATTTACAGACCATTGATCTTGTCACAGTTGTGAAATAGGTAGTTTCGACCCACTTAGTGAAGTAATCAATCATCACAAAACTGAATCTATTCCTATTTGAGGCCTTTACTGTGATAGGCCTAATGACATCCATTCCCCACATAGAAAATGGCCAAAGTGATGCTATGACATGTAAAGCACCAGGTGAAGCATGAATCTTATCAGCATAAATTTGACACTTATGACATTTACTGGCATAATCAATGTAATCTTTTTTCATTGTCAACCAGTAATATCTAGCTTACATAACCTGTCTTACTATCATATATTCATTTGTATGTACTTCACAAATGCCGTTGTGAACTTCTTCAATAATCTTTTTGGCTTCAAAAGCGCTTACACAGCATAGTAACATTTGGTCTTTGCCTCTTTTATACAAAATTTTTTCATCTAAAAAGAATCCCATAGCCAACCTTTGTAAGACTCTCTTGTCATTTTTTGTTGCTATATCTGAATACTGTTGATTTTTTAGATATCTTATAATATCATGATACCAAGAGTTGTCATCTTTCTCTTCTTCCAAGTTGGTGCAATGTACCGGTATGTCTTTGATATCTAGTTTAATAAACTGAATTTTAGCAGTATCATCGATCGGTACCATTACAGCCAAGGTGGCCAAGGCATCTACAATTTGATTTTTTTCACGAGGTAAGTGTTCAAACTAAATTGCTTTGAATTGTTTACATAGCTCTAAGATGTATTTATGGTAAGGGAAAAAGTTTAGAATCCTTTATTTTCTTTTCACATTTTAATTGATAAATGACTAAAGCTGAGTCTCCAAATACCCTTAATGTTTCAACTTTTCTATTCAAAGCAGCATACAACCTTATAACATAAACCTTATATTTGACTACATTATTGGTGCAATTGAAGTTCAATCTTGTCGTAATAAGATAGTAGTGCTCCATTAGAGATACTAAAATTGCTCCAACCCCATGTCCCATGGCGTTGACAGCCCCATCGAAATACATCCTCCATGTTTCTTCCTCATCATCATCTTCTTCTAATTCTGAGATGACCATTAGTTTCTCATCCAAAAAATCAAGCTTCATGGGCTCATAATCATCAGCGGCTCTATTTGCTAAGAATTTAGTAATGACACTTCCTTTGATTACCTTTTAGCTCACATATACTATGTCATATTCAGAGAGCATTACCTGCCATCTTGCGATTCTTTCTGACAGTGATGGTTTCTCAAAAATATATTTGATGGGATCTAGTTTAGCTATAAGCCAAGTTGTATGATAAAGCATGTATTGCCTGAGTCTTTTAGCTGTCCAAGCCAAAGCACAATATATTTTCGTTAGTGACGAATACTTGGACTCATATTTTGTAAATTTCTTGCTCGAAAAATAAATAGCTCTTTCTTTCTTGTTGGATTCATCTTGTTGTCCCAAAAACAGCCCATTAATCTTTTTTATACCACTATGTATAAAATCAATAATTCTTTTGGAATAAGGGGTGCTAATTTTAGAGGATTTGATAAGTCTTGGTTGATCTTGTCGAAAGCTTCTTGACATTATTCATTCCACTCCCCAGGATTATTCTTCTGAAGGAGTTTGAAAATGGGATCACATTTAAGAATGAGTTGAAAAATGAACCGATAAATATAATTCAATCTACCTAAAAAATCTCAAACCTCATTTTATGTGCTTGGAAAAGATAAATTTTGGATAGCCCAGATCTTATCTAGATCCACTTCTATCCCTTTTTCACTAATTATAAATCTTAGTAGCTTTCCTAATTTGACTCTGAATGTACATTTGGTCGGATTCAGTTTAAGCTGAAACTTTTTCAACTTCTCAAATAATTTTTTGAGATTGACTACATGATCTTTTCTTTTTTGAGATTTGATAATCATGTCATCTATATACACTTCAATCTCTTTATACATCATATCATGGAAGAGTATTACCATGGCCCTCTAATAAGTTACCCCAACGTTTTTTAGTCCAAAAAGCATAACTTTGTAGTAGAAAGTTCTTCACATACTGATAAAGGTGGTCTTTTCCATATCATTTCAAGCTATCTTTATCTGAATGTAACTAAATAATCAATCCATGAAAGAGAATATCGAATGCTAGGTTGTATTATCCACCAAAGTTTTAATGTAAGGTAGAAAAAAATTATCTTTGAGGCTAGCTTTGTTCAGATCTCTATGGTCTATACACATTCACACATTTTCCATCATTTTTAGGGATAGGTACTATATTAGCCATCCATTCAGGATATTTGGTCACTTGTAAGAAGCCTACATCAAATTACTTTTTAATTTCCTCTTTGATTTTCAATTACATTTTTTGTTTCATTTTTATCAGCTTTTGCTATATCAGTTTGCATTCTGGTTGTAATGGTAACCTATGCTCCACTATTTCAATGCTGAGTCTAAGCATATCTTGGTAGGACCAAGCAAACACATTTATAAACTCTCGAAGCAAATCCTCTAATCACTATCAGTCAATCATTAAAAGTGAAGTATCAATCTTGACTTTCTTCTTATTCTCAACATCACCTAAATTAAGTAGTTCAACCACCTTTTGATGAGGCTTAATGAATTTATCTTTCTGTTTAATTAACTTCATTAAATTTAGAGACAAAGTGTATTCTTCAGAATCTTCTTTAATATCAAGTTCATCGGTATTAATTGAATTTTCAAAGTTAAACCCTAAATTATTGTCATGGTTACCTTCACATTCATTTGAAAACCTGAAAATTAATAGAATGGGAAATATTGGCAAAAACTTTTGATGGTAATGGAATGGAAGAGAACAAAATGCATGCTCCTACTTTTATTGACATAATGAAAAATAAAAAGGCCCAAAAACAAGAGTTCATCCTAATACTTTTGGGCATAAGTAATTAGGAGATATAGTTACATTGAAGAA
Source organism: Durio zibethinus (assembly GCF_002303985.1). Next base: position 8,568,111 of record NW_019168015.1, on the reverse strand, counting down.
AAATAAAAAACAATAGGCATTTGAATAACCCTTTGATTCTGTAATTCATATCCTGGTGGGCATAAGTAAACCCAGGCTTCTTTATCTTGACTTTCATCATCGACCATATGAATGGATAGCTTAGCAAAAGCTTAATCACATGTTGGTTCTTCTTTTGTGTCTTTTTCTGTTCCCTGGTGCATGTATCCTTCAGGAATAAAGGTTTCATTCAAATAAGAAAAGGTCATTGATTCTTTCTTTACCTTTCTGTTATTGTTTTGTATTTTTTCTATTTCATAACCTAATCTAAATCTACAACTATACTCTTTAATTTTAATAATCTTTTTTATCCTTTGCAAGCTTTTGCCCATGCCAAACCTGATACTCTAACCCTTGTTAACCATCCGATTGATCATAATCTGACTGAATTTAAACCTACCTACTGTATTAATAGGTTCAAATGATCTATAAGAGCACTCTAATGATTCTTTTACTGCTTCCATATATAAGGCATTTATGGGTTAGGTCACCAACAAATCTTCTTCCCCAGCCATGATTACCAATTATCCTTCTACATTGAATTTGATCTATTGATGCAACGAGAAAAGAACAATGTCTACTTTGTGGATCCATAGTTTCCCTAATAAACAACTATATGATTAAGAGATATCTATAACTTAAAATTTTACATTGAAGACACATGGCCCAATCTGGATAAGCAGCTCAACGTCTCTCAAAATTTTTCATCTAGTCCCATCAAATACTCAGACCATCATTTAGCTATTTTGGATATAAGACATATCAAAAGGCAGCTTGGCTAGAGTGGACATGTGCATCACATTAATAATGGATCCATTATCAATAAGGATCTTAGCTACTATGTGGCATTTACATTTGACAATGATGTGCAATGCCTTAGTGCTCTTTTTACCTTCAGGTAAAATCTCATCATCACTAAAAGAAATATGATGTGGCACCACTAGATTTTTTGCCAAGTGATTTATATACTCTATAGATACATTATGAGTCACATAAGCCTAATTTAATATTTTCAACAAGGCATTGTGATGTGGTTCAGAATTCAAAAAAAATGATAATAAAAAAATCTTGGCTGGCATTTTATTTAGTTACTCTACCATAAAATACTCACTGTGCTTAACTAGCTTTAAAAACTCACAAGCCTCTTTTTTAGGCATAGACTTCTAAACATCTTTTTTAGAGTCTCTGGTTCAATCTATTTTTTTTATTTTTTCTAAAGTCTCTAGAGTATAACATCTTTCACTTCTAAGTATACCCCTTACTCCTGTTATATTGGCAGTTTCAATTTTTGACCTTTGTTGCCCCTAAGTCATCACTTCATACTAATATCTCTAGGGTAACATTTTATTATCTTTATAAGAAAATGGGTGTGAGACTTTGAAAGCTATTGGTTTGGGGATGAACTTACTCCTAGCTAATTGTGACTTCTCTTTATAACGTATAGTGATAGGTTTTGGCACCTATCTATTTGTCATAGCCATCTCAATGTTTTCTGAGGCTCCTGATTTCTCGTATAACTCTATCCAGTAAGAGTCTATTAATTTTTGTACCTTTTGGTGAAATTGTTAATATTTTTCAATAGAATACCTTAGAGCTCCACTGCGATACTTGCACTTTTGATTGAGGATGCATCCTTCTATATAGGTGTATAAAGCCATTGGTTGTATCAATCTAGCTTCGTATAAGGCATCATAAAGCTTGTTAAACGACATTTTAATCTCTTTTACCCTTTTTTCATATGCCTTTTTATCTTTGACCAGGGCATTGACTGTATGATTGGGCAAATAATTCCTACTAACATTAGGTGTTGAACACCCACTGGTATCAAAACTTATCAGTCCCTCTTTAATCAAATGCTACACTTTTTGTTTTAAAGAAAGGTAATTTTTAGTAAAATGGCCTATTACTCCATAATCGTAATCATAATGGGTGGTGGCATCAAACTATTTGGGATAAAGAAGTTTGGGCTGTTTGGCAGGGATAAAAGCAATTAGATGGTCCTTGTAGAGTTTTTGATACAACTCTATGTAGCTTATAGGTATAGGATCAAAAATAGGTCTTTCTTTAGTTCATGTTTCTTTGGTATTACTTGTAGTACTAACTGGATAGGCAGAAAATCTTGGTGAAGATAGATAAGATGGTTGAATAGTTGACTGGTAAGGAGATGTAGAGATATGGTTCACCGTGTGGTGGTATGTAGGGTAGATAAGTCAAGAGTAACTTTTAAATTGTTACCTCTCAAAACTCATAGCTTAAGTTTCACTTTCCTTCTTCTTAGGTGCTCTTTTGAAAGACTAACCTCATTTAAGCTTACCATTTTTTATGGCATTCTCAATAATCTCTCTCGAAATCACCATATCAACAAAGTTCTTAATCACATTTTCAATCATAAGGGGTCGTTGTTGGTTGGGAGGTTGCTGATGAAGGCTCATGACAAACTCAAAGAAGAAGGTTGGGACTCAAAAGAATAGGCTAAAGGAAGAAAAGCTCGAGATCGAGACAAAATGCACTATCGACTTTAGAGTTGGGAATAGAATTATAGACTGATGAAGTATGATAATATTAGGGTTTACTCATGTTAGGTATTTTAATTGATTTTTAATTAATTTATTAGTATTTATTAAAATTAAAAAGAAAGTGAGAATAAAATTAATTTTTACAAATAGTAAATTAATATATAACTTAGAAGTGTGCTAGACTAGTAATAATTTTAATTAATTAATTTTTATACTTTGTGATATTAAGATTAGTTATATTTAAGTCATTACATACTTTAGGTTATTAGCATTATATTAATTAATTTGATAATATCTACTATTTAATATTCTAATTGGATATTTGGTCAATCATCACTAAAAAAGTTTTTCCAAGAAGCAAGCCGGTTATATTATGTGCATGTATATTAAAATAGTTAAATAATTTTATGGATTAATTATGTCAGTATATTTGATAAGAAATGAACATATGAATGATGATACTTTATGTATTTGACGTAGGCATGGATTTATTAACATTTTTTTACACTGGATCCAGTAGTTAACATGGTATATTCTATTGTTAAACCTCATGCTCGACGACAGAACCCAATAAGTATTTCGATCCATTGCAACAATTATGAGAGCAATTGGATGACTTGCTCCTATATCAAGTGTGCTGGGATGCATATGTAAGATATCTATAGCAGTACCTATTACCCAAGATTGCTTTTTTTTTTTTTGGTTTTGTAAAATGCAGGTCTATCATGGAGCTATATTTTTCAAAGAAAGTTTTACGACAATTCGATTTTCTATAGACCATTCCATCAGTTATGATGTAGCCTACAATTTTTTGAACCAATATTGGGAGAGGTGAGATATGCATGTCCTGCTTGTTAAGCTTCAAGCGAGATAATGTCAGACACTTAATTATGATGTTTGGTATACATCAATTTCACATTGGCACATTCAAAATTTGAAACAAAGATCCAAATTTCAGTCTCAACTAGTCAATATTAGGCCATTAATGATAATGTAAGTCATGATTTTATTAGTGTACTAACTAATATGTTTTCAATATTGATTATCTTGTTAATGTTTTGTAGCCAAGCTTGATGGCATTATTTGTTCTTCATGATGCTCTGTGCGGTGGATAAGATTAAGGAGACAATCTATAAAAAAAAAAAAAGCAGTTATTAGAGCATATGCCATATTGTTTGGGTCGTCAACTACAACCAGTAGCAATCAATCTAAATTAGTTGCATCACCTTAGCATCGACCTATGACATTACTTCGCTCCCCATCTCTAGTATCAACAAGACCATCGATTCCAACGTCACTTTCGACAACACCCTCAATTACACCACTTGTGCCTACTCGCTCATCGCCTATAACAACAACCCCAGCAGCAACGCTTGTCAGAATGTTCAAGTCCTAAAACTAATCCATTAAACACAAATCTAGGAATCTCCATTAATCTTTTTTAACAAAGTGTGATTGGTCACTTAATGAATCTATTTTTTTAAATAGGTCTTAAGCTTAACTAAGGGTCCCTCAAAAAAATAAATTCTAATCTACTAAACAGAACTAAGTTCGAGAGTTCGGTTACATATAAGAAAGGTTATAGCACTCATATAATATCTATCTTAAAATGGTACCAATTAATTTTAAATTATCTTGTCTAAGCTTTAAAATGGTCTATTAGATCTAACTTATTTTTATTATTTATTATTTTTATTAATTATGATATTTAAATATTGGAAATATCTTTAGTTTTCTCCAACACCTTGATCGAACTCTTAAAAATATTTTTTAACTCAAGAGTATTCAAGTAATACGTATGTTTCTTTAAAAATGCTCAATTATCAGATTTATTAAATATTTATGAAAAAATAAGTAAAAATTATTTTTATGACAAATTAATACATGATATGTATACAATAAAATTTACAGCACATAATTTTAGAAAATTATTGTTTGTTCATTAATCTTTAATTTTTAATTTTATTTTTTATTTCAAAAATAAATTAAAATTTGAATTAGAATTATTTTTAAATTCTCTAACATTTTGGTTGAATTTACAAAATTATTATTCACTTAAAATTTTCTAGAAAATTTACATATCTATAAAATTTTTAGAATTTCATCATTAAAATTATGTTTTACATTTCATGTAAAATAATTATACATGTTTTTACCAAAATAATAGCTATAATTAAAGCATTTATTTACACTAAAATATAAGAAAGTAGAGATAAGTAAATCTTAAAAATAAAAGAATAAACAAAAAAATAAAATAAAACATAAAACAAATAGGAAAATAAATAAAATTAAACACATATGTAAAAGAACTAATGAAAAAAAAAAAAGAATTATCTGCAAATGGGTCGGGTCAAGACCACGCGAATCCAGGTCAGTCTTTGGAGCAACATGCGGGTTGGCAAAAATTTTCTCAAAGTCCTTTTCTTCCTCTCTCTCTCTCTCTCTCTCTCTCTCTCCTCTTCTCCCTATAACACTCTCTCCTTGTAAACTGCTAGCCACAGCGACAGTCACACTTACACCTGCATTTCAACACTCGGGCTCTTAAAAAGCCACGTAAACTCTCACTTTTTTTTTTTTTTCAGGAGGTAAAGCCGTTAAAAGGGGAGGAGGATGATGGGTTTAAAACCTGTATCCACGTGCGTTCCTTAAAGCCTCTTAATCACCCGGCGAAAAGTTGGGAGGCAACTCTCACTTAAAATTTGAGACGAGCAATTTTTAGTAACAGGTTGTTGATTTTTTTTTTTTTTGTCTTTCTCTGACATAGCTGTAAACTATGAAAAACTACTCAGAAGTTCAGATGTTGGAGTAGATAGTAAAGCAACTCTCCCCCATTTCTCCCAAAATTCACGAAAAGCTTTTCTTGTAACCTCAGAATCACTCAAACTGTAACTTATTTTTTTTTACGCTGCAAGAGAACATGAGGATTTTTGTTCTTAATTATGCAGGAGATTGAAGATATGATCCTTCCAGTGGCCGATCCTCCTGCACTGTTGATTCTGTTGTTGCTTTTTATCAAGGTGGCAATTCAACTAAGCATCTGTAACTCCTCTCAGCTAGTCATATCCTCTAGTAACTATAGTTTCTTTTTTTCTTGGGGACTTATTAGTTAAGTGTTTTGTAAGCTTGTAATGTTACAATTTAACAAGTTTGTAGCAGACTTTGGTCTGCTTTTTGGATGAATAAAATATATATATCCATAAAAAAATAAAAAAAATTCTTTCAGATTGGCCCCAATCTCGTGGAATCAATGGTGGAGGGTTGGTCTTTTGAACTTTAAAGATCATCTGCCTATTCCCTGTTACTTGTGGCGATAAGTTTCGATGTCTCATTGAACCAAATTTGCCAATCCATTTGTGAAAAATATTGGAGAGTTGAAGGAAGATTAGTGATGAACTCAAGAGTTCAAAAGGAATGCTATATATTTTTTAAATTTGAGATAAAATTGATTTGTAAGAGATAAAATCGATCATTAAGTAGATTAAATTCATGAAAGTATCCCCAAAAACAAAAAACTCCATTTAGAAAAAGTACTTGTGTTCCCTGAAAAGGAAAAGGCATTATGTTTGTTTGGTTTCAGAAAGTAGAAGATGATCAAATCAGAAGCTATAAATAAATGAGGTTAATGTTTGCTTCTAAATAGAAATATTGAAATGCTAAGCTACTAATATAACTCTATCAAATTAGAGTTACACTATGAAAACATATTTCTAATGCTGTATTTGCTATATCTCATCACTGCGTGATGCCATCTTTTTTCCTGACAATGCATTCCACATATAAAAGGCCAAGTGCAGAAAAATGGTTGCTTGCACAGAGACCAACCAGCTCAAAGAGACCCATGGTCCCATTGGTATATGCCCAATTCTGATTGCTCAATCCCTTGTGTCATCTATCTGCCCTTTCCATTCTTATCTATGCACTGTAATGTATGGTCAGAAATTGGTTTCCAACTCAACACCCAATTTTGGATAAGCAGGAGAGTTCAAGCCTGTTAATCCCATTTAGCCCATTAATACAGTCGAGCTCGACCAGGATTAAGAAGCGACTCTGACATCCTCCAACCCTACCATACAACAAGATATGATGCATGTCAGAAGGAGCATAAAGACATGCAGAAACACAAATTATAAACATGCAATGAGGCAGAAAAATCTATACACATGATATGATCATCAGTAAGGGATCAACACCAATATGGGTTAGCAAAGATGCATCATACTTTTATAGGTGGCAAACGAGCAAGTTCAGGCATTTGGGTTCGGATTTTTTTGGCTTCGGGTCCTTCCGGGTTTTCATCAAGTTAGGATTCACACTAGTCAGCTCATTTTAGATTTTGTAGAAGATGTAACGATTTCAACATGCTTTTTGAGTTCAGGCTTTTGACCTTTTGTTCAAACCAGATTTAGGCTTTTCGGGAGGGTTTTGGGTTCAAGTTCATTTTGCCACCTATACATGCTTTCATATAAAACTGTCCACAAGAAGTGCACCATTTGCAGATGTAAGTAATTTTCAGCCAAAAATACCCCAGAAAACCCTGAAATAACCCTACTAAATTCTTCTAGAAGACATATATTACCAATGCTTCAACTCTAATGTCTAGGAAACATTGAAAACATGATCCACCAATCAAAAAGTTGCAGCCAAACAACTTTATTCAAAAAAATCTAGTCAGATATTTGCCAGGTATTCTTATCTTCTGAGATTTATGTAATTGATAGTCAAAAAGAAAAAAATGGGTAAAATGCAAGCCACCCTCTGCACTTTAGAACATAATGCAAACATGCAACAGCACTTTTCTAATTTTAGCAGTGCCAACTTCTGCTCTTTTAGATTAAGAACCCCCGTCATCTGTCACCGAACATGCAGCACATACTAGCCATCCATTCTTTTGCATTAACATAAAGCAAATAAACAAATCTGTGGAAATTCCAATTGTTTTACTCATTTTACAAGTGATTAGACTCATCATAATCAATAGTTAGATAGTTATTAATTTATCTCCACATTCTTTTTTTCATCAAAATGATATTTTTTTTGCCTCTTTTATAACATGTTTTACGTCGGCCATGACCTAACAGATTCAGATCACATAAAAGAGTCTACATTTCTATTACTTCAAGTGAAGATGGGATAACACCACAATAATTGTGTTAGCATTAAGTACAATTACTAAGCATATGAGTTCATTTGTTTTTATTCTAGAGAATATTGCATACCAAATGGGAAATCTGAAAAAGTAAAAGCCAACCATCTTTATAATTGAATTCATGACAAGCAACAAACCCCATAACCTAAAATCAGCTGAAGGGCAAGCTGGTAACACAAGGAGAAATTACAAGCAAACAGTATGAAAACAGAATGGCATATTTCTAATGCTAACCTGTTCAGCAGCTTTGTTCTTGAAATGTCCATATGATGTTGAAACCATCTTACATGAATCAGCAATATGAAGCCCAAAATCAGCAGTTGTGGGAATGAGGTTTGAGTGACCATGTTCTTGCTGACTTCTAGATGAAGATCGACAATTATTTGATGAATGAATGAAATGCAAGAGCACATGAGCCTGTAATACAGGGTGGAATTACAGTTAAACACAATATACATAAGCAAATTTTGGTTAGCCAACATAACAAGTATATGAGGCCAAAAGAAACATCTCACGTGGAATGCTGCTTTTAGAATGTCATCCGACTTTGCTTGATCCTTGAGCAATGCATATATTTTGCCCTTTGAAGGATTATATGTCACTATGTATTTTTCTTTCTGCCATCAATCAAGAGATACACGATCACACAATCAGAGAAGTTAATCAATACAACTTATAATTTAATAATCCATGTAAGCGCATACATGCTTTGTGGGGAAGAGAGAGATCCTTGAAATTAATCTCCTTTTCAAAAAGGCGTACCTCAAACAGAGGTTCTATTGCAAGATAGGCACCAGGATCTTGGAAAGCATCCTTAAATCTTGAGCCTGCAAAAAATGGGACAAATTTCAGATTGAACTCAAACAAGATAGCCAAACTAGAGAATTTTTTTGTCAGGGAAAAACTGTTGAACACAGTTTAATACACACCAAGAACAACGGGTCTGTCCTTCAACCATGGAAAACTGAATATATTTTCCTGCATATTTCCCTCCTGCAATGAGGGAACTTGCCCTGCAACATGAAGAAACATAATGAGGTCATTCTATATCTGAAGAATTCTTCAATGTGTTTTAATTCATTAAGAATGTCATTGAAAAGAAGAAGAGAAAGAATATATTGTCTAAATGCAGTGAAGTTCTATTACAGTTTTACTAACCAGTCTTAACGAAGGAATCTACTGCCACACTGAATCTCGCTCTATTTAATGTGTGCAACACTACAGATCTAACCTGGAGAGAATTATCAAAAGCTATTAGCAGAATATGAACTTCCAAAAACGAAAAAGTAGCAGACAATTCAAACAAAATAACAAAAATGTTAGTGCATAATCAAACCTCTCTGTAAGAACTGAAGAGATACCCACATGAAAGAAGACCAAATGTGGTAACCAAGGATGGGTTTCTTTTTGAGATCATAATGCTCAGTCCAGTTCCCAACTTCAAACAAAATCAAATGGTTCAGTTGGTAAACCTCAAATTTCTAAACACAATAAACATAAGAAAGACAAACATATCATGCATGATAATTTATACATGAATAATAGACAAAGATATTGGATATAAAAAATTAGAAGAATTTATGTGAGACAGATATTTCAATTCCCAAAGCACAAAATTCAAACATATTTACTTCTGCATTGCTCCAAAGTGATTTATTAACAATTTGTCATAGTGATTTTAACAATAGTAATCCAGCTACAATGGATCACTGGTCGGTAGTTAATAGCCATGGTGCCTTCTAATGCAGAGGATCCACTATTATGAATTATGCAGAGCATAATTACACATGTCATTAATTACTGGAATAGTTAATTAGTTCAAGAAGGCTAAGATTAGAGACAGAGATCACCAATAGAAGAAATTTAGAAAGAATATATTACAAAAGAGAGGTTGGAGAAAGAATTCTCCTACAAAGTTATTTAGCTAGAGGTGGGAGGAAGGAAGCTTGCTTCTGCCTTGGGAGATAGGACTTCCTTAATACAGAGATTACAAACAAGATGGCAAAAACCTCAGTAGTTCTTAGATTGGCCTTTTCCAAAGGATTACGGTGCTGGAGTTATCATACAGGCTATGTCTAGACAAAGACATCACTATCAGATATGCGGGCAAGATTCTAAAAGTAAACTTGTACTTTTTACACAAAAGTTTGCGAATTATTTTTCATCCTTAGTTCTAGGCATTGGAGGGGGTCCTTTTCTTCAAATCTTGTGTAATGGTTTCCAAATGTGATAGGTCTAGTGTGTCAGTATAAGTTTTGTGGGAAAACACTTATTTACAGCGGGTTGTAATCTTGTAATCTATATATTTATATTTGTATCTCTAGAATTAAGTATTTGTATCCCTAGAATTAAGGACAAAAAATTAGGATAGACAATCCCTCAATTATAGGATCAGTTTTTAGGAAGATTTAGTTTTCTAGTTTAACCCCTAGTTAGTTGTATATAAGCCTAAGGTGCTTGTATAATTTTTAATGAGTAGTTTTTCAATATACATTCAGTTTTTTCTCTTAGTTTTTCCACATGGTATCAGAGCTTTAGGCTTTTCCTGGGAAGCAAAATTTTCAACCTTCATTGCTAACTTCTATTTTAGGCTTTCATTGCCGAACCCTATTAAGCCCTTCATAGCCATTTTATTTTTCGCTTCTTTAGCCTTCATTGCTAAGAGTCATTTCTAGTTATATCTTAAGACTTGTTTCAATTCAAAGATAGATATCACTACCACCCAATTTGAGAAAATGTCAACTGGAAAAACACCGAAGTACTACAAATGTCTTGGAAACAAGGAGAGTTGGACAGAAAAAAGATTGAAAAACTGAAAAGCCTATTGAAAACCCTTGAAAAGCCTACTGGGGTATGTTCCTCGGATAAGGTCTCTAGTTTAGGTAAAGCTTCTGGTTCTCATGAATTAAATGTCTCGGTTAAGCCTATTACGAGTTTTTGGGTCATTAACTCGAGAGCCACAAACCATATGACACATTCTTCACAGAAGTTTAGTACATATACCCTGTTTCCTAGTAATAAAAAAATTGTTGTTGCAGATGCTTCACTTACCACAGTGGCAAGATTAACAGATGTTCAAATTAATCCCTCATTTGTTCTCAAAAATGTTCTTCATGTTCCTGGATTGTCTACTAATTTGATATCTATACAAAAACTTACCAAAAATATGAACTGCAAAGTAACTTTTTATCCCTCTTATTATGAATTTCAAGACCAAAGTTCGGGGAAGAGCATTGGACTTGCTAAGGAGAATGATGGACTATATTATCTTGAGACATCAAACAACACAACTAATATCAAGAATAGTTTACCTTTGTCATTTCTTTCTGAAAAATATTTCAATAAAGACAAAATCTGGCTTTATCATTTTCGTCTTGCACATCCTTCTTTTAGAACTTTGAAAAACATGTTTCCTTATTTGTTCAAAGGATTAAATGCCAAAAATTTTCATTGTGATGTTTGTGAACTTGCAAAGCATAGACATGTGTCTTTTCCAGTTAGCAATAAAAGAAGTTCTACTCCTTTTTACTTGATTCATAGTGACATATGGGGTCCCTCTACAATTCCTAATATTTCGAGTGCAAGGTAGTTTGTTTCTTTCATAGATGATTGTACCAGGTTGTCTTGGATATTTTTAATCAAATCCAAATCAGATGTGAATAGTGTGTTTCTGAGCTTTCCAAACATGATCTGGAATCAATTTGGAGTGAAAATCAAGAGATTTAGGTATGATAATGCAAGAGACTATTTCAACTAGAGTTTATCTACCTATTTCCAAAAAGAGGGGATTATCCATGAGTCATCTTATGTTAATGCTCCATAACAGAATGGAGTGGCAGAGAGAAAAAACAATCATTAGCCACAACCCGAGCTTTACTTTTCCCAGCAAATGTACCCAAATCCTACTAGGGGAAGCTGTTCTCACTTCCACACATATTATAAATAGGTTACCTTCAAAGGTTTTGGGATTGAAAACTCTTATGAAACTACTCTCACAATTCTATCCCAACTTTAATACCACAAACAACCTCACACCTAAAATATTTGGTTGTACATCATTTTTTCATTTTCACAATCACAATAGGGAAAGTTGGATCCTAGAGCAATTAAGTGCATTTTTGTGGGATATTCATCAACTCAGAAAGGGTATAAGTGTTATCATCCTCCAACTAAAAAACTATGTGTCTACAGATGTCACTTTTGAAGAAAGTAAACCATTTTTTACTCAACCTTATCTTCAGGGGGGGACTTCATTCATGGAAGATATGGATAAAGACTTTTTTTTGCTTGATTTGTCCTCTTCTTCAACATTTTCACCCATTAATTCTTCTAAGTCGAAACTTATTTCTGATGAGCCCCAAGTCAAACATTGAATTTGAGTCTGAACCTATTCCAAACACAAAAAATTTGACAAAGGATAATGTTGTTCTTGATTCTGTGAAGGAATTACAAGTGTACTCAAGAAGGAAAATTCTAGATCCCGAACCAGTGCTAGTCCAAAAACCTAATCCTAACTCTGAAAATGAAGTAACTACAATCTTTGACTCTATTTCTCAAAATGAGCATGAATCTCCTAAAACTATAACTAGTGATTATAATTTGCCTATTGCCATTAGGAAAGGAACCAGAGAATGTACTAAGCATCCACTATACCCAATCTCTAATTTTGTGTCATTTAAAAAATTCTCACCATCCCACAAAAATTTTCTTGTGAGCCTAAACACTATTTTTGTTCCAACTACATTATCCGAGGCAATCTAGTGAGAAATGGAGGCAAGCCATGAAAATAGAAATGGAAGCCTTGGAGAAAAATAAAACATGGGAAACGGGTAGAGTTGCCTAAAGGAAAAAATCCAATGAGGTGTAAATGGGTTTTCACTGTAAAATATATGGCGGATGGTACTGTTGAAAGGTATAAAGCCAAGTTAGTGGCTAAAGGTTACACTCAAACCTATGAAGTGGATTATCAAGAAACTTTTGCTCTAGTTGCCAAGATGAATACATTTAGGATTTTGTTATCATTGGCTGCAAATTACAATTGGCAGCTTTAACAATTTGATGTAAAGAATGCTTTTCTACATGGTGATTTGGAAGAAGAAATATATATGAAGGTTCCACCAAGATTTGGAGGTCATCTAGAAGCAAACAAAGTATGCAAGCTGAAACAAGCTTTACATGACCTTAAACAGTCTCCTAGGGCTTGGTTCAGGAGATTTGCCAAAGTGATGCTAGCAATGGGATATAAACAGAGTCAAGGAGATCACACATTGTTTATCAAGCACTCTAATTCAAGGAGAGTCATAGTTCTATTAATGTATGTTGATGATATAATTGTAACTGGAGATGATGAAAAAGAGAGAGAATCTCTAAAACAGTGTTTGACTAGAGAATTTGAGATAAAAAAGCTAGGGAGATTGAAGTACTTCCTAGGAATTGAAGTAGCTCACTCACGGCATGATATTTTCATCTCACAATAGAACTATGCGATGGATCTTCTGAAAGAAACTAGAAAGCTCGCATGTAAACCTGCAATTACCCCTATAGATCCTAATCATAAAATTGGAGAAGCTAATGAAGATATTGTTGTAAATAGAGAGATGTACCAAAGATTAGTTGGAAAACTCATTTATCTTTTACATACTAGACTTGATATAGCATATAGTGTGAGTATGGTAAGTCAATTTATGCATAGTCCTAAAGAAGTGCACTTACAGGTTGTCTACCGTGTATTGCACTATTTGAAGGCCAATCCTGGGAGAGGTATCTTATTCAAAAGAAATTCGAGGCTAGTTCTAAAAGCATATACAAATGCTGATTATGCAAGTTCAATAACTGATAGAAGATCCACTTCAGGTTACTGCACTTTCCTAGGTGGTAATCTTGTGACTTGGATAAGTAAAAAATAAAATGTGGTGGCAAGATCAAGTGCTGAAATAGAGTTCAGAGCAATGGCTGAAAGAATTTGTGAACTACTATAGTTAAAGATTATCCTAGAAGACTTGAAAATCAAATGGGATGGACCAGTGAGACTCTATTGTGATAATAAGTCTACAATAAGCATTGCACACAATCCTGTGCAACATGACAAAACAAAACACATTAAAGTAGACCGGCATTTCATAAAGGAGAAACTAGACAATGGGTTGATTTGTACACATTATGTATCAACCAAGGGTCAACTTGCAAAAGTGTTGACTAAAGGTCTCAGCAATGCAACATTTCAAGAAATTATTTCCAAGCTGAGAATGGAAAACACCTATTCACCAGCTTGAGGGGAAGTATGAGAAAACACTTATTTACAGCTAGTTGTAATCTTGTAATATGTATATTTATATTTGTATCTCTAGAATTAAGTATTTGTATCCCTAGAATTAAGGACAAAAAATTAGGATAGACAATCCCTCAATTATAGGATCAGTTTTTAGGAAGATTTAGTTTCTTAATTTAACCCCTAGTTAGTTGTATATAAACTTAAGGTGCTTGTATAAATTTTAATGAGCAGTTTTTCATACATTCAGTTTTTTCTCTTAGTTTTTACACAGTTTTATTTCTTAGTTTTTCCACAGGTTTCTTGGTAGTGGGTCTACTTGTAGATGATATTGAAAGGCTTGCTTGGGTTAAGTGTCGCTAGGGGCCAATAATTTAAGTATTTGCTTTCATAACAATCTTTGACCTGTTGCTAGCGATCAATATATCTCATTAGGTACTTTTCCCAATATTTGGCTATCATCAAGAAAGGAACACTTTTCAAGAAATGGGGATTGGTTTAGCTTGCCAAGTAGCTTTTGTTGTGCTTTGCATTGGTCAAGGTAGTTGAATACTTCATTATACAGAGAATAGGGGAGTGTATCATACCTTATGCAATGTGGAAAAAAAAGTAATGGAGTTATCAACAAAAGTAAAAGATCAGCTGAACAAGTAGACCACATAAGCGTCATAATATGGCCAAGCACTGCCCTATGATATGAACTATTGCAAGGCCTTGGTAATTTGTTCAACCTAAGAGGTGATTGATTGGAATCAAGTAAGGAATTTTTTGAAGAGATCATAATTTGGGGCATAGGGAAGTAGGGATGGAGCTGATTTGAAGGGAGACTTTCTTGTAATGTTTAGACAACATCCTAGAACTCGTAAGCGTGGAATCCAATGGCTACTATATGAGTATGGAAACAGTACCATAAGAATCCATAGTGTTGTTTTGGCCATCATAGGTAAAATAGAATTTGGAAAAGATTGACAAAAGGATGTTTGCGGTTTAGTGCATTGGCCGGAATATTCCATCTCAACAACTGCTTTGCAAAGTGATTTGACCATTATAGAGTATTTGACCGCCTTGATCAATACAAAGGACTCCAAAAGGTGCTTTGCAAACTAAACCAAACCACATTTCTTGAAAAGTTGTCCCCTCTTTATGAGGGCCAAACATGGGAATAATACCCCATAGAATATATTGGTTGCTTGCATCATGACAAAGATTATTATGAAAGCAACACTTGCTGAAAAATTAGACCTATCACATATTTGGAAGACCATGGCACAACATCCAAATAAGAGGACCCACTTCAATGGATGGAACCCAAGGAAGAAAAATATGTCACAAATTTTCGTGACAAAATGTACAAGTTTACTTTTAGAATCTTGTCCCAATGATTGAGATGTTTTTGTCTAGAATAACCTTTAGGAAAACTTCTGGAAGGTAACCCTCAAGAAAAGGCCAATCTAAAAGATTTTTCATGTTTTTGTCCTCTTGTTTGTAGCTTGGTATATGGAAGTCCTACCTCCCAAGGCAAGAACAAACTTCTTTCCCCCACTGCTCTTTATAAAATAACTTTGTAGGAGAATTCATTCTCCAAATTCTCTTTTGTAATATATTCTTGAGAAATATATTCCCTTATTGCTTTCTAAATTTCTTTTATATTACCACAAAGGGAACTCTCAATATGTTAGTTTAAAGAGAGTGTGACACACCAAACTCTCATTCCAATCAGACAGAACAAATCCATTTCCATACTATGCCATCTAGAGCAACCTTCTCTTTCAATTCAGCTCATCTATTTCTTCCATGTTACTCGGACTAGGGGGGTGAGGGTAACGGGTTTGTGTATGGCATACGAACATATGATTTTTCCAAGTTTTTCCTTATATTTTGAGGGTCAGACCTCAAACTCATGTTCATTGGATGTTTGTAATACACGGGTACTAGAAGGAAAATGAAAAGTCGGAGTGAGTTGGAGTAATGCAACTTCAATGTACTTTTGGAGCCTGACCCTCTTTTAGTTCCTTATAATTTTTCCAGAGCTTACAAGTCTGTTACTTGTATCTAAATTGTGCATTTCCGAGCAACCTTCATGCATCATGTTTTCCATTCGCACATCTTTTCTCTTGTTAATCAATAAGTCATTTCTTTCTCTTTCTTCCTATTTCCACTCATATCATTGTTGTTTCATAAATTTTTAACCTTATGAGAAAATTTCGTGTCTGTGTAAAAAACACTACTTCAGGTTATCACAATATTCAAAAGCATACCAGATCAGCAATATTGCTAACACATTCTCCTTTAGCTGTGACATCTCCAATGTTTTCTCCTTTAGCAAAGGCTTTGTAAATTGGTGTCCGAGTTGATGTTGATGTTACAGCAGCAACATTCTGCAATTAAGCAATAAAGATTAAGAATGCAGTAGTTAAACGGCCGCAAAGACATATGTTGAACAGAAAAAATTTCAACCTTTAACACATTTGCAGCACAAGCCAAAGGAAGAAAAAGATGAGGCGCAGCTGCAGTTGCCAACTCTACTCCAGCACCTAGCTCAAGAAGAAGGTCACCAGCAAACCGCAGCTATAACCCATTGGAAAGTAAGAATTTCCTGAGAAAAGAAAGTGCCACTTCTACCACCTCCATCCTCAAAAAAAAGGTTACCTGTTTTAGATCATAATCAAATTTTTTTCCTTGCCGGGAAAAAAGCATTTTACCAACTCGACCAGCACCATCCTGCAAACATAGCAAAACCTTAGCTTGATGGACTGTCACTTTGGAATAACTTTTTTTTCTATACCGCCACATTCAATATAAAAAGACAAGACCAAAAGGCAATAATATAAAAGGATGCAGATTATTGTAAGGCTATAAATGAAAAGTTTGTGAAACAGTAGCAGTTTGACTAAATGAATTCTATGAAATTACTTCTTGAATGCTTTACAGATGCCAACAAGAAATAATATTGAGCATTGAGACATTTCCTTTTAGATGGAAATAAGTGGATGTTTTAATTTTTGATATAGCAATAGACGGCTCAATCAAGAAAAAAGTAAACAGTAATTATGACAAAAGGCCATATAAATCTTACACTCGCATTTTCTTTCTGACAAGCAGTAAGCCAGTATCCACACAAAAAAAAAAAGAAATTTTTGCAAGCAGTTAGGTACATAACCAAGTTTTTCTGTTTGAGTGCTACAATCTGAATTTATAATTTTATTATCCGGCATAGTGAAAAAGAGTCCACTAGCTTTGCGTTTTTTAGCAAACAAAGAGAGGCTTTAAACTCTTTGACAAGCTTCCAGCATGAACATGCTCATAAACACTTACTAGCCAGTTCTTCACAAAGAGAAACTCATCAGGTCAAACAATGCATTTGTTATAGGAAAAAATACCAATATCATGTTAGCATTGCTAACATATTTACTTTTGAAGAACAGTTGCTTCCTATTAATTTAATATGACAAAAGCCATTGAACAAATCAACAAACCACTGAAAATTACATTATGCATTTGCATGCTTATATTTCAAAGATGTATGGAATCAGCAAAGTACAAGGATGAAAATGGAAAAGAAGATCTAAGGTCTACATCCAAATATTGACAGGTTGGAACTCAGAAATGAACCACTAAACAACAGTGTTATGCAGAAACTTAACATAATAAGGACATCTACATAACATGATTAGAAGGAAGAAACCACAATGTCAAGATAGAACCCATCGATATAAAGGAACATTTTAGTATCATAGAACCTCTCATATCTTACTGAGCAGAAGTTTCCAATAACAATTAACACCCTTGAGTTTTGCAGAAAAACTTCACTGTCAGACCAACAAAATGGCAATTTTTCACATGTTTTGAACCTTGGCCAAAGGAAATACTAATATGAGAAACAAAATGTCAGCCAGAGAAAATAAAAATCAGAGAAAATTCAAGATATGCTAAGACAAACAGCTCTCAGGATTTCCAAGTAGGCTCACTATATCCTAAAATAACTGTTAATATCAGAATATTCAGTGAGCTTTTTTTTTCATTAGTTTCACCTAAGCTTTTTTTTTTTTTTCATTAGTTTCACCTATAATATATTAATGGTTAATATATACAAACCAGAGGAAGATAATGCTCATTGACTTGGAAACTAGACAACCAGAAGTGCAAAGAAAATTGTAAAGTAATAAAGTAATTGCAGAAGCAAGCTGGTGTTTTTCAGCCTAAACTTATAGAAGGAGGTATGTTGCTAACTTCAAACATCTTATGTCTTCCCTACCTTGAGAATCCAATTGATAGCGACAGCACCAGGTGCAGCTCTATTTCTAGAGACTCCGACCGAGCTCAAAAGGGTTTGAGTTGTAAAAACACCCATGGCTCCACCAAAGAAGTGCTGCAATGAACAAGATGGTAATCAGTATGGTATTTAACAATGATGAAATTCTAAATTGAGAGGCATGGGCGAGTCTTGAGCTTTATAATGCCCTTCACTTCCCAACATGCTTAAAACCCACCTTCAACGCTCTCCACGTCATGTATGGAACGTATGAAGGAATAACACTGTCAGGGAAGCCCTCAGGCACCACATATGATCGCGCGAATGCCATCAATTCCTGCACAATCAATTGAACCAAAGTCCAAGTCAGCCCACAAGCAAAATGCCAGTGTTCTAAAATCTAAGCTGACGCAAATCAAGCAGTAACTATAAGATCTTGTGGCTTCAATTGGAATATAAGTATAGTTTTACAGCGAAACTAAACCTAAAGCAAAAGTAAAGCACAAAAATTGGTCAGATGAGAGAAGGAAATTCAAAAAATTAAAGACAGATGTGATTGTGATATAATATTAATTAATTTTCTTTTCTTTTTTATTTGCAAAAAAAAAAAAACTGACATCAAGAGGCGACTGAGGAGTGTGTAAACTGAGAGCGCGAATGGAATTGTTCTTGAAATTTCCAAAGGGATCTTTCTCCGCCACGTACTTCCATCTCCTGGCGTCCATTTTCTCGCAGCATATCAATTTCAAGCTTGATTCTCGAAATTCCTCGCCCATCAATCCCATCCTCCGATTTTCATCCATCAATGGAATCGCGGCTCCATCATTCACGCTGCTGCTATTACTACTTACACCCGCATTTGATGCCAGGTTGGCGCTGATACGCAGCGTTTCGCGGACGAGGAGGCAAGACTCCTGGGAGGTCAGGCTTTGGGCGGTGGCGTTGGCATTGGTGTTGGGGGATTGCTTCATCTTCGTCTCTGTTTGTTAGTAGGAAAGAATTTGCGAGGATTTGTTGAATGGTTGAAACTTGAAAGGAAGCGCTTTTATTGTGCGATTTGACTTCAGTTTTAACGAAATGAGCATCGAAAAATCCCCGATGGGAAAGGCTTGGGACTTGGGCGGTGGCCTACATCACTCATTAGTCACACAGCCTTTTTCCTTAGGAACTGTTTGTTTCGTTTCTATTTCGAACTCTGTTTTTCATTATGTTCAAGAAATTAAGTGGTAATTCATTTTTGAAACTTTTCACTTTAAAAGGAATATTACATTAGTAAAAAGGTTTTTATAAAGTACTTCTTTTGCTGTCTAATTGTCAAAATGAATAAGATTTTTCTTTAACATTATTATATTTTAAATTTCAATAAAAATAAATGCATTTTTAAAAGTTATTCATTTACAAAAAATAAAAAAAAAAAGTGATGCATCCATATCAAGTCAACACCAAAAAAGGACATTTATTTTATTGAAAATCTTGTAAAAATGAATAAAGAACCTTACTCAAAGTTTCTTTTGAAATTAATCTAGCAAAATTAGGGATGTCAATAGGTTAGGTCATGATGGATTTTTGTTTGCTTTGAATTCAATTTGTTTTATAACCATAAAATTCGAACTCGACCCGATTCGAAGATTTTTTTATTTTTTAATATCAAAATCCGATTCGATCCAATATTATATAAATCGTATCCGATTCAATCAGACTCGAAATTAATAAAATATTATTTTTTTAAATATAAAATATTATTTTTTAAATAAATATAAAATTATATAAATATATATAATTAAATAATTAATTAAAAAATAATTTTTTTATATATATCAGGTCGATAAGCAAACCCGACCCTGAACCTTTTCTTACTATTATTCGACCCAAAACCTAATTTTTTAAAAAAAAAAAATTGATCATATAAAATCATATCAGATCGAAACCCACCAGAGACAAGTTGAGCTACCAACCCTAAGCAAAATACATTTTTTAACTTCAAATAATAATTCTTTTCTTTTGATGAATGAGATCATTTATTTTTAAGCATATGATATTTTGATTTATGAAATTTAACAAAAAACATTAAAAAAAATTTTGCATTATGATACATCTTGATTTCTTAGATTAAAAATCTCCCACAATAAAGGCTTTAGTTTATTTCTTAAGAGTTTTAATTAGACAAATGCTTTCCACAACATGTTAATTGAACATGATGAACACAATACTACACCACACTTTTAGCTAATTTTTATTTTATGATAGATTTCTAACTTAATGATTTTTTTTTTAAATTGAAAGTATCAAAATTTTTCTCTAGTTTAAACTGAACTTTGAAGTTTTTCTTTTCTAAGAATATAAGATGTGATGGAGATTTTTGAATTTACAAACATTTATAATATTATCGTGTGACTTTTATTTATCATATTAATCTATTAATTATTATTAGATGTTATGGAAGAGATAATTTATTAATTATTATTAATATTTCATAATAAAATATGTAATAATCATCTCACTCCCTTAGCGATGTTTAATATTTGCTTAATATGTTTGTAAATGGAGAGAAGGATTGTTTTTATAATGCATTAACATATGAAATTTTGAAATTTTAAAAAATTTTAGAATGCTAGCATTTAAAAATGTATCAATTTAAGATAACATAATTTATAATTGTATTGTTTGAATAATTACTTTTTAGAAAAAAAATAAATATTGAAATTTGATAAAATAAAAAAATGATTATAATAGATAAATAATAATGATATTACAAATAGAAAAAGTAAAATATTAAAATAATAAAAAAATTATTTGATATACTAACAATGTATTTTTTTATCTTTATAAACGAAATTAAAATGGTGACACATGTCTACTTCTTTTTTAAATTAATTTTTTAATTTTTTTAAACGATATGTGCCTGCCATTTTTAATCTAACTTGTAAAGTTAAAAAACTTCACTGGTAGTGTATTTGACAATTTCTCTAAAAAAAATAATATAGGTGTCATTAGATTTGTAAAAATATATAAATATTACTAACAATATAAAAATAAAAAAATTATATAATGAGTTTTTTAGTTAAAATTGAAGAAAATGAAACATAATAAATATTGACTTCTTATCATAAAATCAAGGAATTTCACAAATTCCACCTCCTTAATGGAATTTGAAAAGAGAATTTCATAAATTTTTATTATAAAATCAATAAATTTCATAAATTTCACCTCTTTTGATGGAATTTGATAAAAGAATTTGAGCTATCCAAAATTCTAATTTTTTAAATTTGAGCTATTCAAATTTTAAGAATTTTGAAAATTCTAACTTTTAATTTTTCAAATAGAATAATTTCATTTTAAAATTTTAAAAGTCTATCTAAAAATAAAATCCCTCCTCAAAATCTTTCATCTAAATACACTCTTATAAAATAATTAATTCACTCATAAAATCATAGTTTTGATACATGACAAGACAATTATCTTAAGTATATTTGGTAAACTAAAAACTATTTATATAAGAAAAATAAGATTAAAAATAAAAACTAATTGATTAGTAACACAAAATATAAAAAAAAAAATTAACAAGTTTTATGTTATTGCTTTTCAATCAAGTTTTATTGATCTATCAATTTTTATTTTCAATTTTGCTTTTCTTTTAATAAATTTTTTTAGTATGAACTTCACAAATTGACATAAAAGTTTACATGAATGATAAGCACTAAAATATTATTAAACTCAACTGTGAATTTTTAAAAATATTATTCATATATAATAATATAAACATGACACTTGCATTATAGAGGTGATTTTTTTATGTAGAAATCTTAGGCAGGAAGGAAGGGGAAAAAAAAAGCAAATGAAGAAAACAAAAAATTATTCTCCCAACTCTCCAAAATGTTGAAACCAAACAGGGCATAGTGATTAGACCAGAGGAGATGAAAAAGTTCAGTTTCTATTGTTGCACGAGTGTCATGGAAAGAGCCGCACAATTGTTGAAGCCAAAGATAAAAGTGGAAAGTGGTGACACAAATTCATGGGCTTTGGATTGTGATGACGGATGCATTTTTCCTTTTGTACAATCAGCTTCTCTTTTCAATATTTTCATTTTTTTAATTAAATGCAAGGTATAGCAAAATCAATGTTTAGTATTAATCTTAAGTTTAATCCAAGATTCATAAATGAATATTAAAATATTATAATTAAATAAATTGATTGACATAATTATTCAGACAGATATAATTAATAAACGAAAGCAATCATAATCTTATAGATAGATTAAGTTTTTTTTTATTAACGATTTTCAATAAATAGATACTATTAATTAGAAGTGAAAAGAAGATCTTAGTCAATTTTATTCAAAAACCTAAAAGCCTTTTAGTCATAAATTTATTAGGTCAAAGGTCTACATAATCGTCAAACCACACAAACTTAATAAGATGCACAATGTTTACACGTAAGTGATCGTAATTATATTACTTGGTCTCTCTTACATGTCTCGTATCGGGACTAAATTTATTGGTCAATTTTATTAAACTATAAAATCACTAATTAATAGTAACTCACTTGTTAAAAAATTCTTATATTCTCTTACTTGAATAATATTAATTAGGTTATTTGATTTTAAGAAAACATAATTTAGAAAACAAAACTTTAGCCTAATTAGCTTTACTTTGATGTGGCCACAGTTAAAAAAATAATTTGGCCTTTGCTATAATATCTTAATAATTCTTTCCAATAAAACCATCCAATATCAAATCATAACAACCATTATGCATCTTGTTGACATAAGACCAATCAATAATAATAAGTACCATAAATTCTATCGATAATGGATCTCAATATGGTTATGTAAAAAGAAAATAACACTTAAATATGACTTCAATATATTATTTTTATTGCTAGTTCTCTTGCCCGTTTCTCTAAACTTTTTGAGAAATCTTTATGGCATCCAAATGTACATGTATGCCTCTTTCTTATCCTCGAATTTACTTGATGGTACTATTTATGAGACATATCTAAGTGACAACATAATTATACTTAAGATAGACACCAAATCTTAAAATTTTATAATATGACATATCAATATGAGACGTACACATGCAATTATATATATACATTAAAAACAATTATAATGAATGTATAAAAAAATTATGTCCATTTAACTTTATGGTATCTTATGGACTAATTCATTTCGAGCTATATCTCATAAGAAAGTAATCACATGTGATGTGTTTGACAAAGTAAAGAAACCCAAGACAATAATGGTTTCAAAATCCAATTTACAATGCATCTATTACCATAACTAACCCAAAACCTCAACAAGTTGTATCTTTCATACGTACAGATATTCATCTTACAAACTAAGTAATACCATAATCCTTACAAAGACAAAATATGTCATCATATAATCAAATCACAATGACTCCCACTGATCCAATAAATCATAAACATGCTCCAATCAAATCTTGAATAATGAACAATAAGCACAACAACAAATGGAGTCATAACAAAATTATGTATTGTTTGCCATCATACCAAATGTGATAACTACTATATTCTTAGATTTTCATAATATCACTTTAATAAACCACTAACAAAATTACAAACATATTATAAACAAAATTTTATATTCATATGCTCATATAATTCAAAATGCTTAATATCTCAACATGAAAACATTTTCAACTAATTTGAATTTCGCGTATTATCAAACTTTTATGTCCAAATGTGCCCAATCAATAACTTATTAGTTCTCATTGACCTTAACATATACGATATTTCCAAAACAATAACTTTAAAGCATTTATGAGTTCTCACTACTTAAAAATATATATGCAAAAGAACTTCCACTAATTTTTTATTTCCTTTAAAAGATTACTTTTGACATTAATTATAATAATAATAATTCAAAACCTTTATATTATTATTCATTGTAATAACTTTCAAAATTACTTCATATATAATTCAAAACAAAGAAAGTGAAATGAGAAAAAAATTATAAAATTCTTATTCTCTCTCAAAAGTAAACCAACAAAATTCGAGAAAGATTAAAGAAAAAATTAAATTAATAAAAACAAAACAAATACTTTTCTTACTTACACAAAATTTATTCCTCGAAACTTTCACACATACGATAAGTATAAACAATATTCTCCACCTTACTTGTGAGTTACTTAAAAGAAAATATTTAATTTCTTTTTAAACGTATTGTCAATAATAACAATAATATTCATTTAAAATTGATAACTACTAGGTTTAATAATATTAACTACGATGATCAAACTAATATCTTAATTGAGAGTTAAACCACTAAAATAAATATTTGTCAAATGAAATTATATTTCAACAACTTCAATTTTACTTAAAATAAATTAAGATATCATAACAAGTCTAAATCTTTATTATGTGGAAGCTAACTATCTTAATTATCATAAGACATTATACAACAAATATATATCTAGATATAATAAATTAAAATGATTAATAATTTATACATTTATTATATTGTACTAAACTACAATGACTTATCACTAATAGCATACATTAACTTATGATGATAATTATCTAAATAAATTGAAATTAAAAAAAAAAAGCTACTCAATGACCTAAACAGATAATATTATAATTAAGTTAGTATCTATATTAGTCTTATTAATAATAACCAATGTGCCATATCAAAATTTATTCTTGGACCCTCTTTTCATTTCATAAAAATGGTTCATAATTATTTCTAAATTAAAAATATGTAACCACCTCTTTAAGCAGATAATCGCATATAATAACTTAGAGATAACCCCATAACAACATAAAAAATTTTATAATATTTATCGTTCTATTGATTTTCTTATATCTATTGATACATGTAATCACTCCAAGTAATATATTAATCTAAATGTACCTTTATGGATCACTAAAAGTTATTACTTATATGTTTAATACCATTTTAAACACCTTAAAAAATTTTAAATCATATTTTATAATCATGCTATCAATCAACAAAAACATTTAGAATACCATATTACCAAGTAAATTATCTTAGCAATTAATAATATTCTTATTATGGCATCATAATATTTAAAGCATGATTACAAAAAGTTTCTAAGTTAAAATATGATTAGCCTCAAAATATCTGCCAATATAAATACTTTATACTTACATAAGATTTAACAAATTCCATAGTTTATACCATAAATCCAAACATAATAGCATATGATGAATATCAATAACACATATTTGCAAGACAATCATATACACATAATAACTATGTGCAAACCAATTTTATATTCATAATAATATTTATATAAGGAATACAACGTTTTCATTATCACCAAACATGAGTTGTTGTTATTAATTAAACTGTGATAAGTCTTTGTAGTTTAGTAAGCCTTAATAACAATACATTTTAATCAAAATCTTGAAATTTGTAAACTAATTCTTTTTTTTACTCTTATAAACTAAAACTTTTACTCATAACTATTTTACTTTCACAACTCATTTTCTTTATTTATTACCCAGAATCTTTATGATAATATTAATCAAGTTTCATGATACCAAAAACTTGTCATAAATACTTACTAAGAAATAAATTTTTACTTGTTACTCTCTCAAAATATTATATTATCATAATTATAAAACAATGAATATCTTATGAAAGAATACTTGATCTAGTAAGTATTTTGTAAAAGTAAAAGATTTTGAAATCTAGTATAACAATTTATATGAAACAAAATCACTATACAATTATTTAATACATGTTATTTCCCTTAACCTAATTGTATCATTTTAACAGTAAAACTCTTTCACTGTTTCAGCAAACAGTATAAAATATAAATACCTTTCATGAATCATTATAGCCAATATATATTGTTTCATAAGTCCATGAAAAATAAGTTTCTAAAATGTATCATACTATGCATTTTATTAGGCTTCAAACTCGATGTCTAAAATTCTATATCATAATTATGTTATATATATATATATATAATTATGTTAGCTCAAGTATAGATAATAATATGAGAGGGAGTGAATTAGATTATCTTCAAATTCTTTCCTAAAATTAGGTTTCAATTAAATTGAATGGAAAATTAAAATTAATATAATAATTAATGAAAATATGATGCAATAAACAATAATTAATGAATTTGAAACAAATATAAACACCAATGAAACTAAAAGGAGTAGGGATAAAGAAATCAAATATAATAATTTATAGAGGTTCAACCATTTTTCAAAGGTACCTACATCTTTTCCCTTAGTTATCTTAGCCAAACGTAATCCCCTATATGTTAAATCTTACAAATAATGTATCCAAGGCTAAAAGTACAACAAACCAAAAACCTTCAATGATTTTTTCTCAAAATCTCATAAATATACTCAAGAGTTTCACTTCCTTTAAGCCTATAATCTCAAATAAGATACAAGTGTTTTTACAAACTAAATAATCTCATAAAGGTTGGGTGTTTGCCAAGTAAATGTAAGAAGAGACTAAATGGATAAAAATGGATATTGAATATAAGGATAAAGAATTTAAGCTCTAAACACTTGATTTTTCTTGAATTGCTTGAAAAAATTGAATCGATGCTTTTTAGATATTGTCTCTTAGCTTGAATGGTGTTGAAAAAGTCCTTTTTATAGAGAAAATATATTTGGAGCCTATGGGGATTGTTTAGAAAAGAAAATGCAAGTTTATCTTTTAAAAAACTATCTATTAGAGGCTATTAGAGATGAAAGTATCGATCAGGTACATTAATGGATCACTTTGATATTGAATTTCATTCAAATTTTAATTGTTACAAGATAATGGATTGATCCTTTTTTATAAGGGATCAATCCATTTTCATAATGGATCAATCTATTTTCATAATGATCATTGGTTGTTGCTAATCTTTAATTAAAGGTGATTCTAGATAAATAATGCAGTCGACTACCTTAAACTACATCATATTTTGCATTCCATTTACTAATTTTATCATATTTTAAGTTATACAACTCCGAATCAAGATTCATTTAAAGATTTAGAAATTAAACTTAAAAGATTTTTTATTAATATAAAATTCATCATCTAACTCATTATATAAAAATTATAATAATTTCCAAAATCTACCCCTTGTGCAGTTATTGAACAACTTGCATAGTCATTAGTAAAGATTCAACTTTTTTTCTTATAAACTTTGGATTTTAATTTTGTTTGATCCATTAGAAAGTAAATTCAAATAGCTTTCCAACAATATGTAATGCAAATATTAAAACTCTATAAATCAATACAAAAAAAAAAAACAAATTCAATATTGGAAAGTCTTATTCTTATAAAGCATCCTTCTCTAGTTAATCCATTTTTAAAAATTAATACTGTCAAAATTATATTGATTCCAAGATGAATAAATTCACTTTAAAAACAACAATTAGAATTTTATTTAAATTCAAATAAATAATCTTTAAAGAGTATTTTTTGTTTGAGAAATACAAAACATAAAGTAAGGTTTTAAACTTGATAAAAAAAATTTCAAATCAAATAATATTTTTGAAAGACATAATATTTATTTAATACCAAAATAATAAATCATAAGAATTATGTTTTCATAATACATAAATCATAAGAATCATAATACATAAATCTTTTCAAAATCCAAAACTTTTTTCAAAATATTTTTCATTTCAAATATCACAAATACTTATTTAGTACTTAAAGCAATACAATTTAAGAACATTTACTAAATAAATCTTTGCCAAAATCTTAATCAAACTTATTTAGCTTAATGTTTTATCATTTTAAAATAATAATCAATTTGAGGCTAACAAATTAAAACATTTTAAGTGCGTTATATATATTTATACTTAAGGGAATTGTTCATCAATATCAGAGTAATAGCATTGGAATTTAAAAAAATTTTAACTCTTTAAAGTCAAAATCAATCAATAAGATCATGCAAATATGAGAAGTAAGTTTTCTTTTACCAATTTCTTATCACTAAGCAAGAGATCATCAATTATGTTTGTGTCAAGCTAAGAGCTGTCCAATCATCCAACCTCTAATGGTGATCCATACTAACAAGTATGAAAAAGCTTTCTCAAGGAATGGAAAGAATTAAATCGATCTCTAGCCAGTGAGTATTGTGAAACCTTTCTTTTCTTTTCTCTTAAGTTTGTTCTCAACAAATGAGATGAAAGTATATGTATTATCTTTTTCATGAGAAAGTTGGCTTATGTTTCTTTATATAAAGAAAGGGTTGGCTATTTTAGAGTTAGCATAGAGCAACTCAATTTTCAATTAATTTTTATGCATGCCAATTACTACTACAATGAGATATTGAGTTTTTATTAATTCCCCTACCTTTGAGCTTAACCCAATCCAAATTAAGTCCAACGTAATTTGTTCTAATTTTAGTCTTTCATAATTGTCTTATTGTGTATGACCTATTAGGTTTTCTCCAACATCTTAGCAATAAACACAAATGTTGTAATCCTTTAGTTTGGATTTAAATGAATCAAACTTTTTGATTTCATCACTAATTCTCTACTTAACCAACCTCATGTTTATAAATCATGATCAATGCTAGTTATATTGTGATGACCCCTAACTGCTTAAGAAAGTCAATGGCTTGATAACCTATCCATGCATGGTCTTGATGCATAACTAATATCCTTTCATCACCAAGCATCTCAGTTTAACATTGAGCATAGATTAATATCTACTCAATCATGTTTAATTATATTAAGTCTTATTGTTTACATTAACTCACAAATAAACTTTAGAATAATTTTAAACTTTTATTTCACTTTAGCCAATGGTTTCTTAAGTTAATTCAATCAATACTAATTGAGATACTCTCTTGATCACATAAGGTGGTAATTTTATCTTAATTACTTCATGCATCTTCATACGCTTCATGTTAAAACCAATTATCCCCGATTGAACAATAATGATTAGAACCATGAGTAAAAAAAGTAAAAGTATAACACTTATCATATATGATCATAAGTAATCTCAACTCAAATAATCATTTATATAACAGTCATATAAGAATATTGCTATAGATATTATATGAACTACCATATAATATTCTTATACCGAGTCATATTTAGTTACCTTGTTACTATAACAATCACCTACATGTTAGCTTAAGTTTAACCTAACTTCAACCTATAATATCAGTTACTTATTTCATGAAAAAAAACATAACCATGTGCTAATCTCAATAGCTTTTATTAATGTCTTTTTATTGATAAAGCATTAATTATGAACATTTAGGAATATAACTTTTATGTAATGAAGATCTCATAATTACAATATCATTATATTTATTTATATTTCAAAGACATTATCATATAAGCATTAATAACAATTATATATATATATATAAGTTCAATGATAAAATAATCATAAGCTTTATAAGATATCAAATATTACAATATGTCAATATTTTCACTAAAATCGATTTGGCTTGTAGGGCATTTACCAACAATCTCTCACTTGCATTAAAACCAATCACTTATGTATCTAACACCATATTTGACTACACATCTATCATATTTTTACTAGGACAGTGGCTTAGTTAGAAGATTAGCAGTATTATCCTTAGTAAGTACTCATTCAATTTTAACATCACTTTTAGAAATAAAATCCCTATTGATATCATATAACCTAAATACATGTTTGAATTTCTGATGAGATCTTAATTCCTTGGCTTGAGCTATTGCCTTATTATTGTCACAATAGATGATTATTGAATCAATAATGTTAGGAACAACACTTAGTTCAATTAAGAACTTCTTGATCCAAATAGCCTTTTTTGCAACCTTAATTGTAAAGATATATTCGACTTTCATTGTACAATCAATAGTTGTTCTCTGTTTGGAATTTGTCAACTTATTACTCCATCATTCAGAATAAAAATATAACCACTTTGAGATTTGCTATCATCTTTATCAAATTAAAAGCTTACATCACAATAACTCTTAATTTAGAGTTCACCTCTACCATAAACATGAAACATATCCTTAGTTCTTCTCAAGTACTTAAGGATTGCTTTCATAGCCTTCTAATGGCATTCACTTAATTTGTTTGATATCTATTTGTTATACTCAAGGCATATAAGACATTAGGCCTTGTGTAAAACATTACATACATGATAGATTCTATTGCATATGGTATCTTATCCATGCAATCTTTCTCAATTTGTATTTAAATCACATGTTTTTGGAAAATTTTATGCCATGCAACATTAGTAAGAATCATCTTTTAAAATCTTTCATGCTAAACCTTTTTAGTATTTTGTCTATATATCCAGAAAGATCAAGCAATCTCTTTTATCTATCTTTATGGATTCTTATTCCCAATTCATATGTTATTTTTTTTAAATCTTTCATTGAGAACTTCTTTGATAATAACATCTTAATATATTGTAACATAAGTATAGCATTTCCTATAAGCAATATATCATCAATATACAGTATTATGAAAATTATTGTACTCTCATTAGTCTTCTTGAATACATAAGGTTTATTTACATTTTTGTATGAAACTTAATTCTTTAATTACTTTATCAAAAAGTATGTTTCAACTTTTTGATGCTTGCTTGAGTCCATAGATGAAACTTTTAAACTTACACACTTTGTTGGCATTATCTTTAGATTCAAAACCCTCAGGTTGTTTTATATACATTTTTTCTCATAAATTCCTATTAAAGAATGTAGTTTTGACATTTATTTTTCATATATCATAGTCATGGTATGCAACTATTGTAGGTAAAATCTTAATGAATTTTATCATGGTTACAAGTGAAAAAATTTCATTAAAATCAACTTTTTATTTTTTGTTATATCATTTTGTAAAAAGCCTGGCTTTGTACATTTGTACATTGCCCTCCATGTCTCTTTTTTTCTTGAAAATATACTTGCACCCTTTGAGTTTTATCCCTTCGGGCAGTTTTACCAAACTCTAAACTTGGTTTGAATACATGGATTTTATTTCGAATTTTATAACTTCATGCCATTTTTCAAAATTAATCTAACATTATTTCTTGATAGGTGGTAAGATTATCATCTATGATCAACTCATCCAAATCTACGAGAAATCCATATCTCTTAATAGTTTATCGAGTTCTACTTGACCTACAAAGTTCTTGTGTATTTTGAGCTTTGGGCTATGCATTTGTTACTTTAAGCCATTGGCTTAAGTTCCATGCTTATGTCAAATTGTGTTTTTTGAACTTCTTCAAGTTGTACTTTACTCTTATTATTTTCTTTGAGTATAGACTCATTTTCCAAAAAAAAAAATAGCATGTCTAAAAAAAAGCACCTTTTGTTCCTTAGAATTGTAGAGTAATATCCTTTTGTTTCTTTTGGATATCCCAATTAGTTGATTGGTTAAGTTCCAAGCTTATTGCCTAATACATGCTTTGTATAAGCATCACAACCCTAAATCCTTATGTATGATAAGTTAGGTTTTTTTATCTTTTCATATCTCATATATTATTTTCTTAATGGATTTAAATGAAACTCTATTAAGAAGATAAGTGGTTGTTTTAAATGCATAATCCCATAAAGATATAAGAATATTTAAATTGTTCATCCTTGATCGAACTATGTCTAACAAGGCTCTATTTTTCCTTTTGAAAACTCCATTGTGTTATGGTGTTCATGGTGGAGTTTATTGTGTGAGAATCCCATTTTCTTTTAAATAACCTCGAAACTTATGACTCAAGTATTTTCTTCCTCTATCAGATTTGAATGTCAAGATACTCTTACCAGTTTGCTTTGTAATCTTTCTTCTAAATTCTTTGAACTTTTCAAATGATTCAAATTTTATGTTTCATTAGATACACATAACCATATCTTAAATGATTATCAGTTAATGTAATAAAATAAGAATACCTTTTTTTAACATTTGTATTTATTGGACAATATACATCCGAAAACACAAATCAAAGAGCTACATTGGCTCTTTCTTTTTTTTTCAATAAAAAGTGATTTGGTATTTTTACCAAGTAAATATGATTCACAAGTCCCATAATTCATAATCAAAAGGATCAAAGTATCTTTATTTATATAACTTGATGACTCTTCCTATAATGCCACAAGTAAGGTTAAGTTGATTTATCTAATTTAAGTTTCTTAACATTTATGTTGAGAACATCATTATTTAATATAAGAACATAAAAACCATTATCAATCATTCCCATGCCATAAAAGATATCATTTAAATAAAAATGAGCAACTATTGCCCTTAATATTAATTTAAAAATCATCATTTATACGTAAATAAGAAATTAAAATGATATTTCCAGTAATGACTAGAACATAAAAATAATATTTAAATTCTAAAATTAAGCTAAAAGGTAAAGGCAAATAATAAATACCCACAGCATAGGCAACAACACTTGCTCCATTTCCAACCCGTAATGAGACATCTCATTTCTTTAAGGATTTACTTTTCTTTAGCTCATGTATTTCATTACATAAGCGATAACCACATCCAGTATCTAATATCCATGAAGATTTGATAAAAAAATGTAGATTGATCTCAATCATAAACATTCCCAAAGTAAAAATCTTTTTAGACTTCTTATCCTTCAAGCTTGTCAAGTAGACCTTACAATTCCTCTTTCAATAACCTTTTTTACCACTGTGGTGACAAGCACCTTTATCCTTTTTGATGTTGCCAGTAAGCTTAATAGTCTTATTTAATTCCCTTTCTTATCAACCTTTTTACTTTTCTTTCTTTTAACTGATTTTTTATTGGTTTTATATAAAGAACTTAAAAGAGCCTTAAGCTTTTTTATTCTTTGTGAATTTTCTCAAGAGTATCTAGCATATTCATCAATTATGGTAAAAATACTTTCATATGATGCATGTTAAAGTTCATCGAAAATTGTGAAAAGCTACCAAGAAAAGATGATAAGATCAAGTCAACACTTAACTCATGATCCATCACAAAATCCTAATTGCTCAAATTTCTCAATCCAATTGATCATCTTGAGACAATGCACTGTAATCGAAGTGCTCTCAAACATCATTGTTCAGAACAATTTCTTAAAGGTTTAAAACCTCTCAATTCACTTTTGTTTGTCAGAAAATTCTTTAAAGTACAGAATGATTGTTGAAGCATCCATATTTTCATACTATCTTTGCAATTTGGGAACCGTGCCCTCTACCATGATACATGCAACTTGATCAATATGGTCTTTATAGGTTTCATAAACCTGTCACACCGCCTTATCAGCATTAGCATCTGGTTCCTTAGGAATCATCTCATCAAGAACATAAAACATTTTTTCTTGGCTCAGGAAAAACTTAAAATTGCGATACCAATCATTGAAGTTAAGTCCTGTGAACTTATAAAAATAAGAAAAAAAAACTACCAGAATAAAAAACTCAATTTAGAACAATACCAAACAAATTTAACTCCACATGCTTTTACGGCTTAATAATAACAATAAAACAATTATTAGTTCTATTAAGTAGCAAATAAAATTCTATCTTTAACTTTTCATATATAACTAATTTGGAATGAGTAAAAAAACTCATCTAACATTTTTTCTGTACAGCTAAACTAATGGATTAAATAACTTGGTTAGGTTGGCAAAAACAAAAAAAAAAAGGATGAATGACCATTCGAACTAATCATCATGTGGTGGTTTCGAGTATCATTGGTGACTTTTGGCATGATTCTAAATGGTGAAAAGAGATATGAATGCTTCTAGTGAAGGTGTAGAGCTCAAACGATAACAAGAGATAAATAAGAAATAAAGTTTAAAAGAGAGAAAATGGGTTTTAAATTTTAAAGAAAAAAAAAGCATAAAAGTTGATAAAGACGTCCAAAAGGATTAGCCAAATAAAAATTTTAGATTATAACATTTCGTAAATAGATTATAAAGTAAAGGTAAATGAATATTAAACACTTAATTATTAAAAAATTATTTTTTAGTTTAATTGATTTTTATATATATTTAAAATTATCAATCGATATATTAAATAGTATAAACCAACCCTTAAAATAAACTAATTAAACAATCTAAACTATATGATTTAATTAAAAAGTCAAGTTTAAATCGATTTAACCCAACTAATGCTCTCGCAAAGATATTTTAATGTTTGTGTACACACTTGACTACCGAAAAGTGTTGGAACGCCGCCGTTTTTCTCCAATGCCCCTAGCATTCCTCCCTTATATACCCAAATAAAACCCTAAAAATTAAACAACTCATCAAAAACTCGAAAAGAAAAACCGAAAATTTTAGAGAAAAAAAGCATGGAAGGAACAGATGAGCTAAGCATAGAAGAGTTGGCTTCAAATCTTTCTACATACAAGGAACAGCTTCAGCAGGTTTCGATTTTTCTTTCTTTCTTTTGAGTTTTTAACTTAATATTCGCAATTAGCTTTAATTTGTAACCATTTTTTGTCAAATCTCTCTACATGTTTTTCGCTTGAATAATTTGGGTTTAGGGTTTTCTTGCTTGCTGAGAAAGTGGAGGAATTGTATGTTTTCTGGTTATTTCATTTAACAGGACTTGCAAAAATACGACTAATTAGTTGATTTTGGTGAAAATCAGGTTAGACAGCTTCTAGGTGATGATCCTGGAAACCTTGAATATGTGGACATGGAAAAGGAGCTCGCAGAGGTGATCCTTGATTACGATTATTTTCTTTGTGTTTATTCTTTCATGTTATTTTTCGTTGTTGCTTTTTCTTCGTTCCTTGTTTGCTCTTTTCTCTGGCTTGTCATGTCGTGGTTAAAATACGGTTATTCTGTTGAGAAATGGAACCAACCTATTACCCGGCACCAAAAAGTGGTCAAAATATCAGTTTTAGTTTGTGGGTATTATTTTTTTTTTCTAGATGTCAAGTTTTCGATAAGGTGATGAAGATATCATTTCTCTTCCTTCCCTCTTTTGAAGGAATCAACATGTTGCTCAAACAAGCAACATCAATTAACTGCTAATGGTAATGGCCCTGCTGGAAGTTTGTTTTCATTTCAGGGTTGAAAAGGTGAGGAACGGTTCATACATTAAAGAAGTTCACAGCTGCAAAAATGTGAACTATAGGGAGAAAAAGAAATTTTGTGAAAATATAGAGTTTTGGCAAGATGCCCATCACTTTGATCTTGATTCCTTTGCAGGTGTGCTATGTGTCGTGATGGCCAGCCTGCTTCTCATTCACCTGATTTGGATGTTCACCCTGAGACTCTAAGTTCGAAATATGATGACAATTCACCCTTTATTATTTTACTAAATGTATAGCTTTGTTTTAGATGTAGACTTGTGCTGAACTTTTGGGGTGCAGGTGATTGCTCTGACAGAGGAACTGCTTGCAGCTGCAAAGCAAAATGAGATTTCTGGATCAGCTATTGGAGCTAGTGTTAGTGCACCCCCTGCACAATCGAAGGTGATTAAAATGGATAATTAGATCTTTGATTTATTTTTGTTTGTCAGAATTGGTACTTCAATCACAAAGGCAAGATTCCGAATTGAAATGGGAAATTTTTGCATTTTTTTTACAATTTTGTAGAAATTTATGCATATGAGATGTGGCAGCCTACATTGTTTCTTTTATCCAATTTGTCACATAACCCGCTGAGCCTGTCTTATGTATGTGTTTTAAATATTTGATGCAAGAAGTTCTTGCTCGGCATTATATTTTTAGCATATGGTAAGGTAATTGGGACAGGTAGTTAAATAACACAATTTTTTACTGCAATAATATTTTGTTTTCATAATCTCCAACTGTTGCCTTGGTTTAACTTTTATTCTTTTGTAAAAGTTGATGGGCAACATTAATCTTTTTCCTTTTGTTCATTGCATACTTACAATGGAAAATGCTTTTTGGTCAAGCAGGGGATATGAATTGTTCCTTCAATGTGTATTTTTGTTGGTGCAGCTCTCTCTCGTTATTCTTTTAGGTATTCACACTAATGTTTTTTTCTTATCTAGGAATCGGTGAAAGCATCAGATTATGGGGATAATTTTCCTGTTGGCACAAAAGTTCAGGCTGTTTGGAGTGAAGATGGAGAGTGGTATGTAAAGGAACAAGGATGTCTAATTTTAGCCATTTGTTTCTTTTCCCTCCCCATTTCTTTTACCTTCTTTTCCTTTGTGTGTTTGATTAGTTGAATATTCAGGTATGATGCAACTATTGAGGCAATTACTCCAAATGGGTATTATGTCTGCTTTGACGGATGGGGAAACAAGGAAGAGGTACCATTCTGGTTGCCACATGAGATTCTTATACAGATACATCTATCTACTACTTTTATTTTCTATTACTTCTGCTAAAATACTAGGTCTTTGCTTTTTTTAGCATTATGTGGCCTTTTCTATTGTTTGAAGATACATGCTGATGAGTTTTGATTTGAAAAAAGTAGAGAAGTTCAAATTATCATTGTAAATATATAATTCTCTTTCTCCATCTTTTCAAACTTCTATCTTTTGCTTTTCATCTTTGTATTCTTTCTATAAAAGAAAATTGAAAAACCCTAATTGCTTTCATGCACATATATTGTGTGTTTTCAGGTGTCTATATACACAAACATGCATATACTTGATTTGAAATTATTGAATGGGTTTGGCTCTTGAGTGGCAAGAGCTATGAGTGCTAGACCTCCTTAACACAGGAAAGAGGGAAAAGGGGGAGGGGGAGCATAGAGGTGTAATGAACATAGCCAAGCCAAGCCTGGCTTTGATCCAACTTGACTCATTTTTATTGGAAACTGAGCTTGACTTTGACCCCATTCAAGTCTTCATTGTTTTGTTTGAGCTTGGCTTGATGGCAGCCCTTGAGCTAAGTTGGAACTTGTTTACATCATACAAAATCATGAAGTCAAAATTATTACAAACAACAAAATTCAAAAATTTATTAGAAGCAAGAAAACATAGAAGAAATTGAAAAAAAAAAAGTTTTTGCTTGGAGATAAGGTAAAAAATGACTTGGGAGTGAAGGGAAAGCTAGAAAGATGGGAATTGATTGCTTGAAAGTCTTGAAGAGAAAATGAAGAAAATTTGGGGCCAAGGAATGGGTGAGAAAATATTCAAAAAGAAGCAAGAGTTGTGCATGGGGAAAATAAAAACAAAAATTTTTGTGGTGATGATGTGTTTAGGTTGGAGTTACTGGTAGAGAAAAGAAGAATGTGAGAGAGAAGAGAGTGGGCAAGAAGATGGCTACATTGTTGAGAAAGATAAAGGAAGAAAGCCAGAGACTGGAAGCTTAGGCTTTCAAAATGGAGTTTAAAATTTTGGATCCAATGTTAATAAATTAATCATTGAGTTAAAATGTCTCACATTTTTTGAGGTATAGTTGCAATTTATAAAGATTGTGGCTTTTAATAAAAATTCTAGAAGATAGCTAAAATAAATTTGTGTATAAATTTAAAAAGCAAAAAAAATATAGAACAGATTGTTTATGAACATAAATGAGTTGAGCTCACCCATGTTCAAGCTTGGTTCGATGATTAAACGAGCTTGTAAATTTTGTTCAACCTCGTTCATTTAATTAGTAAACAAAAATAAACAAACTTAAACTGAGCTCGTTCATGAGCTGTTCAGTGAAGTTTTAGTTCACTTACAACCTTAGTGTCAAGAAATGATTAGAATGTTTTTGGATGCTAAAAATGCCCTTGTAGGTTTTTTGAGACTCATGAAAAGTAAAGGATATTTTATTTCATTAAACTTGCATGTTGTGCTAATCTATATGTAGCTAACAACACAACACCTTCCCCACCCAAAAAAATGTCATTCTTCCCCTGCTTTACTTTAAATACTTTGAGGGGAGAGTAGCGTGCAAGATATATAAGTATCCATAAATGTAGTGTTTTAGTGTTTGGTGCGAGTTGATGTTGAAACTTTGCATTTTAGATTTAATGAAAATCATTAAGTTGGTGCTGTTTAGTATTTACTATTTAGGAATATGAACCACATCCCTTTGAATTTAGAAGATGGTAATGAGATACCCTTGCTTGGTATGCGACATTTCTAAGAAGGTAGCTTTACCTCGGACATGTCATTCCCACCAGAGGAAGAATTGTTCTTTTCATGCAGTGAGATACCTAAGAAGAGAAAAGAGAGATGCCGGAAAGTGGGAAAAAGAAAAGCAGAAGACATTCAGTGGGACAAAATGAGTGAAGTGCTCTCTGTGTCTGTTTTGTCAGTTGGGCGTTTGATCTTTTCATCTCAAAAGACTATTTTGCTTAGTCAATAAATAGTTTGATTAATACGGCTTAACAATCAAGCAGGGAATGTGATAAGCGTTTACCACTGTCTCCTAGGGTTTTGTATTTGTTCAAGTTTGCTTCCCTGCAGTTTCTTTTTCTTTTCTTTCGGGTCTCATTTTACGTGATTAAGGTGGTATTTCTTGACAAGACATCATTTCATTTCAATGCTAAGCCAGCATTGCTGTTGCCACAGGTGCATTGCAGATTTTTATTTCCTTATGCCCGTTTCTATTAGGTGAATATATCCTAGAATACTGTTAAAGAACCCTTATTTGAGAGTCCTTTTTTCCTTGCGTTTCTGTTTGGCCATTGATAGAAATGCGTTCAGACACAACTAATGTTTTCTGTGGCTTGCTGTCAATCCCCTTTGATGCCTGCTGAACTCCTTTCACCATATGAAATTTCAATCCCAGGTGGATCCTGCCAATGTCAGGGCGATTGAACACAATGCTTTGCTTGAAGCTGAAAAGGATGCTGAGGCTACAAAACAAGCTATCAAACGTAAGATTGCTCAAGCTGCTTCTGTTGACTTTCAATCTCGAAGTTTACCAGCTAAGCTTCGAATAGCTGATGATGACCCCGAGGATGTGGTAAGATGCTCTGTACAGCATTTCTTTAGAACTTTTAGATTTTTGCTGTGGGGAATCCGAACTTCATTTGATGTTCCTAAAACTAATGTCATCCCAGGTCCAATTAAGATGTAAGTTTATAGATAATGGTGCTTGGTTTTCCTATTTGGACTGATTTTAAACATATGGTTTGCATCTGAAATAGGACCTATAGTTGACACTTTTGAAAATTTCTCAGCTAGTAATGTATTTATTTTCTACTGGTGATTTTTCAATGTGTATTTTTTTAGTCAAATCCTTTTTCTTGTACAACTGCCAATTAATTTCTATTTTTTATTAGATAAAAATGTTGGTAGAAATTTGTTTTCTACTAATTTTGTGATTTGTTGCCTGTGATTCCACAGAAAGCTGCCAAGCGAAAGAAGATACATGCTTTCAAGTCAAAGATGCGACTTGAACAACTTGAAATGGCACAAAATAAGCGGCAGAATGCTTGGCAGCAGTTTCAGACGACCAAAGGCAAGACTAAAAAGGTCAGTCTAGCAAGCATTTTTTCACAATGTGCTTTTATAGTATTTCTCCAATTATAGACGACTATAATCAATGGCCTTTTTGGTAGATAAGGGAAAAAAAAAAAAGGGCAAAAATCGATAAAGGAGGCTTTTGTTTTTCCTCCGAAGGATGATCCCCTTTTTCATGTCTCTTTTTGGTTTCTCATTTGGTAGTGTTTGAATGCATCAGTTGTTGCTAAAAGCAATTAAGCATGATTTTCTTGATGATGGAAACTTAACGTGGGAATAGGATATAAATATTATCAGATGATGTATGATTATAGTATACCCTTCTCAACTTTACTTGCTTGCTGTGAATAGGAAGGCAATTGTTTAGAAGCATAGGAACTAGACTCGTACAAAATCTTATCTTAGTTTATAACTTTTTTGCATTTACCGAGTTGTTATTTCTTCCTTTACAAGGTTGGTTTTTTCTCGGGGCGCAAGCGCGAGAGCATCTTCAAGTCTCCAGATGATCCTCATGGTAAGGTTGGTGTGACAGGAAGTGGAAAGGGCTTGACAGATTTCCAGAAAAGAGAAAAGCACTTGCATCTCAAAGGAGGAAATGTTGAGATAACTGATGACTAGGCTAGCCTGATATGTTTTGCTGGTTGTTTGAGCAGAGTTGTATTCAAGGGGTGTTGTAAACATGAAGTGTTGAAACATGAAAATTCCATTATGCTCCTTTGCAAGGATTTGCTACTTTTTTACACAAGTTATTAATGATATTACATTGGAAAAAAAAAAGAAACTCACAATCGATGTTACTGTACTTTTTCTTTTTTCATAGTTGAGGTTACTGAGATTTGATATCGAACTATTGAAATTGAGAATCTACTTTTCTACCAACAAATGTTTTATTACTCTTATTTGATTTTTTAATGGATTTAATAGTTTATAAACTGTTATTTAAGAATTTATTTTGCGTTTAAATTGCTTTGTTTAGCAATAGTAGAATAATAATACTTTTTTTTTTTATAATTTAAATTGACTTTAAAAAAAGATATTATTAAAAATAATAATTTACTAAGAATATTTTATCAAATTATCCATTTCTTCTTTATGAATATTATTTATTCGTAAATTATTATTTATAATA
Source organism: Durio zibethinus (assembly GCF_002303985.1). The sequence goes on along the minus strand of NW_019168015.1, from coordinate 8,527,512 downwards.
ACATATAAAATCAATTAAAATTATAAATTTAAATTTCTTTAAAATCACTATTATTATGTGTAGATAAAAAAAGTTTACACAATGCAAAAAATATTAAACCCAGTATAGAAAATTAAAGTAAAAAAAAATTTATTAAATTAATATAAAAGAACCCTAAATGTAAAAAATAAAAATAAAAATTATTTATTTTGGTTAATAAGCCACCCATTTTTAGCATATGCGAGTCAAACTTTAAAAACAACAAATGCGGTAAAATTAGAAGATATTTTTTAACAAAATAGTTTTGTACATTTAAATTACCACGTCACCAACTTACAGTCGGCTTAGTTGATGTTAACTAATATAAAAGGGTTTTTTGGGATAATGTTGAAGATCTGTAGCTGCAGTATAGAAGACAATCTAATTGGTATAAATTGAATTATTAAATTTTTAAAGAAATTTTAAATTATGTCAAATAGACGAATTACGCAAAAGTGAAATTATAAAAACAATTTAAATCAAAGTAATATGCAAGTAAACTAAATGAAGCATAGGATAAGAAAAGCAATCAAATCGATATAAAGATTTGACCATTCTCCAATAAGATGTCTATATCCTTTCTCCCAACTTTTTTAACGGAGCCCAATTTGCTTCCGTTTTTTCCTTTTCTTTTTCTGTAACAAGTTTCGTTCAAAATTAAGGTATTGTACATAAAATTCTTCAAAGAGGTCCAACGACTCTAAACTTTCTTGAACAGTGTCAGTTATTCCAGCAAATTAAATGAATTGCGAATGTTTTAAAAGCCAAAGCCAAGCTATTGCATTTAAACAGCAGATCCACAAATCAAACCAGACTAATACATCCATTTTCACTGCATTTTTCAGTTGTAAGATTTCAAACATAAGGAATCAAGTGTTGAGAATTATGCATACACGTTGATTTATGTTAAGAGAGAGTTCGCCTGTTAAAAGACTCCACTGTGAGATTAGCAGTGAAAGCTGGGATCGAATTCAACTTCCGAACAAATATATCAACCTGCCGAAAACACAAGCACACATTAACGTTCTTTAATACAACTCGTAACTCTATTGGGAACCACCTCAAATACATTTATCAATTTTTCAGTGCAGTATCTATTCCAGCTGCATTAATCTGCTCGAGCTTGGCACCATATTGTGTTAGTTTGATTATTACCCCTAGTTATGCACATGTTGTATATACTAGAGCCTCTAGCAATGTCACTATTCTCCTATTGGTCCTTGAATTCGAGATTCGCTAATCTTCCTAACATTGCACTCGTAAACATTTACTTGACAAGGCAAAAACATAAAGCCACATGTCCACACTTTTTCACAAGTTCCTTTCACTTCCTGTTCTAGTTTTCCTATACCCAGCACAAATCAAAGCATCGAAGGAAAAGTTTATACTTGTTACCTGATGGGATATCTCAGGCTGTGCGGTATAATCATTTGCCTGTGGGATCATTAAGCAACGTTAGTTTAAATATTTTTTCGTCGTCCTATGATCAATTTAAATAGAACATGAAGATGCATTTGCATGGCCTCTGGAAATGCAACTGCAATTTCTCCCTTTTAATGTCCTAAAGGAAGCAATCAATCCTTTTAACACAGTAAACTAAAGCTTAAAAGATATGTTCACGTGAAAGTGGAATGTGAAATAAAACTATCAGTATTCATATTTAGCTTTCACACCCCAATAATCCCATTCCACTACTCGGCTTACCAAAATGTTAGTATTCCCAGATTCATACTCAAATTCAAGCTTCTCATCATCACTTTGAGCATAAATTGATTGAAGGGTAAAATGAGTCACAGGGATTCCATTAGGACGCTGGTGCTCATCCATTACAATCTGCAGATCATCAAATGGAAACCATGAAGTAGTGTGATGCATAAAAACACACAATGATACAAATTAAGCTCAAATTGGTGAGGTTTTCAACCTTTCACAAATTAAAAATGATACCAAATCTAGTTGAATTGGTTTCTAAGCTAAAACCAAAGCAAACACTAACTTACAAAACTGATTCCATTTCCATTTGTTTTATCAGTTATGAAAAAAAATTCCAATTCTCTAATTAACCACTCCACACACTCAGATATGTTATATACCAAATTCTTGCAGATTGATTACATCTATTATTGAACACTTTATCAACCTTCAATCTTCTGAACAGAAATTTTAAGAGCTGATGATTCATATTTAAACCAAAAAAAAAATGAAAAATGAAAAACATCTTGGAATAAATATATGTAGTCAGATCAATAACCAAAATTCGGTTGCTGCAAGGAGTATTGGTGGCTATGAGAAGGAACCATGAGAGAGATAAGTGGATCACCCATTCAGCATAGAGCTTAGTACTTGGTTTTGGTGAGGAAAATTTGGTACACAACATGAATTTCACTCAATTATCTCATCTATCGAAAGACTAGCCAAAAGGCTTTAGAGAAACACATTATTTCAAAAACAGAGCCCCAAGCAGTAGTGCTAATAAGAATTGATGCAAAATCCAAATTGCTCAAACTCAAGTAAGCAATATCCCATACAATCTCTGGGGTGGTTTCATGTCAACACACAGGTGCAGGAAGTCTAAACGCAAAAACACACACAAACATAACCAACCAAACCAAAATTTAGTATTTCAACATGTTAAAAATGTGAAAATCTAATCTTCATTATTACTTGATTAAATTGACTTTGTCTATTTTAGTCAAGTCTCTTATTTTTAGAATAAAGAATGATTTGGGTAATTACACCAAATCCATTAGATATTTTCCATTATGTGTAGAGAGTAAATTACTCCTTTGATGAGCTGTTTTTAACGCATGAAAATCTTAGGTTTTAAGGTTGAGAATATTCAATCTTTAGCCTATATATTTTCATGCAATTCTAGCATTGTAATGAAAAATATATATAGAAAAATAAAATAGTTTTATTCTAGAGATTTCTTCATGGTATCAAAGCACGATTTGAATTTTTGAAATTTTCACTCAGAGTCCAGCATAGCCAATGGAAGGAAGAGCCCGACATCGGAGGTTACCTCTAACCCTAGAGCTAGCATTTCCCAATCACTACAGAACATTACCACTCCTATTCGAACAGGTTCTTTAGCACAAAAAGGTAATTTTTAACGTGCCTTGAGTGTAAAACTAGAGAAATCAAATTCATGAATTGTAGATTCAGGAGCTTCAACCATATGACTGGGGATGCATCAGTGTTTAATAAATACAACCCATGTCATGAAAACTTCACAGTTCGAATTGTTGATGGGTCACTTTCAAAGTAGCCGATACAAATTCTGTTATTATTTCCAAAAAGATAACACTTAATTCTATTCTGTTTGTCCCAAATCTAAGTTGCAATCTACTATCTATAAGCAAACTTACAAGAGACGTTAAGTGTGTTACTAAATTTCTTCCAAATATGTGTGAACTTCAGGATTTGGACTCAAAGAAGATAACTGGCAATGCTAAGATGTGTGCAAGACTCTATATCCTAAGAGCTAATTATTCTAAAAGACAATTTCAGAATACCCCTTGTGCAGTTTCATCCTCCAATAATAATAAAAATAGTACTATCATGTTGTGGCACTATCGGTTAGGTCATCCAAATTTTTTGTAACTTAAAAGGTTGTTTCACTCATTATTCAATAAAAATCATAGCAACTTTCAATGTGAAGTTTGACACCTATCCAAACATACTTGTACCACATATCCTAATCAGCCTTACAAATCATCTCATTCTTTTTCAATGATATACAGTGACATTTGGGTCCCTCCAAAGTAAATAACATTATTGGCTCCAAATGGTTTGTCACATTTATTGATGATCACACTAGGATTACTTAGGTATTCCTTATGAAGGAAAAATCAAAAGTGGGCCAGCTATTCCAAAACTTCAACAATATGATCCAAACTCAATTCAAAACCAAAATCCAAAAGTTGAGAATGACAATGGGAGAGAATACTACAATTCAATCCTCGAATCATATCTAATGAAGCATGGTATAATTCATCAAAGCTCATATGTCGATACTTCTCAACAAAATGGCGTTGTTGAAAGAAAGAATCGACACTTGTTAAAAGTTGCAAGATACCTTATGATGGCTGCATTTTTTGGGTGAGGTTGTTTTTACCGCAACATATCTTATAAACAAAATGCCTTCTCAAGCACTGAAATTTCAAAGCCATTGCCAATCCCTTCTCAGTTTCTATCCTCACCTTCGAATCATCTTGTCTATTCCCATTAAAGTGTTTGGATGCACTGCATTTGTTTTGACCAGCCAACAAAACCAAAGCAAATTAGATCCCAAATCCATCAAGTGCATATTTCTTGGATACTCCCCGAATAAAAAAGGATACAAGTGTTACTCACCAGTAACAAAGATATTCTACCATTCCATGAATGTTACCTTTTTTGAAAATCAACTTTACTATCCCAAAACTACCATTCAAGGGGAGAACCCAACAACACGGGAATATTAGCTTTGGGAAAATCCTATTACTGAACCACCAAACATTTCTCAAACTCCCTTTTACATCCAAAACATCCAACTAAATCCTACAACTCCCTTTCAAGTCCAAAACATCCAACCAAATCCTTTAACTCCGTTTCAAGTCCAAAACATCCAATCATATCCTCCAAGCTCGAAGTCCACACAAGTATAAACAAACAAAGAATTGATTGTCTATTCAAGAAGACATAAAACTCAAAAGGATCTAGGAGAATGTACACCTTCAACGTGAAACCAACTCAAGAGATACTTGAAACCAACACAAGTAACACTCTTACTGAATCTAATTCGATTGAATCTTTTGGTGATCTTGATCAACCGATTGCTCTAAGGAAATATGTGAGATCATGTACTCAACACCCAACCTGTAATGTGATTTTTTATGAAGGTTTATCGCCTAGTAATCAGGCTTTTGTTACCACACTAAACAATATGCAAATTCCCAATAATATTCATGAAGCACTCATGCAACCAAAATGGAAGATGGTTGTTTTGGAATAAATCAAGGCCCTAGAAAAGAACAAAACATGGGAGATTTCAAAACTACTCAAAAGAAAAAATCTAATTGGGTGCAAATGGAATTTTACTACCACACACAATGCAAATGAAAGTATTAACAGATTCAAAACTCGCCTTGTTGCAAAAAGATTTACTCAATCTTATGGTGTTGACCATAAGGAGACATTTGCTTCGAGTGCTAAACTTAATTCAATCTAGGTGTTATTATCAAGGGCAACAAATCTAGATTGGCCACTCCACCAACTAGATGTCAAAAATACATTTCTTAATGACGACCTAGAAGAAGAAGTTTACATGGAAATCCCTCCAAGATTCAAAAACTAGGACAATTCTGGCAAAGTATGTAAACTTCAAAAGTCTTTATATGGTCTCAAACATTCCCTACGTGCATGGTTTGATAGACTAACAAAAGTGGTAAAGAAGTAAGGTTTTTCACAATGCTAGATCAATCACACCATATTTGTCAAACATTCACCTGAAGGAAAATAGCCATTCTTATTGTCTATGTGGATGACATTATTCTTACTGGAGACTATATCGAAGAAATTAGCAACCTTAAGAACATCCTAGCCAAAGAATTTGAAATCAAATATTTTGGACGCCTCATATTTTTCTTGGCGTGAAGGTAGCTCGCTCAAGAAATGGCATATCTGTTTCACAACATAAGCATGTCCTAGACTTACTAAAGGAAACTGGAATGCTTGGATGCGAACCTGCTAACACCCCTATGGACAGAATGAATAACGTAGGAATGGAAGCAGTCCACCACCAGAAAAGGGCAACTATCAAAGACTTATAGGGAAACTCATCTATCTCTCTCATACAAGACCAGATATCAGTTTTTCGGTTAGCATGGTAAGCAGATTCATGAACAATCAAATCGAGGAACACTTGAGAATTGTGTATTGAATCTTATAGTACCTAGAGAAGAATCCTCACAAAGGGTTATTTTTAAGAAGACATCAGGCCGAAATGTTGAAATTTACATTGATGTTGATTGGGCTAGATCCGTTACTGACCAAAGATCAACTACTAGTTATTATACTTATGTGTGGGGAAATTTGGTTACTTGGTGAAGCAAGAAGCAATCAGTGGTGGATAGAAGTAGAACGGAAGGTGGTGAATAGAAGTAGCATGAAAGCTAGCATATGGGAGGGAATTTGGCTGAAAAGGTTGGTAGGGGAGTTAAAGGTCTCTGTAGAAAAATCCATGAAGATATACTGAGACAACAAAGCTGCCATAAGTATAGCAAAAAATCCTATTCATCATGATAAGACTAAACATGTGGAGATTGATTGTCACTTCATCAAAAGGAAAATAAAGAAAGGCATTGTTGGATTAGTTTATACTCCCACATGCCTCCAAACTATAGACATACTCATTAAAGCTCTCTCTCGAAACAACTTCGAGAATCTAAAGTCCAAGCCGGGCATGATTGACATCTACCACCCAGCTTGACGGGAAGTGTGAAAATCTAATCTTTATTATTACTTGATTAATTGACTTTGTCTATTTTAGTTAAGTCTTTTATTTTTAGAATAAAGAGTAACTTGGGTAATTACACCAAATCCATTAGATATTTTCCCATTATGTGTAGAGAGTAAATTACTCCTTTGATTAGTTGTATTTAATGCATAAAAATCTTGAGTTTTAAGGCTGAAAATATCTAGTCTTTAGCCTATATATTTTCATACAATTCTAGCATTATAATAAAAAAAATATAGAAAAATAAAATAGTTTTGTTTTAGAGATTTCTTCACAAAACATAACATGGGTAAGAGATAGCTTAGGAAATTCTAAAATGTAAAATTCCATATATTATACCTTGTAACCGAAGAGCTCACAACATGCCCTCCTAAAAACTGAAATTCTATCTGCAAAAACAGTCTTGTATCTGTTTCAAGAGCACATTTTTATAATATCAGCAATAACAAATCCAAGTCATGAAAAATAAATAGAACTATAACAATGTTTCCACCACTCACCTCTCTTCACGTTTTTCAAGTGTTGCAATTTGTTCTTTTAGTCTCATTATCTTCTCAGATATAAAGGAGTCAACCAGCTTCCCAGTATCACCTATACAGTTAACTAGTCAGAGAATGGATAACCTCATTATGTCAATGCTGCATTTGAAACAATTGGCTATATGGATCAATAAATCACTCCCACAACCAAGCACCAGAGCTAGCACCTTGTTAGGTTTTATTACAATAGAGGAATTGATTCATAAAGAATAGAAGATATATTCCCCTAAATCCAACAAGTGTAGAAACTGTCACTTAGAAAGATCACAGCTCTTAAAAGAGAACCTCAAAAAATTTTGTACTTTTATGGGCCAGATGAGATAATGGCAGCAGATGAACGGGTCATGCAGGGCAGTGATTGATGAAGTGTCACATATATATGACATCAAGGTTTATATGCCTCTAATAAAGAAATTGCAAATGTTCTTAGGATCCAGGGAAATAGTATCCTATGTGTTCCTAGAGAACATATCCAGAATGAACTGCCATAAACTGCTTGCTGCTCTCTTCAATTTCTCACTTTTCATCTCTTCAACAGACTACAAAGATATGTTCAGCTCCAATCTGCATGTTTTAACTTATTTCATAGAAAATCATTTCGTAGTTTTTGAAAACTAAAGGGAATCTCTTCACTAAGATTTTCAAAAAGAAAAAAGCATGTTGATGCTATTGGGGTGATATTTGATTTAAAAAAAAAAAAACACTAAGAACCAACCAAGCCAATAAAATAAAATTCAGATAAAGTTGCTGGAAATCACATGAAACTCTGACACTAGTATAACCTAAACATAATACAAGTTCATTTCTACAAAATATAGTTTTACAGCGAACAGAAAGAAATCAAAGAAACAAAAAGGTTCAACTAGTAATCCCACAAATCAAATCTGAAATTTATAACAAGAAATTAGGGGGAAATTAAAAAAATAAAATAAAAGAGCTCAACTATAAAAAAATTTGCAACAAGAACCACAAGAAAGAAATGAAACATGTAACCACAATTATGAATCTAGAAATTTTGCAATCAAATAACAATGCTTGATACCTGATTGACTTTTCAATTCTTCAAGAGCTTGTAACTTCTCCTTTGTCTTTTGTAACTCAGTTTGTAAAGCCTCAATAGTTTGTTTTGCCTCGTTATCAACAGCAAGAGTATTTACCATTCGCAAAACTTTTGTATTTGCAGCAGAATAATCGCCATGACCCAGCTATGAAAAGAAAATGCATTGGTATTACCACTTTTCATGAACAAAAGAAAAATCAAGCATATTTAACAGTTGACCCTATATGTACAACATATTCAAAAAAATCACCCTCCTAATTTATTCATGTTGTTGAGAAACCAAGGCATGCAAGAGTTTGCATGTGTGTGGCTATACAAAGACTGCAAGGATATCTATGTAAGACAAACCAGAATAACAATAATGCATAAGTTGTTTTATTTTAGCTAAATTATGCATTGCCCCAATGAATAGAAATTAAATTGAAACTGTTTGAAATATCAAAAGATAATGAAACTGTTTGCACTGGTCAAATTCTGCAAAAGGTCCCTTTAATATGGTCAAATGTTTGCTCCCTCTTAAATAATATCATCAAGCAGAGGCCCCTTAATACTATGAACTGTGAAAACAAGGAAAGTTGGTAGCTCTAATTAAATGTAACTGATAAAACTTAACTCAACCTACATGTTATGTTTTTAATTATGCATGACATTTTTGCCTTGTGGTGACATGTGAGAAAATTGGTTGAACTTTAACCGCCATTCTTGCTACAGTGGTAAGCAATTAAAAGCAGACTTGGCAATTCGTGTTTCTGCGTTGTGTTTCGTGTGTATTTGACACGTGTAATGACATGAATTATTAAAATACGAACACGACACGAATTACGACACGAATTATAAAATGTGTTAAATGTTACATGCAATATGACACGATTAACACGTACGCAATTAATTCATTTAAACACGACACAAATAAACATAAATGATATAGATATACATAAATAAACACGACTAACACGAATATATACGAATAGACACGAGTAACACGAATATATACAATAATACGACTAAAATAATAAATAACTATAAACTATTCATCATTTATACCTTAATAAATTAACATATTAATAATATAAAAAAGTATTTACATATTAAAAAAAAATTAATACTCATTTAATATGTATTTAATATATATATATACACACTTAAATTTTAGTTTATATGACATAACTATATTAATTTTTAGTATCAAATTCAAAATGATAAATTATTAAAAATTAAAGAATAAACTAATAATGTATAAGACTAATATTAATATTTTATTGTATTTATATTATTAATATAAAAAAATAATTTTATAATAATTATTAAATGAGTATCATAATTAAATGTTTGAAATAATTTTTATATGATATTAAATAGCTAATTAAGTATTATAATTAAAAGATTAAAAATTAAAATAATCTTTATATGTTTATATTAAATTAAAATAAATATAAAAAATGTATTAAACGTGTTAAACATATTAAACATGTACTTGTTTGACAAGATTAAATTAAACGTGTTATTTGTGTCATGTCAGGTGTTTAGACAAGTCAACACATATACGATACGAATTGTATTTTGTAAAAATTCGTATCAACACAAATAAACATGAAATACATTTTTTAAAAAACATACGATTTTTTTCGTATCATTTTCGTATCATATCATCATGTCGTATTTGAAATTATCAGGTCTTAAAAATTATAAATAAATAGATGATAGAGAAATATATATATATATATATAAATAAATAGATGATGGAGAAATATATAGAGATATTCATAGAGAGTTTCCAATGCAAAAAGGAGGATTCAACCTAAGTTTTTGGCTATGACAACAGCAGCAAACCCCACAAGATCAGATGAGATTCAAGGAGAAACAAGTCAGAGCTATAATGCATAATCAATTCTCCTATAGAAAATCTGATTCTGGCACTAAATATCTTAATAGAGTATTTGCTACCTAAAAATTACTAGGTTCTTCCAAACTACTTGCAAAACCATAACATATATAGGAAAAATACCATATGTGACCTAAATGCCTAAATAATTCCATTTATAGTTATATACTAACCAATTTACAATTGAAACCATAAAATTTTATAAAATTAACAAAACAAATCTCTAGCAATCAATTCCTTCTATAGGCATGATCTTGTCAAACATCAACACATAAGAGACATGGCCTAAATATTTAAAAAAAAACCTTGAACTAAAATTCAATAATCATCGTTTTATTATAATCAATTAGGCACTCAAACATCTGTTTTTACAAAATTGAGCCCTTAATTGGAAAGAACTTGGTTACGGACCGTCATAATCAAGTAGCCCAAGTGACCAATTTTTGTTGAGGGCTCAACTGAGTAAAAATGAATGTTTAAGGAGTCAATTAATTGCAATTCAATGATGGGAGCTTAGATGATCATTTAACTTTAGTTCAGGAGCGTTTTATATTTAAGCCCAAAAACATTCAAGCCAACCCCTTTTTTATAAAGCATCTAATTTTTTTCAAATGATTGAACAATAATAATAATAATAATAATAATAATAATAATAATAATAATAATAGAAATAAAAATAAAGAAGCAAAAGCATAATTGATCAATCATGGTTCCTAAAATCATTTAGAAATCTTAGCTACATACCTTTGATTCCAGTAGCGAAAGCTCTGAACGAAGTCGATCAGTCTCCCTTTCTAGTGATTTTATTCTTCTTGCTTCATTATTTAGCCTATCATGAAGCAATTTAATCTCATTATGTTGACGATCATTAACATCTTTTTGTTCATGTAAACTACTCTCTAATTCTTTAATACATGATTCCTTCTTTGCAAGAGATGATTCAAGCTCCTGCACATTAAAACCAGGGAACAAAAAGTCCAAAACAATCAGGAAAGATGAAACATTTAGGAGTGAAGAATAGTTTGTACATTTATTTTGGTTCTGGGAAGAAAGAGGGGGGGCTTGGCTTGAAAGTAATGAAACAGCATAGAATTTCAAGACCTGAACAACAGTTCCACTGGCCACTTCATCACCTGCTTCTCCATTCTTAGGCCTCTTTAATTCATTAATAACATTTCTCAACCTATCTCTCTCTTCAGTAACCATAGAAAGCTGCAATATAACAGTTTACCTTTTAAAAAATAAACAATAAATAAACCAAAGATTAAATGTGTTAGGCATCAGAATTAGTAGAAAAGCCCACATTCATCACCCCAGCAGGTCTTTGTTATGCAGGTACAACCAACAATTAATTCCATAAATATACATTTAGGATCATTTGCTTAATATCAATCACCCATACAACTATAAATGCCAATAAGCTATACTAGCTCAACTAATATAATCAAATCTAGACCTGGCGATTCATACATTTATGTCTTGTAAAATACTAACAATTCTTATATTCACGCTGTGTTTTGTACAAAAATTACATGTCACAATTCATGTTGACACGAAAACATATAAAACATTTTTTTGCTAAAATTTTAAACCATGTCTCCTTTATATCCTTTATTCGTATTATTTTCATGTCATATCACCGTATTGTGTTTTAGATTGCCAACTTTATTCAAAACCTATCTGTTCACTTATTTAAAAATGTATTCTCTTTGCATTTCTCGGATATGCTATATTTACCTGGTATCAGCAAAGAAGGAAGTTACAAGCATTGAAAGTTTATAAACATGATCAAAAGATCAATATTCAATGACAAAAGTTATATTAAACAACCAAATTTACTAAGCCTTCATTGTAGCCACATCATGCATCCTTACAAATTATCCTTACAAATTAAAAAACGGCAAATTGCATGCAACAACCATTCAACTTGTTCTACAGAAAGATTAAATCAAGGGAACTCATGGACTCTTCCCTACCCCTTAACCAAAATAGAAAATAAATAAATAAAATAACTAAACAAAAGGGCCTGAGGGCAAATTTGCCACTATACTCTATCTCAATGTTGAATTTTGCCACTCTACTTTAATTTGATTAAATTTGCTACTAAAACTTTTATTTTTATTGAATTTTGCCACTAAACTTTGATTTTGGATGATTTAAGAAAAATTTTAACAAAAAGAGTATTCTTTTTTAATAATTAACAATACTAAATTAATTAATGAAAAATATTAAAAAATAAAAAACTAACATAGAATTTTTATTTTATAAAAAGTAAAAAAAATTTCTCTTCTTCTTTTCTTTCTTTTTCCTTTTTTTTTTTAATATTTTTCAAGCCATAGGTGACTAGTGATGGCATCAGTTAGTAGTGATGCTCTAAAGCCAAATTTGGCAGACCAAATCTAGCATATCTCTTCCATAATGTCATTTTTCTAAACTTTTTTATCATTTTTGTATTTTTCTTCTTTGCATATCATTTTTTAATTTTTAATTTGATACAAACAAAATATTTTGCATTTTCCTTCTTTGACACATCATTTTTTATTTTCTTAATTTTTAATTTGGTAAAATAAAGAGAATACTTTATTGAATATTCCATTCTTGTTAAATTTCAGAAAAACAAAACCAACATGAAAAAATTAAACTAATGACATTGTAGAAGAGACATGTCAAATTTGGTGTTCGAAGACCAAATTTGACTTAGAGGATAACTACAAGCTACTGTCATTATTGCTTACCAGTGACTTGAAGAATAAAAGAAAGACTGAAAAAAAAAATTTAAGCTTTAGTTTTTCATAAAATTCTATGTAAGTTTTTTTATTTTCTAATATTTTTATTAATTAGTTTATTATTGTTAATTATTAAAAAGAAATATTTTGAAGGATTTTTTTTTTGTTAGATTTTGTCTTAAAATCATTCAAAATCAAAGTTTAAAGGCAAAATTCAATCAAAAATCAAAGGTTAGTAGTAAAATTCAATCAAAATAAAGTAGTGGCAGAATTCAATTTTGAGGTATAGGGGCAAATTTGCCCTTAACCCGTTAAAAAAATAATCCCTTCGTCTTGTAGTTAGTTTTACATGCTTCCAGGTGAAAAACAAAGTGAACTGCTCTACTGCAATTTGATTAGATCTTCATATGCTACTATCTTTTATTTTCTTAGCCATTTAAGCCATTATATTACTAGTGTTCTCAAGTTTAACCCCCTATAAATTAGGGTAACTATAATGAACCCCAAGTTACAAATGTAATTTCCCTCGGATTCTTGTCGTAGAAAGTGTTAGCAATCAATGGAAAGCCAAAGAATTATAACATCCAGAAAATGGCATCTATCTACCGCATATAACACTTACCATGAATTCAATCCGCTTGACCTCTGATTTCAAGACTTCTGCCTGCTCTTTAGCCAACACAGCATCAGCTTCAGCATTCGTTTTAGCAAGTTGTGCAGCATCCAGTCCTACCTCAATTTGCTTCAAGCGTGCATTTGCCTCACCTATCTTAATTGTACTGTCAATCACTTCCCTGCATGGAAAAGGAAATCTCAACATAAGCAAAATAAGACATAACTAACAAAACACAAGAAACAACAATAGCTTCATTGATAAAAGATTCAGGCATGAATACATAATATCTAAGTAACTTCAAAATTGCATAAGCATGTATTTCATTATATCGTTCTATAAGACACAGTGATTATAAAACTAAGAACCCCATGTATCAGATCCTTCCAAAAGGAATAGTAATGAGGAAAATAAACAAATAATTTCAGGGGAAAAGATCATAGCATAACTATTTTTAAGAAAATGGGCTGTTAAAAGGAAAGGGCAATTTCAAGTGGTCCCAGCCGGGACAGGAAAAAAAAATGAAAAGGAGGCAGATGAAGACATATTGCAAAATGATTATTACAACATGCTTTCACTCATCCTAGAGGACTCCAACCTACAACCAACAAGTAAAACTATCTTTCTGATTTCAGAAATCAAAAACTTACTAACAAAAAATAATAGAAAAATACTCTATTTCATCTCCTTCAGCAACACCCAACCTAATGCAATGGAGAAAGTTATAAGATCATATTAACAATTACACATTCAAAATTTAGGGGGAGCAAAAAAAAAAAAAAAAAAAACCTCTAACAACTTTGTCACTGCTTTTGTATATTTGGCTAATCAGATAGGCCATAATATTTAAACCAAGAGAGTTCAAAATAAGCTGCTAGCATACTTTTGTAACGTTGCAAACTTGACAAGTATATCTTCAGGACATGACACGCCAGGTATGTCCATCATCATCAGCTTCCAAGATGACAACTCATTCTCCAAGTTGTTCAAAATTATCATTTGCTCTTGCAACCTAGATAGCTCTGATTCTACTCTCTCTCTGCGGCCCTTCTCTTCCAGTAATTTTGCCTTCAATAACTCAATGTCCTCATGAGATGATTTCAACTTTCTTGCCTCTCGTACTTCAGACTCCTGATGAAATTTGAACCCAAAAACAAAAGAGTAAGGAAAGCACTTGTGAAAAACTGTCACTTCACAACTAAATATGAAATCAACAATAGAAGTCATTTTCTGAAAATTTAACTTGCAATTTTCAATTCCAAACAACAAAAAGTACTTCATGATACCATTCAATCATCTTGCATATTCTGCAGTTGTAGTTGAGCTTGTCCCAAAATCTTTTATACTAAAGAAAAAAATAAAGACACTATATCCAATCAAACCAATACTTATAGCAATTATTTGTTACCCATACTGAACAAGAAGCTGCAGAATGTCATGTATGTTGAACCATAAGAGTGATACAATATTAAAAATTGATGAAAAGAACAAAGAATTATTGACATGAGAACTATGTTAATGCAATATAATATTAATTACTGCTTGAGTTAAAATACAATCAATGTATAAATGAGAAAGAAATAAGGAATAATATGTACATAGTTTATTGGTTTATACTTTGACATGGACACAAATATGAAACGGGGTGGAAATGTTTTCTAACAAGAGTGAAACTGTCTTGCAGCAAGGCTTTGCAATAGGACCCCCAGTAATCAAGGTTGGAAACCTTCCCCTTGCCACTACCCCAGTTAAAGGCCCCTTTCTCCAGAATTTTGAAAAGAACTGGTCAGTTTTCTTTAGTTTTCTCCAAGGCATCAACATTTTAGTTGAATCACGAATCTAGGCAACTGCAAAAAGGCATATAAAGAGAGAACAATATGCCATACAGGAATTAAGACTATCATGCAAAAGTGATAAATGAAATGAGCAGTCTGAGTTAGCCTTTAGAAACATAGCTTATATTTACACTCCAAACCTTTTATAGTACTTATTTTATTTAGTTTTTCCAAGATTAATTCAACAAAATTATCAGCAACAAAGGAGATAAGAACAAAGCCTTACGCAAATTGTGGACTAAGAGATCAAAGAGAAAATATACATGTATCAAGCAGTAGACAACCCAGAGCATCCTCCACTCATGCAAATGATCAGTAGAGAAGCAGAATTTCTCTGATTAATTCACAGACATACATGTACATGTTTTTGAATGTGAAATGCCAAACCACTCAGTATATTCAAATTTGCAGTGTGTGTATTTTAACATAGATATGGCTAAATTTGTACACAAATAAGAAAATTTATCATAAAGGATTTAAAAGAATGACAACGATCATTGAACAAGGACTAAAAAGTATGCCCGGAAAACAAAAACTTACATAGTTTCTAAGCTCCTCTTGCAAATGCTTAATCAAAATATTACTCTCGGTGGAAGAAACTTCTTGAAAGGTGAAACTTGACAACTTCTTCTCTACTTCACTCTTTTGATGTAAGCACTGCAAAACCACAAAATTGACAGGTTCATTAAAATAAATATAAAATAAAATAAATTTCCAAGCTACACCCAGCAGAATATGCACAGTTTGCATCTTGAATAATAAGACTTCACAAATCTAACATTCAATCATAAAATAAAGTCATGACAACAGCAACAATTTTAAGTAATTCACCAAAAACAAAAAAGAATAAAAAAGTTGAGTTATGACAATGGGAAACACAACAAGCTCTAAATTGCAAGAGGTGCATTCAAAGTCCAAGTACAAAAATCAATTAATGTGTAAAATTGTAAGTAATCAGGACACGAGAAAAACCTCATTAAATTGTTTCTTAAGATCCTCCAGCTGCTCTTTCAAAAGCTCTGATTCCTTCTCAGCATTATTAGCTCTAAATTCCATTCTTTCAAGCTACAAACCAGACAAAGTATGGATTAGACTAACATAAATGCTAATGATGTTCTTTTATCAATTAAATAAACAAGTTTAGGTAATGACATCAGCACTTATTCTGGAAACAGAAAGCTTTGATTCTCCTTTCAGCTGAGTAAGCTCATTGTGAAGTCGCTTTTTCTCCCTTTCTATGCTTTGAGAAAGTTGATTATGTTTTCCCTCTAAACCAGTTGCTTTCTCTTCGGCAGATGCTGCAGAGGACTCAGCTCTTTTGCGAAGGTTAATCTCATTTTGCAGCTTCCCCTGTTACATAAAACAAATGGTAAGAATATTGAGAACATGCCTTCAAAGACAGCAGACTTACACACTGAAAATAAATAAGCATAAACCATTTTTCAAAAATGAGAAAAACCAACAGCTATATATGAGGCAAGTGCAACAAAATACTAATACGCCAATACAAAAAAATTTTAAATCTTAGGAAATGACACTGCTGAGGAGGTCAATTGAAAATCTCACAATCAAACACAAAAACAATAGCTTTGCCTACGGCATCAACAACACACGCTAAGAATTCAGTTAGGACAAGTGAACCAATTAAAATGAGGTCAACTCATCTATGGTACAAACACACAATCAAGATAATAAAGCACGTTACTATAGTATCGATAAAGGTCATTCTAATATAATTAGTTTTTCTAATTTACAAAGCATTAACAAGTCACCCCTCATCCTCAAAAAACCTGGGCCCTAACTAGGCATATAAGGGTTACTTAGGCTTTTAAAGTCTACTAGCATTTTCTAGTAACTGGAATGAAAATGTAGAAAATAATACTCGGCGCGCTCATTTATGAATTAATACCTGGAAAGCCCATTTCGTAATTCAAAAAACAAAGGCTTGTTCAAATTTGGTTCTTTCTTGTTCCATTTGATTCTTTTCATAAATGGAAAGCATGACTATAGCTGCTTCTAGCAAGACCATGTAATCTTGCAAAAGGATGCCTTGTTAGCATACTTTTTAACTGCAAAAAACAGGTTATACCTGAATCACAATTAGCAACAGTATCGTAACTTGCTGTGCTTTCCAATCAGTAGATCGGTTTTATATGTTCTAAAAGGCTTCTTAGTTTATGTTATTCATAATTAAAGCAAAAGGTAATTAAACATTCAAAAAGAATAGATATCTCAATCAGTCTCATAAAAGTAGGTAATTAAACATTCAAAAAGGAATCGATATCTCAATCATTCTCATAAAAGTAAGTTAAAAATGGAACCTGAAGCGCATTGTGCGATTCTAATTGTTTTTTGAATCTTTCTTGTGAATTATTGACTTCCTTCAAGAGCTGATCATGCAGCTTTTGCTCACGTCCTTTTGCAGCAGCTAGCTCTTGTTCTGCATAGAGGAATTGATCCCTAAACTTTTTCCTCTCTGCTTCTGTAAAGATTAGAATTACTTCAGCTAAAATTATGAAAACCAATACAAACATAAATTTAAAGGATTCAGACAATACCCGGGAAAATAATGCATCATGCCAGATTTAACATCAAATAATCAAACATCAATAATATATATCACAACAAGAAGCTCCACTTTTACCATTTTTCAAAGAGTATGGGCTCAAATAAGCTAAATTTCCATTAAAATTCAAAAGCAACACCTATAAAGAATTTGAACATAAATATAAGTAGATAAATCTGGGCAGAATTTAGTTGCTCATTACCGTATAACTTTTCAGAGTAAAGTTTTGAACCTTACCATAAAAATAATAATGGGGCTAACCACAACTAGTTGGGAATAGGCTTATTAAAATTGAGTTGACAATCTATGTTAAGATGTTTAAAACCTAACCCAACCTCATAATTTATCCCCTTTCTCCTGAAGGAAACACTTCATAATAAAGAATGGAGGAAAAAGAAATATTAATGGGAACAACCACAACTAGTTTGTGATTAGGCTTATCATAGTTGACTTCAGCATCTATGTTAAGATGCTCAAAACCCATCCCCATCCTTATATTTTTTCCTCTTTCCCCTCGTGGAAGTTCTATAAGCGTTTGACACTATAGAAAAACTGGTAAAAGAAAAATGAATATGAATTATAAATTACTATGGATGATTGTTGCTTTTACTATTTTCTTTTTACTTCTGGAAGCAAGAAGCAAAAAGAAAAAAGCAAAGGTGCTTGGAAATTTTTGAATAATTAAAATTCCGTTTTTCTTATGAGGACAAAATGAATGTATGATTTTACTTTTGTATGTTAGAATTGGTGTTGCTTTCGTTCAATTGTTCATTTTTAATTAATTATAATTTTGCTTTTCAGCAATATCTCAGAAAGCAAATGAAGCATAAATGTTTCACGCATGGAAAGTCATGTGATAACAGAACAGTTGCTGAGTAAAACTTAAAATACACAAAATTTGCACACACCCATACAAATATAAGTACTTAAATGATATTTTAGAGCAAAGTGTAGAAATAAGCTACCAGCTTTGGAAAAGTTTTCATTTAATGCCTCTAGTTTGGACTGATAATCACGTATTTGCTTCTCTGCATTGCTCAAGGCATCTAGAAAATCTGCTTTAACCTAAGAAAACAAAACAATAAGATTTGAAAAAAAAAATCGAATATGAATGCTGAATGCTGCATAAACTAACACCACGTTACCATCTGGCGGCATTGATAAGTACAGAGGAGGTGATCGGAGGGCTGGTGAGATGATTCCTGCGGAGGCGCAGCCGGAGGGTTGTCTTCGTAGATAACAAGGCGTCCCTCAGAGGCGGCCACCGCTGATGGACTGTCCTGAACTATGGGTTCGGCCCTTTGCCTCTTGGATGGTGGAGTCCTCAGTATCATATTGTCTCCCCCTTCCCCCCAAATTCAAAATTCTAGGGTTTCTCTCTCTCACCGATTCAGAACGAAATCTGAAAGAGAGGACAATGGCGCATATATTTTCAAACAATGACAGACATCACACTTATATATAGCCCTGCCAGCCCAACTGAGTGCGCCACCTTTAATTTTTTGATAAAAATATGCCAAAACTTAGCGTTCTTTGGATGAGCTTTAACATCGGTTCCTTATATTAAAAACTAGTTTGAGTATTTCAAAAAATAAACGACGGTACATTTAACAATAATCTTTTTTAAATTTATTCTTCCTCCATTCTAAAATATTTACCATGCATTAATTTTTACATCATTTAAAAAAAATTTTGATTTTAATATATTTAATATTAAATTTTAAATTTTTTTATAAAATTAAATTTTTCTAATTTTTAATATTAAAAAATAAAAAAATCATAAAAAATAATTTTAAAATATAAAATAATATAATATAATTTTAAAATATCTTAAAATATATATATAATAGAAGGGATAGTTGTCCAACAAATTAACAAATGTTGTGCTCTTTAGGCAACAAAAGCGTTTTATCATAAGTACTAGTGTTGTAACTTCGTTTGGTTTGAGATTAATTGAGATTAATAATTTTTTTAAAGTGTATTGTAAAAATAGAATTAAAGATATTTAAATGTATTGTATTTGTTTTTATATATTAAATAAAAAATTGAAAGTTAGACATATAAAAAAAATATTACAATTTACTAAAAGGGAATAATTATCCAACAAATTACTACGTGTCATATTTTTAGTGTTATAATCTTATTTTGTCTAAGATTGATTGAGATCAATAATTTTTCTAA
Source organism: Durio zibethinus (assembly GCF_002303985.1). The sequence goes on along the minus strand of NW_019168015.1, from coordinate 8,507,593 downwards.
AGTGTATTATAAAAATAGAATTAAAGATATTTAAATGTATTATATTTGCATTTATATATCAAATAAAAAATTAAAAGTTAGACATATAAAAGAAGTATTACAATTTAGTGAGAGAATAAAAAATAATAGTACAATTTTGCTTTATGTATTAAATAAAACAAAAATATGAAACAAATTCATATACAAAAGTAAACTCCCTCAAACAAAATCCAACCAAAAAAGTAAGTTCTATTTTCTCACATCCAAAAACCCATTAAACTTTTAAAAATGGACTGTTCCATTTCCTCACACCCAAAAACCCATTAAACCTAAAAAAATGAATAACTATTATGTGTAAAAAACTTATACAACAACAAATTTTTTGAAAATCCAACCTATAAACAACTTATATTCTCTCATACCTCAAAGCCCACTAAACCAAAAGAATAATAGTTGTCATGTCTAGAAGACTTATCCATATTCTCTTGCATCCTAAAACCCACTAAATCCCAAAAAATAATAATAATAATAATTATTATTATCATGTGTAAAAGGCTTACGGGATTCTTTTTATAGATAGTATAGATAGTAGTATAGATGCCTCTTGGATTTTTTTTCTTACTTTTAGAATTTCTTTTTATTCGTTCATTTATTAAGTCTTAAAAAACAAGATTCCTCATTTTAGCACCATAACGTTAAGGTTTTCAATACCTTTGGTCTCTTTTATCATAAAATTTAATTTTGTAAGTATTTTTTTAGGATTTTCTTCATTAACAAACCAATTCATTCATGAAGATGAAGGAAAAGGTTTCCATGATTAAATTCAAAATGACCAAATCTTTCTCTTCCTTTTTCTTATCCCATCATTTTTGTTTCTCAATCGATTATTCATTCGGTAATGCATGATTTCAATATTCCAAAAGCTTTTATGAAAAAATGAAACAAAAAAAAAAAGGAATTTGATTCAAAAGTTTGCATTTTATTGTTGCATATTCTCACTGATTTACCATTTTTTTCTTTTGTAGAATCCTTTGTTGACAAAACCTAAAGTACAAAGTCATAAAAAATTTTAAGAATTCAATTCAAGAGTCTTTGATTCATTCCTTCAATTTACACGGATTTTCAACTTTAATTAAAAGTATATATTCAACTAATACTCATATCCAGTTTTCAAATGTCTTTTAATTTAGTATGGAAATGATTTTATAAGAAGTTTTCAACATAACATTGTTATTTAATTTCTTAAAATAGTCTAAAAATTTGAATGCAACATCAAAAAATAATTAAACACTATTCCTATTAATTTATTTGTAAAATTACATGTTTTGTGTAAAATTCTTTTGTGAATTACTTAATACAAGGACCATTATTGTTGAGTTAGTTTGCATTTCAAAAAATTATTATAAACTATTTTTATTAATTTTCTTTAAATGTTAACTTTCATATGTAAGGCATTCTGTTATGATTTGCTTACTAAAAAGATCGTTGATGTTGTGTGATCTTTTAAAGACAAATAACAAGATCATATGCATTACTTTTTTATTAATTAACAATTATTCTATATTAGATGTTTTGATTTTTATGCGTACATAGAAATTGTTTACTTAAAAGTTCCTTCAATTATGATAATAGATTTGTCAAATTGGTTGTTTACAAAGTTTAATATTTACAAAAAATTGAGTTAACAAGTATGTCACTTCTATTATTCTACTTATTCTGCATAATAATATTAACAATTTATGTGATGTTAACAATTTTTTTGTTGTTTTTATACTTTGATTGATGTTATGCAAATTCTTTATTATTTTCTTTAAAATGGATTGACAACTATAATGAATGCAAATAGAATTAAAAAAATCCATTAGGATAATCAAAATAGCTATAACATATTATTATTTTTTTACTAGAGATGTTTTTATAAGAATTTTGTTAAAGGATTCCTAAGTCAAAGGATCATAATCTAAAAAGTAAAAAATTACGTTTATAAAAGAGAAAAAAAATATTTCAATAACACTTAAAATGCTAAAGCCATCTACCAACATTTTGATCAGTTTTAGAAATGGGCATATGCCAATAAAGTGGATAATCAGGCTGCCAATCACATTGGATATTGAGCCAAGAAGCATCACCTCAATTATTGAATTTATGGTGGTGGACGTACCTTTAGCCTTCAACATGATTCTAGGCTGATATTACGTTTATAAAAGAGAAAAAAAAATATTTCAATAGCACTTAAAATGCTAAAGCCATCACCACATTTGACAGTTTAGAATGGACATATGCAATAAAGGGATATTAGGCTGCCAATCACATTGGATATTGAGCCAAGAAGCATCACCTCAGTTATTGAATTTATGGTGGTGGATGTACCCTTAGCCTTTAACATGATTCTAGGCTGATATAACAAGTCTGTTATGTAGTTAATTGGCTCAACTTCTCACTTAAAGATCAAGTTTTTAACACCAAACAAAATTGAAGAGGTCAAAGGAGATCAATCCATGATGAGACAATGTTATTTTCATGACGATTAAGTATAAAACTAAGAAGCAGATTGATAGTTTGACCAAAGAAAAAAGCCAAAAAAGACAAAGGTGACCAATGTGAAGATTAAAGAAGTGAAAAAAGCAAAGCAAAACAACTTTGTAAGAAGTAATAAAAAACCAACGAAAAAGAAACACGTTTTTAAGTCATTATGAGTTCTTAAACTCTATACTTATATAAGCTACAAACTTTTACAAATTTTGAACAAATTTATAGAAGCCAAGCTCTCAAGCTAGCATACATATTTGTTAACATGACTGAGCTATTAAGCTGGCCATAAAAAAATTTAAAATAGAAATCTACATTTTGACTCAGTTTTACTTTTTTATTACACCCCATTTTACTAACAACCAAAAACTAACTATTATGTTAGGACTTGTCTTTCTTGTAGGAAACAGTCCTGACTAGAAAGAAATAATTTATCAGAAACCTAAAATCAATGACAACATATTAGAACCAATATAGGACTTCATCTCTATACTATTTTATAAGAAAAATCCTGAAAAATGTGTGTAAATCGAGGTCAACTTGACTATAAAGGACAACTAATTCAACTATTAGGAAATAAAGTTGACCTGTTTGCATGGATGTCATCAGATGTGTTGAGGATTAATCCTAATGTGATAGTCCATATGTTACAGACCGACCTAAACATGAAGTCAGTTCGATAAAAAAAATAGACTTTTAACCCGGAGAGGCAAAAAACTATCGAAGAATAGGTCGATAAACTTGTACAAACATATTTCATCAAAAAAGCATGTTACCGCGATTGAATAGCTAATATGATCATGATGAAAAAGTACAATGAAAAATAGAGAATTTACGTCAATTTTATTGACCTCAACAAAACTTACCCAAAAGATACTTTTTTTCCTTCCCAACATAAATTCGCTAGTTGATGATAACATCAACCATGGCCTGTTCAGTTTCATAGATGCCTACTCAAGCTATAATTAAATCAAAATATTGAAAGAAAATGAGAAAAAAAAAGCCTTTATTACTGAAAAAGGTTTATAATGCAAATCCTTGAGTTTTTTTTCAAAATTTACTTTGAAGCTATGATACTTGAACAAAACACAACGATCCTGCTTAGATTATAGCTTGAAGAAAAAATAAAAAAAACTCATCATATAAATGATAATATATGGCATTCATAGGAAACAAGCATTGACGAAAGTAGTAAAAAAGGAAATAAGAGAATAGAGTTAAAAAGAAAAATATGCAATACCATAAAAGAAGAGAGCAAAAAATTAGAGTTTGAAATGATACGAAAATAATGAATAAAGGAAAGTAAAAGGGATTTCAAGTTTCAAACTTTGAAGCAAATTGCTCACTTCCTTTACTCTACAATCACTGCTTCTCAACCCCTGACCTCTTGATTTTGAACTCGCTAAAAATTGTATTTTCTTCACTTACCATTCCTTGATTTTGCACACCTTTAACCTTCATTTAAAAAAAAAAATTTAGAATTCCAAGAATTTCTTTATTCAACTCTATCATATTAATTAATATAATAAATAATTAAATTTATATAAAAACTATTCAAAATATAACAAATAGCATAAATTAGAATTTTTAAAAATAATGTTGTGAATAGTTGTAATTGAGAAATTACTTTCAATATTATTATTTAGATGTTTAGATAAGGAAAAGCATTTATGACCATTTTTTAGGGATATTATGACTCAAATTTTAATCACATGATAATAATTTTATTTTTTTTAAATAAATCACATGATAAATAGATTTGGTAATTTCATAATCAATTAAGAGGTGACAAAAAGATTGTATCTATTTTTAAATTAGATTTTATTCGCTCTATCTTTTTTATTATAAGTAATTTTTTTACATGATGATTACAATAAAATTTTATATTTAATATATTGTCAATGAATAGAATTATCAAATGGTAAAATTTCATTAATAAATAAATATTAACCTTTAAGAAAATATAAAATATTAATATTTAAAAAAATTTATTCATTAATAAAATAATATCATATGATTTATATCATTAATAAAATAATATCCTTTCATAATAAATCAAATATAAAGCCCTAATACCTAACTCTTTAATTCTTTTTAATGTGCATTTATTGTAAAATATTTAAATCCCGTGGGAGAAATTGGTAACTTCCAACGGATTTTTTTACTAGTTACTCGTAAGTAGGAGAGTAGGAAAATATAAGCCTCAAATCAATTTGTTAAGACCGTAGTACAAGGCTATGATTTATTATTATTAATTAAATAATAATAAATTATTTATTTAATTAAAATAAGAAACGAATAAGCTAAATTAATGGGGAGTTGTTGCGCGTTAACGGAGGGACAAGACAGCCCAATGACGCTGTGGGAATTTGAACGGCAGCCGCTGTTCTATTTTTCATTTGTTTTTACAATAAAAATAATAATTAAAATAAAATTTTAAAGACAAACAACAATGTAATAAAATGGAAGTATAGGATTTTTTTAGTTTTTATTTTATTAGAGTATTTGAAATTAAGAGTGTAATTAAATCAAGTCGAGTTGAATAGTGAGAAGTTTGAGTTTGAGTTCGACACATAATTTGAGGTTCGATACTTGGTTTGAGTTCGATCGAATTTTATTTTTTAAGTTCGAGTTCGATTTGTGATCGAATTCGAGTTACTCGAGCTCGTTCGATTAAACTCGATTAATATATAAAAATAAGTTCGATTCGTATACTCGATAAAAGTTCGATTATTTATGTTTAAACTCAAATCGGATTCGAAATATTTTATTAATTAAAATAATAAAAATATATTTAAATATAAAAATTTGATTAGGCTTGTGAGCTACTCGAATGAAATATAAAAATATTTGAATTCGGCTCGATCGATAAGTCGAGTTATTCGAGCTCGAACTCGACAATAATCGAACCGAATTCAAATTTTCTTTTAATCAAATTTGAGTAACTCGTGAGTACTAATGTATCATTTATACTTTTATTTTGAGTGTGAAGAGAAGAAACAATATAAAAACAAAAACAAAAGAAAAAACGTAGAGAGAGAAAAAGAACAGAAATCGAGGCAGCCTTAGCCGATAGAGGTCGTGTCAGCTTTGACCGAACATTAACACACAGTCCAACTGTTTGCCTTCTCTCTTTCTTCTTTTTTCTTTTCAATTTCTTTGCGAATTTTTGGATCTGCTTTCTTTTTCAAGCCCTAATTTTTCTCTCTTTGGATCCTTCCAATTGAACAGTGAGTACTCAAAGGTATGCTTTTTTTTTTTTCTTTTAAGTTAATATTTTTTTTGTGTACTTTGGTTGATAAGAATTGAAGAAAAGAGGGGAAGAAATGCTGATTAATGATTGCACTGCAAGACTGAAAATTTTGCTTACTACTGACCCAATTAGTTTTCTTCACTGTTCCTCTTTATTTTTTTTTGATATTTTTATTAGATCCCAATTCATTTTAATTCCTTTTATAAAAAACCTATTTTCATTATATTCTCTCTTTGTCATGTATATGATAATTATGCATAATTATTGTGATTTCCGTAATTGCACAATTGTTGGGGTTGATCCCATTTTCGGTTTCAGTTTTCATGTTTAGAATTCTAAATTTTGGGTTTCTTTTTATAGTAAAGAACAATTTGGATCGTTGCACAATTATTGGGTTTCTTTTCATATTATATTTGTTTTGTTTTAGGGTTCATTTAAGGCGCAAAGTAGAGGAGACTGACACATAGGTAGTAATAAAGGCTTTTGATCAGTCTGCTTTGTAGTATAATCAGAAGAAACCATAAAGTAATAGTAAATGCAATCTTAATTAACGGTTTTTCTCTTTTTTGGTGGGGAAATTAATTTATGTATAAATCCAGTTTTGTCTCCTTTAATACAGCCATTGTTCTATCACAGCACAGGGTTTCCATATATTGATTGCTTTGTGGTGGTGTTTCTATGGCGTTTGCGGCTTCAAATCTTCCATCTGCTGAACAACAAACAGGTTTGTGATTGGAGCTTTTCTTCTTGCAACTTAAATGAACAGAATTTTGAGCTGAGTAAATGTTTATGACATGGTGTACATGTTTTTCCATGTTTTTAATATAGAGAGAAAATTCACAGTGGTTGATGGTTAACATTGTAGTTTAAATGAAAATTCATGATAGGGATTGGATTGAGCTGATTGCAACCATAATGATATTTGCATGAAATTCTACACAATACTACATTAAATTTGAAAGGGATGCTGCATTATATTTCAAGCTGAACTGTTGGTTCACAAGCATAGCAGATATATTTCTTGGTATTAAAGAATATTATGGTGACTTCAATTTATTTTGTCATCTTTGTCTACACATTTTAGGTGTCATAGATGATTCTTTGTATCGGGAACTATGGCATGCCTGTGCTGGACCACTTGTCACACTTCCTCGTGATGGGGAGCGTGTTTATTACTTTCCACAAGGTCACATGGAACAGGTATGTCAACTGTACATCTAATAAATTTTTTAAATTGGTTATATTTCATAAGTTAAAATGTTAATCTGCTTCGAGTTGTGCTTGTTAAAACCTTGGTTGGATGGGTTTGTAAACTCTTACCTTTTTGTTCTTATTTTGAGTTGCCTTCTGTCAATATTCTTTTCATATTAGTTAATCCAATTAGCATTTACTATTTGCAAGCATGATTCTTGGTTCTTGGTTATCTTGGGCTAGAAATTATCTGGTATTGATATTGGGCATTGATTTTTTTGAATTTTGGTATGATTCTCTCTTTTTGGTGAATCACTAATAATAATATGTGCGAGGGAAAAAAATGAACTTCTTATGCATTGCCTTGAAACCTTATTAACTTATATTGTTCTAACATATTTGAGAATTGCTATCAATTCATATGATGCAATGAACTTTTGAAGGTTTATAGATAGATATAATTTCCTCGATGTATAGATTGTGTAATAATATATATCTGTTATGTATGTATATCTGCAAATGTTTGTATGCCATGCAATTTGCTTGCAATATCTTTCTGTGTGTCAGTTGCCTGATGGTTACAGTCAAGTTCATGTTTGTTATATATTTGGATGATTAATTAGAATGCCTTTGTGTTTGATTGAGTTTTTCTAATAAAACTCCATGGTATCTATTGAAGATTTCTATCCCTAATTATTAGTCATTATTCATTTTTGTGTTTAGGTTTTATAGTTTTACACATGTTCCTTCTATTTATCTCTAGTAGTTCTCTTTTTTTTCTTTCTTTTTGTTCTCTATATACAGCTTGAGGCATCAATGCATCAGGGGTTAGAACATCAAATGCCTTCATTCAATCTGCCATCTAAAATACTTTGCAAAGTGGCATCCGTTCAGCTTAAGGTAAGTTATTCATACTTATTGGTTTTACTTTCTTTTGAGTTATACTACTTCATTTCCTTGTGCTAAGGACTTTTACTTTCAAGAGCAGGCTGAACCTGATACAGATGAAGTTTATGGGCAAATAACTCTAGTACCTGAAGCAGATGTGAGCTCTCTCCTCACCTTGTCTTTTTTCCTCCCTCTCTTTCATCATAACATGTAGCTGATGTTCAAAAGCTACATTTAGTTTCTAGAATCTCTTGTTGTAATTACTTTGAATGAGTAGTATATATCTCTCTGTACATTTGGCTGTCTTGACTTATTTGTTTTCTCCAATATGGTCCAGCAAAGTGAGGTTACAAGCCCGGATGACCCACTTCCAGCACCAGAAAGGTGCATAGTCCATTCATTTTGCAAGACTCTTACTGCTTCTGACACAAGCACCCATGGTGGATTCTCAGTTTTGCGTCGGCATGCTGATGATTGTCTGCCCCCACTGGTCAGCTTAAACACATTGGTTGTATTTCCTTCATTTTGATATACTCCATATGTTAGAAATTTTCTGAATTTTCTATGTGGTTCCTTTTTTCCCAGGATATGACCCAGCAGCCACCTTGGCAGGAATTGGTTGCAACTGATCTGCATGGCAATGAGTGGCATTTTCGGCATATTTTTCGAGGTTATATATCATTGTCTTTTAGGCTGATGTTTTACTAAGTTGCCTTAGTGAGAGCTACAAAATTTTCAAGCATCTTGGCTGAAAGCTTGTTCAAAGTTGTTTTGTATTTTACGCTATCTGGTTACTTGGCACTTCTTTTACAGTGCTTAGCACATTTGGAACTTTTAATGTTTGAATTTTGATAAACTTTTATGAATATGGAGTTAAAGACAAATAAGTTCCAAGCATCTTATGACCTTGAATCAAGTATCTTGAAATTATATAGGTCATAGTTTGTTAGAATTAGGGAAGAGCCTTTTAGGCACTTGTTGGTTGCCACTAAAATTTCATGGAGTTGGAATCAATAGCAATGTGGGGACAACTGGCTCTTTTCAGTGGGATAACTTATTAGAAAAAATGTTGAAGTATTTATTTGTTTCAGTGGCATGCTTCTTCACATGTCATCTTCAAATGGTTAAGTTAATATTAGTTTTTTAAGTAGATTGGTGTCTTTCACGAATCATGAAATTGATACTTATAGAAACTGGAAGAATTGATTTTCTAAAGTGAAAACTCAAGAAGTTAAATGAAAATTTGTTTTAGGTTGATCCCTTTATAAAGAACTATGGGCTTTTGAAAGGTGAATCATCATGCTTGCGAACATCTAGCTGTTTTTGTTTCTGAACAGAATGTGTTCACTGTTTTTGCACCGTTATCATAATTCAGAGCCGTCTGATGGGTTCTTCAATTTTTCTATTTTTTTTCAATCTCTCTAATTTGCGGGTACTCATTTACAGTTGAAAAATTAAAAGTATTATTTATAGTTTATCTTTTCAGGCATCTGTTACTTCTCTGATGTGCAGTGATTTGAAGGTAATATTATCAGTTCTTACCATTAGCATGTTAACTTTTATTTGCAGGGCAACCTAGGCGCCATTTACTCACTACTGGGTGGAGTGTCTTTGTTAGTTCCAAAAAATTAGTAGCTGGTGATGCATTCATATTCCTGAGGCAAGATCTGTCTTTCTTGGCAAACAAGATATCTATTCTCCTTTGTTTCTTTTATTTAATCCACTGACCTATGTATTCATATTTACTGCTTTCCAGGGGTGCAAATGGGGAGCTGCGTGTTGGAGTGAGGAGGCTTATGAGACAACAGGCAAACATGCCATCTTCTGTTATATCTAGTCATAGCATGCATCTCGGGGTGCTTGCCACTGCATCTCATGCCATTGCTACCCGAAGTATGTTTTCTGTCTTCTACAAGCCCAGGTTTGTAACATCGTGCAGAGCGAACCAATTCTACCCCTGTGTCATCCTCTGTCCTTTTATCAATTGTATTAGCTATTTTTGTTGTTATTTTTATCATTATCATCATCATCATCATGATTTTTATGTTATTTACTATTTGGTTAAATTTTAGAAATCAGATTTTTCAGATTTTGTGTTAGTGCATATTTGTACATTTTATGTAGTTGTCTTTCTTGTTTGACCCTGAATTTGATTCTTTTGGATTGAGGCTATATGCATCTTTTTATCTATTCTGAGGTCATAATTTATTTTTTCTTCAGCGTGTATTAAAGATACTCTTCCTGAGGGATGAGGTGCATTAGACATAGGAATATATCCTCAGATGCAAACAAATGAAAGAGTTTGATCCAATACTTTAGGAAGGTGATATTAATTGTGACAGAATATATACAATGGCATAGGGTATGGTATTATTTGCCTGTACATGTCTTTCTTTTTCCTTTTTCTTCTTATTTTGTGGCATTTTATTGGGGTCCACTAAATCAATGATCTTTTTAGGTCTCCATTTGTTTAGACTTCTGAATATTTTTTATAGCCCTGATCATTCTAAAGTTGAGTAATTCGTGTGTTTTCTTTTTGTATATATTCGAAGAGGATATTTGTTCTAACAAGCATTAATGTTTATCAGAACAAGTCGGTCTGAGTTCATTGTGAGTGTAAATAAATATCTTGAAGCTCGAAACAGTAAGCTATCTGTTGGGATGAGGTTCAAAATGAGATTTGAGGGTGAAGAGGTTCCTGAAAGAAGGTATCCTTCTGACTGCATTGTTTTCCTTGGAGTATGAAATTGTTAGTGCTTGTTAACCGGTTACCTTTACATGCCTGTAGATTCAGTGGCACAATTGTTGGCGTTGGGGATAATAAATCAACTGGATGGGCTGATTCTGAGTGGAGATCTCTAAAGGTTAGCCAATTTCTTCTGTCATGTCTTATTTGTTCTCCATTGAGACAAGAAACACTTTTGGGATATTTGATTTGTGAAACTCTTGTTATAATTTTGGCTATTTCCAGGTTCAATGGGATGAACCTTCATCAATCCTGCGTCCTGATAGGGTGTCCCCATGGGAATTGGAGCTACTTGTCGCAACTAATACATCTTCAAACTCCCCACCTGCTCAAAGGAACAAGCGGGCTCGACCTTCTGTTCTACCTTCATCATCTTCAGATCTTTCTTCACTTGGTACAATTGTCTACTTGTCAGTACCTGTGTTTTAACTCTTACTTGAGATGTTAACTGAACACTTTATGCAGTAGGTATGCGGAAATCACCGGTTGAGTCTTCTGCTTTCTCATATTGTGAAGCACAACGTGGACAGCCATCACCTAAATTCTCCTCTGCTGGAAAGCCTAACTCTGTTAGCTTCAGTGGGAATGGTTCACTGGCAGCAGCTTCTAGCAACTTAACATATTGGTCTAACCGAGTGGAGAGTGTTAGAGAATCTTTTGCACCAGTTGTTAGCAAAGAATCTTATGAAAGAAAGCAGGGCACTGGGAATGGCTGCAGGCTGTTTGGTATTCAGTTACTTGACAATGTGAACATGGAAGAAAATTCCCCTGTGGCTACAGTTTCTGGGACTGGGGGAGATGACCGGCCTGTTCCGTCACTAGATGCTGACTCTGACCAGCACTCTGATCCGTCAAATCTTAACCGGTCTGATCTTCCTTCTATAAGTTGTGATCCTGAGAAGTCATGCATGAGATCTCCTCAGGAGTGGCAGAGCAAGCAAATTCGTAGCTGCACAAAGGTCATTCAATCACATTTTTTTTTGTTTCCTAGTAAGAAAATACCTTAGAATCCCCTTGAAAGATTGCAATTCCTTTGGTTGTCTAATTATTCATAACTTTATGATTTTTTTGTCAAGATCTATTTGCATTTTAGTTGAAAATTGTCTTCACGCTAGAGGAAACATTATGGAAAACCTTCTAAAAAGATTGATTTACATCTTAGTGAACTTCTTTTGTGTATTGATGCAGCACTTTAAATGTGCAGAGGTATTTCGTTAAATTTTTTTTTTCTCTCTAAATTTCCATAGAAGGATGTGGTGCATGTTACAAACATTGTAGAATTTTATGAAGCGTGTCTTTTTCAGGTTCATATGCAAGGTATGGCAGTTGGAAGGGCCGTTGATTTGACGCGATTTGATTGTTTCAAGGACTTGCTAGCGAAGCTGGAGGAGATGTTTGACATCAGAGGTCAGCTTTGTGGATCTGCTAAAAATTGGCAGGTTGTCTATACTGATGATGAAGAAGACATGATGATGGTTGGGGATGATCCCTGGAAGTAAGTTCAGCCTTCCTATCTCTTTCACTGGTTCTATATTCTTGGTGCAGGATATTCCTAAATCCATCACTTATTTGATTCTTAGGATCCAACCATTAAAATGTTGTGTAATGTCTATTGATTAGTTAGTTATTTTGATTTTTTGTACATTCTCCACTTATTAAAATGATGGGCAATATAAATGGTAAAAGGACACAAATCGCACCACTTTGCTTTTAGCCCAAGAGAGAAAGGTATAATATCTTAAGAAATAAGCTTCAGTTGTTTTCTTTCATCTTTGTCAATTTATCAGACAAAATTTTATTGTTCTTTTGAGAATGAGTGATTGAAATAAAATTCTTGGAAAGTTTGAAAATATCTAATTGAGATTTTATGCTACAGTGTGAATCCGAGCTCAGTGGTGGTTCAGCTACTGATTCCATTTTATCCCGTTGAACTTCTTTTGCAGTGAGTTTTGCAACATGGTGAGGAAAATTTTTATCTATACATCAGATGAAGTCAAAAAGCTATCACCCAAGATAAAACTTCCGGTCAATGATGATATCATACCACCGAAGCCTGGTGGTGACGCAGTTGTCAACCCTGATGACCGTTCATCAGTTGTTGGTCCTGGGTGCTAAGGTACCTGGGCCTTCATACAACGCAGGAAAATAGTGCTTTGATAAAAGAGGTTGAGAAAAATGGAACATAATGCTCAAGATTTTGTCTATATCTGGATTTACCCAGATGATATACCACCATTGACATGGCCATTCCGAAATGGCTTAGTATGGCATCCATATCTAGGAGCTTGCTGCTCTGTCAACAAATTCATCTGGAGAGTGAGGCGTGCCTCAAAGATATGGTTAGGTCCTCTTATATAATTAGAGTTTCTTGTTTCACTTTTCCCCTTAAATATTTTTGTGAAGCACTTCTCATTGTGATTGTTCATTCAGATTTTAAAGTAGGCTCAAAAGTTTATTTCTCCCCCCCGTGCTTCAATGGAAGTTGTCCTCCACCTCCTCCATCATCTTCGCCACCTTTTTTTTTTTCTTTTAACCTTGTTTTTCTGTCAATTTATTTTTGTGATATAATATACAACATGTCACATTGGTCCTTTGTATATAAATACATATAGCATTGCTACCTTTTGGTTACCTGCTGATTTATATTTATATATATATATATATTTTTTTGGTTGCCTTTTTATTTTTTTCATTTTGTTGTGTTAAAACAGTTGGCAATTTAAGGGGGGTTTATGAATTTTTTTTTTCTTTTCTGCAGCCTAATAAAGTAGGATTTATGTCAAACAACTTGGTGTTTTCAAGCAGGGTATGTTCATTTGCTTGCTGACCCAAGATGCTGCTCTATGGCCTGCTTATTGTGCAGGCAGCTGTAAGAGGAAGATCCGCTGGGTTTTTTTGGCTGTGTTATCGATCCGATCCGATATTTCTATCCATTTTCTCACGTTAATCCGATGAATTGAAGAAGTTCATAGGTAATCATGAAGCCGCCAATTTTCTTACGTTTTACGACTTTTAAGAGACCTAGACTTTCCTTTGTCTGTCACTTCAACTAAAGGTGTTTTATTATTATTATTGTTACTAAGTCTTTGTAAATAGACTGATTTTTTTTCCTTTCTTTTTGTTAATTTAGCGGTGAATGAAATGAGTCATTTGTGATCTTATCTATGCTGCTTCATTTTCAAATGATAATATTTTTTTCACAATTTGAGGATAAAATATAACCGTACGTTTATTTATTTATTTATTTATATATATATATATCCGTGCATTTAATTTTATTAGTTTTGAAAATTTTTTTTACCATTTCTCAGTTCCTAAATGTGTCATCATTTTATCATGATGATATGAGCAAAATATTCTCCAAAAAAAATTGCAAAATATAGTATTAAAATAAAATTATTTATTAATTAATGCTAATTAATAAAAAATAATTAATTAAAATATTATTGAATTAATTAGTAAAAGCATCAGTTTTTTCCAAAAATATTAAAATTTTAATTAATAAAAAATGTAATTATTTTTTTATCTTAATATTTAATTGAATATAAAATTATAATATTTATCCAAAAACATATTATATGTATGCTTAATAAAAAATAAAAATTACCTTATAGTATATGTATGTCAGTAACTCTAAGAAATTATAAGAGAATGTATATTTAAAAATTATGTTTTAAGATTTAAGCTACTATACTCTATCTCATTCTAAGGTATATATAAGAATATATATTTTATTATTTGTTCAATTTATATTAATAACATTATTATTTAATATCTAAATTTATTAAAATATAGTATTTATATATAATTAAAATATAATTTATATTAAAAATAATATTTTCATAAATATTATATTATTGAATTTATTTTTTTATTTCGAGTTAGGTACAACTTATAAATTTATATATATATGTTGGATCGGAATTAGGTATAAAATATAATAATCTGATCACAAGTACATATTAGAACGAGTATAAACTTATCCTTACTTGACTCATTGCTATTTCTAAATACAAGTGCTAACGTGGCATCCCAATTTAGCTTTTTTTTTTAATTTTCTTTTCTTGGGTGTTTTCCCTTTTTTTAGTTTTTAATTGTTTATTTTAATATTTTTAACTATATTTGTAAAGATAAATTTGAAAGAGTAGATATGAATTTGATTATGTTATATAAGTTATAAGAACAAAATACATATATTATCCATAAATTAATTGATAAATTTTTGCTGATTAATAAAATTAAGAGCGTGACTCAGCATGACACTTGATTTATATTCTTTTAGGTTGTGTCATGCTTGACACAATGTCATTCTTTGTGTTGAAACATGTTACGTATAGTTCATTAATAGTTTTTCAAAATTTTTATTATTTTTTACATAATTTTTTTTCTCATTTTTTTCAACTATCCATAAAATTATAAACGAATACTTAAGGCATATAATCTATTGGTCGACAAAATATCTATTATGAAGAGAAATTAAAAGAATTCACTACAAGAATATGTTGAAATTACGAATATTAATATTTTATTTCTAAATTTCAAAAAAAAAAAAGAAACACAAATATCATTTGATTTCTTATTCTCACTATTTGATGTTTTAATTATATCATATGTTTTTTTGTCTTATATGGTTTTTTTTCATAACTAATCTTTAAATAATATAATTTCACAATTTCCTTTTCTTTAAAAAGTGATAGATCAAAATGAAAAATTATAATTTTATCTATTAATAGTTTAAATATTTGTAAGTAGATTTAAGGATATAATTTAATTTTTATAAATTGTTAACATAAAATACCAATAAAGCAAAAGAACTTTCATCATATAAGAAGAGTTAAACTAAATACGACTTAAGGATCAACGGACTAAACTCATTTATAATAGTTATGGGTTGACATGCGCACAACACATTAGTGCTTGTTTGCCATGTTGTATATGAAACAAGAATTTTAAGAGAATAATTTCTTACTTAGAATTTCTTATTGAATCAAAGAATCATTATATACATATGATGGAGCCTAAATCTAGCCTAAAATTTCTACAATAAGAAAGGGATCAATCAAAATAACAAACAAAACAATAAACTCCTAAAAAACGTAGAAACTACTCCAACATTATCTCCTATATTGACTAATTCAAACTCAAATCTCCAACACTCCCCCTCAAGCTTAGGAATAAATGTTTTTCATTCCAAGCTTGCTCAGAATACTTTCATGACTTGGCTTCAGCATGTTTTTGGTGAGTACATCTGTTTCCTGTGAATAAGTGGGAATGTAGCATAGGTTGATGCCACCTTCTTCAATCTCTCTCTTGATAAAGCTTCGATCGATTCTAACATGCTTCATTCGATCATTTGAACATGATTGTTTCACAATTCTTATGGTTGATTTACTATCATTGTATAGTTTAGTAGGAGAAGAAACTCGTATTTGTAAATCTTTCATCAATCTCTCTAGCCATATCACTTCGCAGATTTCCTGTGCAATTGCTCAAAATTTTGCATCAACATTATTTCTAGCAACTACCAATTGCTTTTAGCTTATCCAAGTAACCAGATTACTCCATAACTATGTATAGTTAACCTTGAAGTCGACTTGTAATCTTCATTTCTAGCCCAATCTGCATTGGCATAGCCCTCTATATTCCTCTTGTCACATATTTGAAATATGAGTCCCTTTTCATGAGAGCCCTTGAGATACCTTAGTATATGATTTACTGCCTCCATGTGTCTCTTAGTTGGAGAGTGTGTTAACTGACTTACCACGTTCATGGCTTATACAATATTTGGCCTTGTGAGAGAAATAGATCCATTTTCCAACTAGGCATTGATATATTTCTTTATCCACGGTTGGCTCGTCGTCATTAATTTTTCCTTTCTAGTTCTTTTCAAGTGGAGTACTAATAGGTTTACATCTAGCTTTTCGGTTTTCTTTAGCAGATCCAAAGTGTATTTTCACTGTGAAGTGAAAATACCTTCTCTACTTCTGACAATTTCCATCCTAAGGAAATACTTCAAAGGCCCCAAGTCTTTGACTTCAAATCCCTTCTTCAACTGATGCTTGAGTTCTTGAATCTCAACACTGTCATCATCTGTGAGTATGATGTCGTCCACATACACAATAAGAATTAATCTTTTTCTTTATTCTTTTTTCTTGATGAAGATAGTGTGGTGAGCCTTTCCTTGGTTGTAATCCAACCGGTTTAGTGTAGTGCTAAACCTTGTAAACCAAGCCCGTGGAGACAGTTTTAACCTACATAAAGATTTTTTCAAGTTATAGACTTTTTTTGGTTTCTCTTATGACTCAAAACCAGGTGGAATCTTCATGTACACTTCCTCATCAAGTTCACCACTCAAGAAGGAATTTTTAATGTCAAGTTGATGTAGCTCCCAGTTAAGATTAGTTGTGAGGGAGAGAAGAACCCGAATTGAGTTTGGTTTGGCCATAAGAGCAAATGTCTCCTCATAATCAATCCCATAGGTCTATGTAAAGCCTCATGCCACCAATTGAGCCTTGTATCGTTCTATGTCTCCATTCGCCTTATATTTTATTGTGAACACCCATTTACTACCAACAACCTTCTTATTCTCTAGCAATTCAACCACTTCCCAAGTGCCATTCTCAAGTAAAGCTCTTATTTCTTCTAGGACTGCTTTTTTCCACTTTGGCTCTTTTAGTGCTTCATAGATACTTTTTGGTACTCAACACTATCAATTTTTGTAGTAAATGCCCTGTATTCTAGACATAACTGAGAATAAGCTAAATAATTGGAAATAGAGTATTTAACACATGATCTTCTTCCTTTTTTAAGGGAAACGGGAACATCCAAGTTACTTATCACATTTGCTTCATTAGGAATCAGTTCTGGATTAGGCTCTTGAAAGGTTTGAGGAGCTTTAGGCCTTTATAAATAAACTGAAACTAGTTGTTGCTCAATTATCAGTTCTTCCCTTGGAGAAATCGCTTCAGTAGTTTGTGGACCATGACTTGAAGAACTCGGATGACTCTACTTGACTCAGATTTGTATAATTTGAAACATCTTGGAGATAGGTAGTGAAATTGTAGGATCCCAACGACTCTTTTCACTTGACTTATCCCGCTAGAGAGAGGAATTGGAGTAGTATGACTTGTTCTGAAAAAAAGGTGACATTATAAGAGATAAAGAACTTTTTAAAATCTACAAAATAACATTTGTAGCCTTTTGTGTTGGTGAATAGCCTAATATACATTTGATGGCTTTTGATGATGGTTTGCTCGAACTTGGTTCATGATTTAGCACATAGTACAATCGAACACTTTTGGTGGTAGGGAGTCGAGAATTTTTTTGTTTAGGAAATGATCCAAGAGAACACTAACTGGAGTATGAAATTTAAGAAATTTGAAAGGTAGGCGATTGATTAAGTATGATGATGTGAGAATAGCTTCCCCCCAGTATGAATACGGAAGTGAGTTTGTGATCATGATAGAACGTTCAACTTCTAACAAATGATGATTTTTTCTTTCAGCTACTCCATTTTGCTTAAAAGTATAAGCATAAGAACTTTGATGATGGATGCCATTGTCCCATAAATATTGGGCAAGTTCTTTTGAAAAATATTCTCCTATTATTTGTGCGAACAATTTAGATTGAGGTTTGAAGGACATTCTGGACATATTTATGGAATTGTTTAACCAATGAGTAAGCTTTGGATTTTTCTTTCATTAGTTAGACACAACAAATCCTTGTGTGATTGTCTATAAATGTAATGAACCATCGGGTTCCCGTCAAGGTTACAACTCCTGCTGAGCCCCAAATGTCACTGTGTATAAGATGAAATAGTTTTAAAGGTTTGTACAAATGAGAAGGATAATAATTGCGAGATTGTTTGGTAAGAACATATTGTTCACAATCAAAGGAAACATTTTTATTGGTAAACAAATATGGATGAAAAGCTTTTAAATAAGGAAAACTAAGATGTCCTAAACGCTTATGCCATAACATCAAATATGAACTAAACGAGACGAAAAGAAAAACAAATTACTTGGTAACTTAACTCTAGAAGAAGTACTAGTTATTGAGAGATAGTAGAGGCCATTTTTCTCCTCAGCATTGCCAATTGTCTTCCCTGAAGATTAGTCTTGAAATTCACATTGAGATGGAAAAAAAAAATTACAATATAGTTCACATCCCTTATCAATTTACTAACAGATAATAAATTGTAAGTTAAGTTGGGCACATGAAGAACAACCTTTAACAACAAATTTGAAACACAAACCGTCCCCACTCTTATAACAGGGGATATTTTTCCATCCGTTACCCAAACACTAATAGCCTAATCACTCTCTTCATATGTGTCAGGCACATCATACAACCCCATCATATGGTCCGAAGCACCCGTATCAATTATCTAGCATTTTTCATCCATGGCTCTTGATAAAAGAGAGTGGCTCATATTACCTTTTTGGGTTAATGTAGTAATGGGTTTCTGAGAGCTTTGAGACTCGGATTTAGTGGAGGAATTTGGTTGAATCAGTAGTTGTCGAAGCATCTTCACTTGTTCAGCTGTAAGGTTGAACCCACTTAGCTTGGCTAAATCGATTTTTGCCACTTGTGCTGCACGATGTTGCCCCATTGATTTTTGGTTTTTTGGTTTACAGCTCTTCCATAGAGATTTCAGCAATTTTCTTGTGTGTGATTTACTTTGTGACAGTGGTCGCACCATAGTTTTTCTTTGGGTTATGAACCACAGCTACCATTTTGTCTGTTTGCCTCAAGTGCCGAGCTCTGCTGTCAATTGAACCTGATTCTAAATTGAGCTGATGCAACATGACATGTTTTTTAGTCTCTTATCTTTTTACCTCTGCAAACGATTCCCTAAGTGTAGGAAGTGGCTTCATCCCGAGTAATCTCCCACGAACTTCATCCAGATCTGAATTGAGACCTTGTAAGAAATCGATCACACATTCTTGCTTTAGCAGTTTTTTGTATTTTTCAGCATTTGTTGGACAACTCTAGCCCACTTCATAAAAGAGATCCATCTTCTATAGACTTGATAATTTCAGACATGATATGATGATATGATATTAAAATAATATAAAAAAATCATAAGTGTTTTATAAAATGTGTTTTGTGTTTATTTATGTTAACACGAATTTTGACACGACACTATTGTGTCTTATACGTTTTGACACGATTAAACACATATAAGATACAAAAAATACTTTAAATAAAACATGTCACATGAACACGTTTAACACATGACACGATACGAAAATACGTTTAACATATTTTTTATATTTATTTTAATTTAATATAAACATATAAAATTATTTTAATTTTTAATCTTTTAGTTATGATACCTAATTAGCTATTCAATATATCATATAAACATTTAATTATGATATTCATTTAATAATTATTATAAAATTATTTTTTATATTAATAATATAAATCTTAACATATTATATATATATTGTTCTTTGTAACATATTGAATATTTATTATTTTTTATAACTTTTTATAATAAGATTAAAAAAAATTTATTAAAAAAAATTAAGACGAACAATATGCGCTTAATAACATTACTAATATAACATGGAACATCCAACAATATAATCATTGATCAAGCAAATCAATATAATCATTGATTAAGCAAATTAAATTCAAATTACATGAACATACAATAATATATTATAATGCTAATAAATAACATTTATAATGATAAGAAACTATATGATAATCTTAATAATATGAATTATGATATGTGATTATTTTAAATATAAGAGTTAAAATAAGAGATTATACATTTGAAATTAAAAATAATACATATTCTAAAAAATGTATAACAATAAAAACTTAAATAATTTATTCTATATTACATGATACAATATTATTAAAACCTAAGTTATAAATTATTATTGTAAATACACATCTCGATGGCCTATTTTAAATACTTTATTCTAAATCACAAGATAAAAGATTATGTCTTTAAAATTAAACATAACATATTTATTTTAAATAGCATTTATAATGATAAAATATTATATAATTTATATTTCTATATCACATGATAAGATATTATTATAATGTAATGTCTATACTTATGCTCATTTTATGACTTATTTTTTGTATTTTATTTTAAAATTTAAATCGCATCAATGATTTCCATAAATAATTATAAGATATTATAAAATTTATTCTAAATCATATGTATATGAGTATACCATGATAGTTAAAATATATAATTTATTTTAATTATATTATAATGTATAAATATATATTAATTTAATATTTTTCAATAATTTTAATAAGTCATTAGAACCTTTTACAAATAAATCATGCTAATTAAGTAATTATTGAAAATATATAGTAATATTTATATATTAAAAAATAATTCTAGTACTATAAAGTTCATAAAATTTTTATTTCCTTTCAACCATTCAACCCCCTACCCCTAAACATACCATTTTGTTAGCTCTTAAATTAATACCCATCAATTTATTAAACCCACTCACCTGCACCTATATAAATTTCTTATTCCATATTTTTTTTTTGGAAAGATTTTATTTCTTTTCAAGCTTTCACCCATTCCCCCGCCCCTTGACAAACCCTTCTGCCATCCCTCATAAACCCTCATACCTCAACGTTTAATCCAATGCCCATATAGTCTAGCATTCATTCCTCTAGAGTCTAGCCTCTATGTTTTTTTTTTTTTACTCTTTTTTTTCTCGTCTTTCTCATAAAGACCCAAACCTTAAAATCAGTAAATCAATAAAATCCTCCCTTCTTGACCTCTCTTGATTGAGCTTTCTGACCTCTACCTTTTTTCTCCCCCATCAATTTTGACACCCACATAGCCCATAACCTTTCAGCCTCTCAGTCACAGATCAATTATCAAATTTTTTCCAACAGCAATTTGTAGTAAACCAGCAATATTTCAATTTTTTTTTAACTTATTCTTAATTTCAAATTACTTGTTTTTCAACATTTGATCTTGATTGAGGTTGAATTTGAGTAAATTGAGTTGATTCAATTATATTTTTTTACTTTTAAAAATAAAAAAATGAACGAAAAATGGGGATAGCAGCAATAGTGGATCATGTATATCAGTGTTATTCATGTTTATTCATATCATCTTTAAATGGATTAATTACATATGTGTTGTGTCGTGCACATGTAACATGTATAATAAATGTGTCATGTTCATATTTAAAATTTAAACACATTTTATAATTCGTGTTGTGTTCATGTTTTAATAATTTATATCATTACACGTATTAAACACGATGTAAAAACACGAATTGCCAAGTCTAATCTCCTGTCACAATTCCATTAGAGAATTGTAATATTTGGTGACTGTAGTACTCCTTTACCAAGTATTACGTATCTTTGATCTGATCTTGAAACATTGGAAAGTGTTTTTAAGATCGAAGTAATTTTTTTACTCGGCATCCCAAATTTTCTTTACTGTCTTGTCGAAAAGGTATGTTCGTCCAATGTCAAGCTTCATTGAATTAATAAACCATCCCATGACAATGGAGTTTTCTGCCTTCTATGCTTTGTAATTTGTTGCTGTGGCTTGTGGTTGCAGCGTTGCTCCCATTAGGTAACCAACCTTCATTCTACCATGAATTACTAACATAACTGATTGTAACCACTTACAAAAATTAATTCCATTTAGTTTATATTGAGTGATTTGCAAAGAAAGATTGTCATTCAAATAAGAGGTAGAGGATCTCGTTCCTACATATGCGAGTGTCAGTTCGCTGGTAGTTGAACACTCCACGATTCTTATTGTTGGATTATCATCGGCCATTGTAACCTAGAATTTTTTTTCTTTCAAAAAAATAGAGTCGGCAATTCAATAGCTTTGATACCATGAAACAAGAATTTTGAGAGAATAATTTCTTACTTAGAATTTCTTATTGAATCAAAGAATCATTATATACGTCTGATGGAGCCTAAATCTAGCCTAAAATTTTTGCAATAAGAAAGGGATCAATTAAAATAACAAACAAAGCAATTAACTCCTAAAAAACATGAAAACTATTCTTACATTATCTCTTATATTGAATAATTCAATCTTAAATCTCTAATAGTATCAACTTGTGTATTACTTGCTGGTAGTAACCTTTGATGTTTTACATTGTGCCATCCTAATGGATCCAAAATCTTGAGTGTAGCATGATACAAGTATATCATTTGTGCTTGACATGGTTGGTGACTATAGTAAAGGGTCATGCTAAACATAACGCTTACTGTGTTGAACCAAGCTGTGTCATGTGCTACCTAATCTATTAGACACATTTAGTGACGCAAAAGCCTATATTAACACTTGGCATGAGATATGATACAATTTTTTATTTTTTCAATATAGTTTTTTTTTTTTCAAAAATGGGCTAAAGCTAAGGAAAATACAGGAAGAAGAATTTACAAATATTAGGAGATTGAATCTAGTCTTACAAGAATTTACTTCCTAAAAGATGTAAGTGAATCATTTAAACTAAATTTAAGTTCTCAAGATAAGCTTTTTTCAACTTGAGGATATTTTGAAAAGAAACATGAGGAAAAAAAATAGAGCAAAAAGGATAGGAGTGAGAATAGTTGAAAAGGAAAAGAAAAGGTGATAGGTCAAAAAGGTCGAATTTGGCTCTTTATTGCAAATTTGATTGAAAATGGGCTTAAATGGCTTTGTTGGAGCTAGATCGACATTATAAGATGAGGCAAATTTGGTCTTTTGTAGCAAAATAAGAAGAGTTCAATCTAAACCTTAAATATAACTTTTTTTAATTTATTGGATATAAAAATTCAATAAGTTATATAAGTTACTGGATATGAATATCTTATAAATTATAAAATATATCAGACATGCATATCTAGAGACTTTTAAAACTAGGATTAAAAAGATAATTTAGTAATTTCATTTAAAAATAATTTGAAAGAAAATGAAAAAAAAACAGGAATTATAAGTAGAAGCACCCTTGTTTAATAATCTTTCCCAAAAAAGAAAGCATATTATATTCCGCTTTCTTAGAGGTATTAGTTTGATGGATCGAGTTACTTTAAGATTAGGTCAATTTGGATAGAAAATAATTTGAATTTTTTTGGGTTTGGTTTAATTCGAGTTCTAATACTTTGGGGTTTAGGTAATTTTAAGTTTGAATCTTTCAAGTTTGACAATTGAATTATTCAAGTTTAGGTAATTTTTTGTCTACTTTGTTGAGTTTCAAAGTAAAATCAATTTAATTTTAGGTCATTTCAGGATGGACTTTTAGATAATTTGGATTTGAGTCATTTTTTTATTTTAGGTTAGATGGGTTTTGATTGATAACTTTTTAAAAAAAATTAGATTAGGTTGAATTCATATTCAAGAGGTTTTAAGTTAGCTTTGATAGTTTTATTGACCCTTATAACTGAATTTATACAATTAATTTTACTAATGTTCAGATAACCATTGCTTTTCCCATATAATGCCACGTATCAGCTAATAATTGTCCCATTTTTTTCTTTTTTTCTTTAAAGTTATGCCATGTGTCGTGCTCTGGTTGGATTTTTTTTGTATTTTTCTTTTTTTAACTTTTTCCTTTAAAAATATAATAATTTTTTTTAAATTATAAAAAATATATTTGTAAAGATTGTATTTTTATTATGTGTGGGATCCTTTTATACTAATTTTTTTTTTTTTTTACTTTTCCTTTGTTATCTTTTTTTTATTTTTGGTTTTTTTAAATAAAAAAGTAATTAAAATTTTTTATTCTATAAGAATACAATTGAGTGATGTGCAGTTTATAGTCCTATTTCTTTCTACTATCGTATGTCATTTTTTGAGTTTTATTTTTTATTGTTTTTTACTTTTTTTTTAAAATTATTTAATAAATACTTTTAAAAATTCTAAAATTATTATTATAAGTATTTTTTAAAAATTTTTTTATATTTGAGATCGACTTATATAAAACTTTTTGTTTTTTTCTTTACCTTTTTTTTTTTTACTTTTTTTTAATTTAGTTTTTTTAAAAAATATTTAATAAAAATTTTTTAGATTTAATTTTTTTCCATAAGGGCCACTTGATACTAATTGTATACTACGTGCTTTTCTTTATCCTTTTTTTCCTTACTAGAATTGACAAAATTATTATAATACTCATTTTACCATAATTATAAAAATATAACTCATATTATATTTGACTAAAATTATTATGAGACCATTTAATCATAATTACAAAAAAAAATCCATTTTGATTACTTCATATTATGAATCTCTTACTTAATTAAGAATATCGCTCATATTATAATTGAATGAAATTACTTTAATAATCTTTAACCATAATTACAAAAATATCCTCTTGATTGTTTCGTAATTACATATTAAATTTTAACATCAATACAATAATATGAAATTAGTCTCCTTAAAAAAATTATGATATTCTTTTAATTTCTTGACGATTGAATTATATACATCTAAATTGACTGTGATGCCCATTTTTCTATGATTAACTAAAAGTATTATAATGTCTTTATTCACATAATTACTAAAATACTCATCTTAGCATAATTGACTAAAGTTACTATAATGTCCAATAACCATAATTATGCAAATGCCTCTTACCATCATTTGCTAAAATTACTGTGATGCTCCCCATCATAGTATAATTTGCCAAAAAACACTATAATACCCTCTAACCATAATTATGAAAATGACATCTTATTATAATTATGAAAATACCACTCATATTATAATTGGATAAAATTACTATAATATCTTCTAATCATAATTACCTAAAACACCCATTTTGATTGCTTTATATATGGCTTTCCAACCATAACTACGAAAATACCCCTTCATAGTATGATTAACTAAGATTATTATAGTACTCTCGAAACATAATTATGAAAATGTCCATTTGATTACTTCATAATTGCACATTAAATTTTAATATATATATATATATATACACTAATATGAAACTAATCTCATTAAAAATAATAATGATTCCCTTTTAATTATTTAACATTTGATTTATATGCATCTAAATTTACTGTAATGCCCCGTTTTTAATAATTAACTAAAATTATTCTAATGTCCCCTCAACATAATTGCTAAAATATTTCTCTTACCATAATTGACCAAATTTACTATAATGCTTCTAAAACCATAATTACGAAAATACTCTCATATCATTATTTGCCATAATTACTATAATGCCTTCTTATCATAATTAC
This sequence comes from Durio zibethinus, assembly GCF_002303985.1. The sequence goes on along the minus strand of NW_019168015.1, from coordinate 8,481,809 downwards.
AAAGATGCTCTTCAAATTATAATTGGTCAAAATTATTATAATACCCTAAACCATATTATGAAAACATTATTTTGCTTGCTTCGTAATTATGCATTAACTTGAACGTCTATACAATAATATAAAATTAATTCCTTTAAAAATGATCATAATACCTTTTTAATTACTTGACAAGTTAACTACATGCATTTAAATTGACTGTAATGCCCCTCTTTCTATGATTAACTTAAATTATTATAACGCACATCTTCACAAAATTATTAAAATGCCCATATTACCATAATTGACCAAAATTACTATAATGCTCCTACAACCATAATAACGGCAATGCCTTTTTACCATCAGTTGCCAAAATTTTTATAATGTCCCTTTAATTATAATTACGAAAATACCCTTCAATTATGATTTACCAAAATTACTATAATAATCTTTCATCATAATTATGAAAATCCTTTCTTATTATAATTACGAAAATACCTCTTATATTATAATTTACTAAAATTACTATAATACCTTCTAATCATAATTACAAAAAATAATCATTTTTATTGCTTCATATAATGCTTATCCAACCATAATTATGAAAATATCTTTCAAATTATAATTAACTAAAATTATTATAATACCCTCTAAGCATAATTATAAAAATAGCTATTTGATTACTTCGTAATTACATAATAAATTTTAACATACATATAATAATATGAAATTAATCCCATTACAAATGATCATAATGTCCTTTTAATTACTTGACAATTAAATTACATGCCCATTACAAATTATCATGATACCTTTTTAATTATTTGATAATTGAATTACATACATTTAAATTGACTGTAATGACCCTCTTTCAATGATTAACTAAAATTACTATAATACCTTTTTTAATATAATTATTAAAATATCCATCTTATCATAATTGGCCAAAGTTATTATAATGGCCTTACAATCATAATCATGAAAATGTACTTGAACCACAATTACAAAAATACTCATTATAATTGGTCAAAATCACTATAATACCTTTTAATCATAATTACGAAAATATTCCTCATATTATAATTAGCTAAAATTATTATGATACTTTCTAGCTATAATTACAAAAATTACCCTTTTGATTGCTTCATATAAATGCCTCTTTTATCATAAGAACGAAAATGCCCTTCATATTAAATTGATTAAAATAATTATAATATCCTTTAAGCATCATTATCAAAATACCCTTTTAATTGCTTTATAATTACGTATTAAATTTTAATATCCATGCAATAATGTGAAATTAATTCCTTTATAAATAATCATAATGCCATTTTTTTTATCATTTAAAGGGGGCAGAGCCCTACATTAAGGGAAAAAGGGAAGACTGGGGTTCAAACCCTAATTTTGATATCTTCTTTAAGGCTGTCTTGATCACTAAACCAAGCAATTGAAGACATCATAATGCCATTTTAATTAGTTATCTATTGAATTACAAGCATTTGAATTGATTGTAATACTCTTATTTTTTTATCATTTACTAAAATAACTATAATGTCTCTCTTAAAATATTTACTAAAATCCCCTTCTTATTATAATTGGTCAAAATTAATATAATACCCCTGCTACCATGATAACTAAAATGTCCTTTTACTGCTTCCCAATTACGTATTAAATTATATGAAAGTGATTCCTTTGAAAATTATCATAATATCATTTTAATTACTTGACAATTGAAAGACATGAAACCAAATTCACTATAATGCTTCTCCTTCTATGATTAACTAAAATTATTATAATGTTACTCTTAACATAATTATTAAAATACCTCTTTTATCATAATTAGTTAAAATTATTATAATGCTTTGTAATCATAATTATAGAAATACCCTCCAACCATCAGTGGACAAAATTATTATAATAATCCTCCTATCATATTAAAATTTTTAGTTTTTCCTTAAAAATAAAAATCGATACTTGTTCAATTACGATTAAATGATACATTCTAACATTTATTTATTTTTTTATTTTTATTAAAAGATTATAGTTTTCAAAAAAATAAAAAAATAATTTTTTATTAGCAAATATAAATTATATAATTTATATTTTATAAAAAATTAAAAACTTGTAACCCAAGCAAAACCGAGTCGTCTTCTAGTAACTTATAAATTTTAAAAAAGAATAAAAATTAAATAACCAAAACGTTGGCCTTTTAAACTTGGGGTTTATTTTATTTTGTTTGCTTTAGTTCCATTTGTATCCCTGTTCATACATGCCATCTTTTCAACTCAACTTCTAAGCTTTAGATCCAGAATTATGTGAACAGAATAGTTCTTCATGTAAAGTGAACAAGAATAATTTTTTTATAATAAAAATTAGATAAAGCAAAAAAGATAAATTAATATGCCAATATCATTCAACAAAAGATTACATAATATCAAATATAATCTTAATATCACTCATCTTGAACTTACATAATAAATTAATCTAAACCAAAAAAAAATTCTTTCATTTATGATCATAAAGGTCGTTCAAAACAAAGTTTATGCCAAAACTTATGATTTAATAAGATTGAAACGTGGTAGAAAATTACAGTGGTCAGGACAAATGTTACAAATCTCATCCCAAAGAGAAGAAGTATGGCTTTAGCCTCACTGTTCTTTACGAGCTTTAGATCTGGCAGGCTTCGCAGGTATTATGTAACCAAGCAGAATCAATGCTATTGGAAGGATGGTTCCAATATAATACACACTCCTGAATAAGGCAAGTGACTCACGCAAGCTTAATACCTGTAACATACAAGAAGAAAAGCATATTAAAAACTACAAAATTGTGGAAAATGATATATTTATTCATCCCTCTTGATCATCCAACACGATCCATTCATCAGCCAACTGATGGCTGATGGACGGCTTGATTGGATGTGGATGCATATATCATCCATCACCCAAAAATTATACAATTTCGGCCTCAAGTAATTGATGGTTTAAAAACGGAGAGAGAGAGAGAGAGAGACTAACCAAAAAACCAACGGCGGAGTAGTTTAGAACCAAAAGTGTATAAGCAAAGTTCATGAAAACAAGTGCTTTCTTCAGGAGAGCCATATTACTAGGTATAGCTTGCTCCCATCGGTATATAACTGCTCAGAAAGAAAGTGGGCGAGGTAAACAAATAAAAATAATAATAACATATACATCCAAATAACAAAGAGAAAGACCATATCTTGTACCTCTTGAACCAGCAATCATCAAAGCTGACTGAACAAAGAATATGGTGTACCCAGGATATAGTCCCTTTAACAATGAGAAAAAGGCGAGAACAAAAGACAGTTAAAATATGAGAAAAGTGATCAAATTTTTATAGGATTGTTTTGTACCAAAAAATAAAGGTGAGAAGAATTGTGAACGTCATAAAGGTTTTTCAGCAAAGTAAAATGACTCACATGCCAAACAGCACTGACAGTCTGCGTGGCCAGCAACTGGAAAAATCCAGGTTTCTTCCCCTTTGTAATAAGTCTCTCATAAACATCTGCACCAACAGAATATAAGTTTTTTTTTTTTTTTTCACTCAAGATATCTTATGACTTTTATCTTGTATTTGCTTCGATGTTGTCCCAGATATCCATGAGATGGTTGATGCTAACAAAATTAAACTAACTGCTGTCGATTTCAAAAGCCAGAAAACCATAACAGTAATCCAATGTACAAAAACTTATTAATGAACCAATTTTCCTTCATACATGGTTTTGACTTGTTTTGCAAAATATTTAACTTTTGAAGGAGATTTTGACGAGAAAAGTTACCATTGGACTGCACCAAGCATCAAGAATCCTCAAAACAAAAATAAATAAAAAAATTATATATTAAGCCACAGGATCAAACAAAGTTGAGTTCGAAACCAATTCCAAAAGTTGTCTAGATTTTAAGGAATATATATCAACTTTACACAATGTAAAATTTTTTTTTGTTTTACACTTTTTTAACCATTAATTTCAATAAATTCAAAAGATGAGACTAGACCATTTTTTTCTTATTTTTACTTGTCTCTCTCATCTTTTGGACTTACTAAAATAAAAAATTAGAAAAATGTGTAAAACTTTTTGAGTTTTACACTATGTAAGTTGATTTCTTCTAATACATATATATATACACACACACACACACATGCCAACATCATATTTAAGCAAAACTAATAGATGAAACACATAAAAGAATAGTGGCAAGAAAGACTCACAGTAACGAAGCCAGGTGCTGACTTGTATGTTCCAGACAAGTGGTAACACCACTGAACTCTTTGCTAACTCAACTCCTAGGATGTCAACATTCTTCGCACGATCCCATTTTGGTTTAGGTGGGGAAGATTCTGTCCATCCACTGAAACCAAGGCCAGATATAATAATGGCGGCCTCTGAAATTGACCAGATGAAATAATATTTCCACCGTGCCGTAAAGCCAGACATATACTGGTAACTCAACTTCCTCCAGAATCCCCATTCTCGGTATATGGGTTCAGTAAACCGTGACAAGGGATGATACGGTACAAGGTAAACATACAATGCCATGCAAAAAGCAGTTTGTACAAGCGCTCGGAAAGTTGCCCCATAAGGTGACGGTGATGGTCCTTTATCTGAATAAGCCCAAATCTTGAAATGGAAAAAGAGTAACAAGATTATCAAAGCTGACTAGTAACTTCAGAGTAGAAAAGGTATGCTGTTGCACAAACAACATAATGAACCTACCCCCTTCCCTTCAGTCCAGTCAAGGTAGTCCTTCATCTCATAAACTGGACCAACAAAGTGACTGCCACAGCAGAGGCAGTACCCAACATATTCAATCAATGAAGGCAACTTAATCAACCGATATTTCTTCTGAGCCTCACGTAACTCTTCGTCTTTCAACAATCCATCATTGTAATTTATTGCACAAGAAATGACTTTCAGTGTCAACACCATCAATGCTCCTAAACAGCATAAGATAGTGCTCCACAATTAACTGGCATGTATAAAGTACTACGGAAGCATTCTCTTGAGCACTCACGAGAAAACTACAGAAAATCTTTGAATAATAATGTGCATAATGAAAATGCAATGAAATCAATTAAAGGTCAAGGTGGGAACAGATTTGGTATTTCAATCCACAAATATCAATAATCTAAGGGTTGAAGTTCATCACAATTCAAAGCAGCAATATGAAGGTTTACCTAATTTATAAATTTCACTGAAGCATTGCACATTTACAATTTGTTTCAATTTCAAACCTAATAATCAAATTTTAAAGAACAATTTCTCAAATGAGAAACAGAAATTCCAAACATGCTTACCGGTGGCATCGATGCCTCCTTCCTTCCATGCATCCCCGCTCATGTAATATACATGGCTACAAATGTATAAGAATAGTCAAGAATTCTGAAACAACAAAGTATTATTTACAAATACTGAATTATCAAGCATGCATCAAAAAGAATTTCAACAAACTTCAATAGATAATCAAATATTAAGTTATCTGCCACCTCACACCCAAAAATAGAGAGAGATAAGGAAATTACTAAGAAACCAAACCTTCACTGAAATTAGAAAAAGAGAATGTAAAAAAAAAAAAAGGAATCAGTAAAGTGTTGCGTACGCAATACTCTTCTCACAAAGTTTCAGCATAGGGTCAAACCATCAATAATCTTAAATGGTAAAGGAATGAAATATGTACATGCATTTACTAAAGTATTCAAAAAGACAAACATGAATCTTGTCAGTCAATTTGGCATGAAAGATGCCACACGCAATGCCAAAGCATAATGGTTTTGGCTGCAAGACTTCCAAATTGTCAATGAACTTCACCGGGGATTTAAATTGCCATTGCAGACGCATTTTCGATTCCGTTATGTTTATCGCGGTTGCGAATATAACGAATTCAATCGTAGTCATTACAATCATCGTAATAGTGAAATTTTTAAAATTTTGAATAATTTCCTATAAAATATAATAATTATAATTATAATTAAAAGCTCTTATTTTATGATTTATAAAGCAATTTATGAACTCCCATGTTCCTTTACTTATATGAGAAAATGAATTTACAATATTTAGACATTATACTAAAATATAAATATTTAGAAAATTATTCATTCTTATATCCATGAATTTCTATATGAAAATAAATTGAATGCACTTAGAAAGGAACTATTGGTGTGTGTAAAAGTAAAACAAAATAAACTTATAAACACAATTAAAATTAGAATTGTGTAAGAAAAAAATCAATAAACTAGAATGTGCTTACAATTTATAATATGTAAAAGCAAAATAAATTTTTTTTTTTAATTTTAATCTATTCTAAAGGATTATGTTAATTAGTTTATCATTAAAAATTAAACTTACTTTAAAATTTTAAAAATTTAATTTTTAATGCTAATATATTATAAAATGCTAATTTTAGTACATAATTTAATTTTTTGATGCATTAATTAATTTAAAATCTTTCCCACAAATTATTTTCAAATTTATTATATAATGGAAGGCATTCTCATTGTTACAAGTAAGTTAAAAATAATGCTACTCAAATAAAATAGTTAAAAATAATACTACTCAAATCAAATTAATCTAATACAAAAAGAAAAAGAACAACAATACCAACTTCAAAAGAAAAAGAATTAATAAAATTTAAAAATGAAAATGTAAACTTATTATAAATAAATATACTAATCATTTAGCATCAGTTATCTTTTCCTCTAAATTACCCTTCCCTCCCAAATTACTATCTAAATCATAAAAAATAATTTCCAAAATTTTTCTATTTATCTAATATACTTTTCCCTCTAAAATTTCTCAACTCAATTTTATGCTAAAAAAAAAAATATATACTTTAATTGATTAGCTGGGCTGAGCCCAAACCTTCCCACATCCAAAAATTTATCTCAAAACTCATGAGCCAAACCTCTTGACTCTCAAACTCACTCACCCATCACCCATGCCAAACCTCCATCTTTTTCTCTCAAAATCCACCATGACCAGACCTCACTCATCCATCATCCATGACTCCTCTCTCTCTCTCTCCTCCCTTTTTTCAAGTTCCATCAGCGCCATTGCTTCCTTCTTCCTCAACCCAAGCGGTTAAGCATGCCATCATTGAACCCCTGCCCTCACCCTCCCATCTTGATAGTTAAGAGGATATTTTCCTTCCTTTGTTTTTCAAGATATGAGGTGGAGTGGCCATGGATATATGTTTGAAATTTGAACTCAAAAGCTCGGTCTATTCTTCCAAATCAAGTCATTGGCAACACAAATTTATAAAAATTAAAAAAAATGGTAATTTTATTTTATTTTTTCTTATGTTCTTATTTAACTTCAACAATTTGTTGTTTGATCTTGATTGAAGCTTATATTTGCTGATTTTTCAATGAGTTGTTGTTGACCTCGGATTTCCTTCTTGTTCTGGATTATTTTTCGTTTGAAGTTCTGATGATTGATTAAAAAAGCTGGTTTTTTATGTTATGATTTAGGTGGAAGTCCGTAGTTCCTACTGTAGCGGGCTGTTATAGCTGCTATTACCCGTAACACTGTTATTTTGCAGCCGTGACACGCCATTGTGGGCGTCAATCTCATTCACACCCCAATATCGGGTGGCGGATGGTGTCAAAACCACAAAATAGCGGCCACAACACCGTGACAGACCTGCCAATTGAATCCTTTTCTTTTCACCATTTTAATAAGATTTAAATTTCATAATCTTCATATTATCGTATAAACTCTCATTCATCATGATTTTTCGCATTTAGTTTTTGTCCTTCCCAACACAAAATACCCTTCCTAAACCTTTGATTTTTGTTCTAGGAAGAAACTAACAGTTAGCCGCCAAGCCCAAGCATGCATTTCAGTTAAACTGAGACTGAATCCTAATTAAGCACACTAAATTGAACTTTTTTTCACCATTCAGCTCGTATCATCTGCTAAGCTCAGCATTAAATGTCCATTCTTTATCTAACTTTCCATTTTTTGATTATTAGAAAAGCAAAACCCAAAAAAAAAAAAAAATCATGCGTTTCAATTGTTCTAGATTTTTTTTTGGATAATAAAAGAACAACAAATCTAACGATGAAACTTTCAGAAGAAAATTTATAAAAGAAAAATCAATAAAAAGAATACTTACCAGCCAATCAAATAACCGAGAGCCAAGAAAAATGTGATAATCCCACACTTGGGCCGATAAAGAACCATTGCAGCATAACCCAACAACATGGGCACCAAGAAATGCAGATTTGAAGAGAACCCAAAAGACAGATAAGAAAGCAACGTTCCTGAAAAGGCCGAGTAAACGTGCTTAGCTAGTCGACCTGGAACAAGTCGCCATAGAAAACCCACCGGTATCGTCGCCACTAAACACAAAAGGAACCGAATCACCGGAACCGATACCCCGACCGATGCCGCCATAGCTTCCATATCAAGTTCCATCTTCGTTTTGGTATTTGACTCTGACCGAGACTTTGAATCTGAAACAAAGGAGTTCAGGTCAGTTATCTTAGGGCGCGGACGTTGACTTTACATTCTGTGAGAACTGAGAATGAAAGGACTAAACTGTCCTTCCGTGCTTTCCGTCCCTCGTGGCTGTGGTCAACGTAGATGTGCTTGATATATTTGTAAACGTTTCAACAATGATTGTATACAATAAGAAAGAGCGTTATTTGTCTTTCGGCTTTGTGGTGATATTGAGCGGAGAACATTGTTTAATACGATACCAAGGTTGGGATTCTCGACGGACCGCCGTTGGGATTCTTGATGGACACGCGCTTTAAATATGCGTGTAATGACGTCCAACAAAAATGGAAAACAATGGGTTTGAAGGTTGCCTTGAAATTATCGAGCCCACTGGGTTTTAATTCCATTCATGACGGGGAAAAGTGAAGCAAAATGTAGGCAGGTGTGCAATCAAATCAAATCAAAATCAAAATTTTAAAATTAAATTTTAAATAAAAAAGAGTAGCATGTAAAATTAAATTTAAAATATTTAAATTTATTTGATTAGATTTGTTAAATAAAAATAGTTTGATTTTTACGTTGAATTTTAATTTTGATTATTTGTTTGAATTTGGGTTGAAAGAATTGATATATATATATATATATATATATAAATAATTTTTAATTAAAATAATAAAAATATATTAAAATTTAAAATTTTGGTTATTTTTGTAAATTATTTGAATTGAGTATTAAAATATTTGAATTTGAGTTGTTTAATAAATTAAATTACTCGAATTTAAGTTTAATTAAATAATAATTAAAATAAATTTAAATTTTATTTAAATTGAATTTAAATAATTTGTAATTATTAATGTATTATTTATATTTTAGATGTTAGTAATTTCAAATAAAAATTATTTTATTATTAAAATTTTTAAGACTTGGTAAATAATTAAGAGAGTAGCATATATTTAGAGTATATTTAAAAAATAAAATAAATTATTTAAAAATAATGAGATATGTATTTATTTTTTAATTTTATTTATATAATTAAAATTTTATATTGATAGTATATTAAATAATAATTTAATTTGCTATTTTTATTATAATAAATTAATTATTTAATTGATTTACTATTTTTAAAAATAATATTATTGTATACAATTTCAATAAAATTTTTAAATTCAAAATTAAATTTGAAGTTTAATATATATATATATATATATTTTAAAAGTATATTAAAAAAAATATTGCTTGTGAAAATTTCTATTATTGTAAAAAAAGGGATTTTTTTACAAATCATGTTGAACATTTTATGAATTTTTTATGGCCAAACTTATAAAAACCTTTATATTTAAAATGTATATATATATATATATATATATATTTGGTAAGAAAGAAATATGAGAATAGATAGTATGCTCAGTCTTTCAGGATAAGATGTATCGTACCTGACAGCTTAAAATAAATAGTTACAAATCGTGCATTCGAGATGACCGCAATAAGTGATCATCGATAAAACTCAAACTCAATACATCTTCATCAAAAAAAAATAAATTTTAACAAATTGAATCAACTACTTATTGATATTTAAAATATATATATATTTTTTCACATAAAAGCATATCAGAATATGCTAATTCACAGGATATCACATTCTTGTAACACTCAATTAATCTTCCTGCATACATCTCACTCTTTGTATTTGGGATTGTTTCACTGACGAGAATCCCAACTACACTGTCCGGCCAAATTTACAAGAATATCAGCATATCTGTTAGCTTCACTATAAATATTTGTTATATTATATTCTCAAGCCCTTGATGCAAGCTCCTTCCATTGTAAAGTAATCGGACTAAATGGCTTCTTGTCTTGCAAAGTTCTTACAATTTAGAAAGTATAATTAGCCGTTGAAGTTTGATACTCTCTCTATCTCTTTTTTTTTTTTGAAAATTTTTAAAATTATATCTTTTTTTAATATTTAAAATTCTTACTTTTTATATTTTAAAATTTTTTTATTTTTAACATTAAAATTCATGAAATTTTAATTTTAATATCAAATACATTAAAATAAAAAAATTTTAAATTTCATAAAAATCAATACAAGACAAATAAATTAAGACAGAAAGGGTAAAAAATATACTTACCTATTTCATCAAAATAATATATACACTTACCTTTTTATTTTGAAAAGTATCTTATTACCTCTTGAGATTTGTCAACAAAAAAAAAAAAAAAAACACTAACTCCTCCAAATATTATTTGCAAAATTAATTTTAAATAAAAAGATAAATATATCATTTGTAAATTCTTAATCATTTTTTAATTTAATTACTTTTTCTTTTTTAAAATTTTCTTTTAATCAAAACTTTTTTTAATAAAGAAAATTAATTAGTTTTAAAATTATATTTAATTGAAATGACAATTGAGCTATAATTAAAGTATATGTTTTTTTTTTAAGTTACATTCATAATCAATTAATAAATTATAATTTAATTAAATAATCAAATTTATGCATAATGAAACTTGAACTTAAGATCCCAAGCTTCTAAAGGCTCCTTCTTTTTACTAAACCAATGCTTTATTATCAATTCAAGTATGTGTTAAATATTTTAAGCTCATCTTTAGTTAAAAAAAATGTATAAAAAGGTTACTCCTAGTTAGTATATACATTTTGAATAATTACATCATCATCATCATAAAAATAAACTTTTTTATTATACATCACTTGCGATAATTAAATAATAAATATTTTATTTCAATAAACTTATTAACGTTGTTTATAAGAATTAATATCATAAATGACTTATAAATTATAATGAAATATTTACGTGATACTTAAATTTTAAAAATCTTTAATGTGATACTTGAACTATTAATTTGTTAAATAATGTGACACTTAAAAAATTATTTATTCGTCATATGTTATTATTTAAAACTAATCAGATTAAAATAAATATCCTTACAAAACAATCTAGTCTCATCTTTAATTGTTAGTAAACACTAAGTTCTCAATTATAGATTTATTATATATCAATCCCATTTCTCATAACATATTTTTCAAGTTTTTTTATTAAAGATATAAATTATATATTAATATTTGTAAATAACTCGAGTTTAATTCAAATAAATTTTGAATTTGACTAAATTATTGTCAAACCAAACTCAAGTTATTTCACTTATTGAATGAGCCGAATTCAAATATTTTAATATCAAACTTGAATAGTTTACAATCGTAATTGAATTTTTATATTTTAATATATAATTTTATTATTTTATCTTTATATATCGATTTAAACTCTAACTCAAATTTGAATTCAAATAATTAAACTTGAAATTGAGCATGATAATCAAGTTTATTTTTTATTTAATAAACAAATAAAATTGAACCAAATCAAATAATTTTATTTTTATCTCGAATTAATCGCACTCAAATTAAATTTTAAATAATAAATTTTAAATTAAATTTAAAATTTTTACCGTATCAATTTAATTCGACTCGATTATATCTCTAATACTGATAAATAACTAGATACCTACACTCTAATTCTGGCTTGTCAGCGTTTAGGTAGGATCAGAACATTTGCCGATCGAATTTGCGATTTGGAAAGCAATACCATCGCCATGGCGACCCCAAATCCAAAAGAAAAGCTGGAAAAATCGCACCACACGCAAGAAACACGGTAAAACAAAAACTTCCGCTTATAACTAATAAAACTTACTTGAACCCCAAAAACACACACAACCCGTCCAAACTCAAATACAAATATTGGATATTAACACCAGAAAGCTTCGGCCACAAATATTGATTCATAATTGTCTCCAATTCATCTAGTCGTGAGAATATAGAACTGGAAAAAGATGAACAAAAATCAGTAGGCATTCCACAAATGACTTAAGAAGTGGTTGTTCCATACAAAATTTATGCCAAAACCTAAGATTAAATAAGATTAAAACATGGTAGAAAATTCCAGTGGTTAGAACAAACGTTAAAAATCTCACTCCAAAGGGAAAAAAGTATGGCTTTAGCCTCACTGTTCTTTACGAGCTTTAGATCGGGCAGGCTTTGCAGGTATTATGTAACCAAGCAGAATCAATGCTATTGGAAGGATGGTTCCAATATAATATACACTCCTGAACAAGGCAAGCGACTCATGCAAGCTTAATACCTGTACCATACAAGAAGAAAAGCATATTAAAAACTACAAAATTATGGAAAATGATATATTTATATTGAGGTGGTTCACATGTGAGTAAAATAATTTCACATCACTAAAGAATGAGATGGAAAAGTGACATATATACATGAAGGACCCAAGAACCCAATAGCTTAAGCTTTTGGGCTCAAGTGGTGTCCAACATTTATGTATGGACTCCTTTGGTGTGTTCTCATAAGCTCCAAATGTGGTTATTCTCCCCAGCAACTGGCATAAAAGCAAAAGGTTTGACTTCAACACACTGTGTATGGTAATACATATTCAGACAACCTGTGATTGCGTGCAAGCTTGAAGGGCACAGAGACTATTTGGATGTGTGATTGTGTACAAGCTTAGGGGCACTGAGGCAATCTAGACATGTGATTGAGTGCAAGATTATGCATGGGAGATGCGGGTTGCTTGGCATAATAAGGGTACGTTGATAAAGATTTACTCGCTTAGGGAGTCGATCAAAACTCACAAGTGAACAGGAAGATTGTTGAGGTGGTTCACATGTGATTAAAAAAATCTCATATCATTAAGATATTGGATGGAAAGGTGGCATATACACATGAAGGACCCAAGAGCTTAAGCTTTTGGGCTCTAAGTGGTGTCCAACATGTATTTATGGGCTCCTTTGGGGTGCTGCCATAGGCTCCAAGTATGGTTATTCTCCCCAACAATTTATTCATTCCTCTTGACCATCCAACACCATCCATCCATCAGTTGGCTGATGGATGGCTTGATTGGATGCGGATGCATATATCATCACCCAAAAATTATATATATTTCAGCCTCAAGTAACTGATGGTTTAAACTCAGAGAGAGAGAGAGAGACTAACCAAAAAACCAATAGCAGAGTAGTTCAGAACCAAAAGTGTGTAAGCAAAGTTCATGAAGACAAGTGCTTTCTTCACGAGAGCCATATTCCTAGGTATAGCTTGTTCCCACCGGTAAATAACTGCTCAGAAAGAAAGTGGGAAAGGTAAACAAATAAAAATACTAATAAATAGATCCCAATAACAATAAGGATGCCCATATCAGTACCTCTTGAACCAGCAATTATCAGAGCTGACTGAACAAAGAATATGATGTACCCAGGATACAGTCCCTATAACAATGAGAAAAGGCGAGAAGAAAAAAAGGTTAAACAAACGAGAAAAATGATCAATTTTTTTATAGGAATGTTTTGTAGAAAAAAAGGTGAGAAGTGTTGTGATCGTCATAGAGGTTTTCAGCAAAGTAAAATGACTCACATGCCAAACAGCACTGACAGTCTGTGTGGCCAGCAACTGGAAAAAACCAGGTTTCTTCCCCTTCGTAATAAGTCTCTCATAAACATCTGCACCAACAGAAAATTAGTTTATTTTATAACTTAAGATATGTTATGACTTTTCCTCTATTTGCGTCAATGTTGTCCCATATATCCATGAGATAGTTGATGCTAATAAAACTAAAGTAACTGCTGTTGCTTTAAAAAGCCAGAAAGTCATACCATACTGCAATCCAATGTATAAAAACTATTAACGAATTGATTTTCCTTCTGACATGTTTTTGACTCATTATACATAAAATTTAATTTTTAAAGGAGATTTTGACAAAAAAATTTACCATTGGACTGCACCAAGCATTAAGAATCCTACAAAAAAACAATTTTTAAGCCAGAGGATCAAACAAAGTTGAATCAGAAACCAATTCCAAAAGTTGTCTAGATTGTAAGGAATATACGTGCACACACACCAACATCATATTTAAGCAAAACTAACAATTGGAACACAGAAAATAATAGCGGCTAGAAAGACTCACAGTGACGAAGCCAGGTGCTGACTTGTATGTTCCAGACCAGTGGTAACGCCACTGAACTCTTTGCTAACTCAACTCCTAGGATGTCAACATTCTTCGCACGATCCCATTTTGGTTTAGGTGGTGAAGATTCTGTCCATCCACTGAAACCAAGGCCAGATATAATAATAGTGGCCTCAGAAATTGACCAGATGAAATAATATTTCCACCGTGCTGTAAAGCTAGACATATACTGGTAAGTCAACTTCCTCCAGAATCCCCATTCTTGGTATATGGGTTCAGTAAACCGTGACAAGGGATAATACAGTAAAAGGTAAAGATACAATGCCATGCAAAAAGCAGCTTGTATAAGTGCTCGGAAAGTTGCTCCATAAGGTGATGGTCCTTTATCTGAATGAGCCCAAATCTTCAAAAGGAAAAAGAGTAACAAGATTATTAAAGCTGCATGCTAGTAACTTTAGAGTAGAAAAGGCATGCAGGTGCACAAACAACAATAAACATACCCCTTTCCTTTCAGTCCAGTCAAGGTAGTCCTTCATCTCATAAACTGGACCAACAAAGTGACTACCACAGCAGAGGCAGTACCCAAAATATTCAATCAATGAAGGCAACTCAATCAACCGATATTTCTTCTGAACCTCACGTAACTCTTCCTCATTCAACAACCCATCATTGTAATTTATTGCACATGAAATGACTTTCAGTGTCAACACCATCAACGCTCCTAAATATCATAAGATAGTGCGCCACAATTACTTGGAATGTATAAAGTACTACGGAAGCATTCGCTTGAGCACTTACGAGAAAACTACAGAAAATCTTTGAATGATAATGTGCATAATGGAAATGCAGTGAAATCAATTAAAGGTCAAGGTGGGAACAGATTTGGTATTTCGATCCACAAATATCAATAAACAACTTCTCACACGTGAAGGAGAAATTCCAAACATGCTTACCAGTGGCATCAATGCCTCCTTCCTTCCATGCATCCCCACTCATGTAATATACATGGCTACAAACATATGAGAATAGTCAAGGATTCTGAAATAACAAAGTATTATTTACAAATACTGAATCATCATTCATGCATCAAGAAGAATTTCAAACAAACTTCGATAGAAAATTATCCTACGCCCCTCCCACCCAAAAATAGAGAGAGAGAGAGAGAGAGAGATAAGGAAATTACTGAGAAACCAAACCTTCACTGAAATTAGAAAAAGAGAATGTAAAAAAAAAAGTAAAGTGTTTCATAAGCAATACTCTTCCCACAAAGTTTCAGCATGGGTCAAACCATCAATAATCTTAGATGGTAAAGGAATGAAATACGTACACGCATTTACTAAAGTATTCGAAAAGAAAATCATGAAATCATGTCAGTCAATTTGGCATGAAGACCCTGCAGGCAAGGCCAAAGTATAATGTTTTGGCCGCAAAATTTCCAAATTGCCAATGGATTTCACCATTTTAATAAGACTTAAATTTCACAATCTTCATATTACTTTATAAACTATCATCTAGACTTGATAATTTTAAACACGACATGATAATACAATACAAAAAAGATATGAAAAAAAGATACGAAAGCGACATGATTTAAACTTTTATCAAAAACCGTATGAGTTTGGTAAAAACTAAAAAATATGTTTGGTGTTTGGTGTGTCACACGAATTGTGACACAGGAATTTTCTGTGTTTTACACATATTAGACACAAAATAGATTGACATGGATACACGAATTGCTGAATCTACTCCCATCCATCATAATTTTTCTCATTTATGCAAGGAGAATTCACTCCCAACAAGAAGAAACTCTCATCCTAAACCTTTAGTTTTTATCCTAAGATGAAATTATCAGTTAGCCCCTAAGACATCCATTTCAGTAAAACTGAATCCTAATTAAGCACACTAAATTTAACTTTTTTTCACCATTCAGCATTACATATACATTCTTTATCTAACTTTCCATATTTTATTATTAGAAAAGAAAAATAAAAAAGAAATCAAGCTGATTGAGTTCCTAAAGATTTTCTACGTATTATTTTGGATAATAAAATAGAATTATATTTATAGAATTACAAAACCAAAACTTGAAAGAAAAAAAAAAGGACGAATATAAGAAAACTTTCAAGTGAAAATTTATAAAAGAAAAATCAATAAAAAAAATACTTACCAGCCAATTAAATAACCGAAAGCCAAGAAAAATGTGATAATCCCACACTTTGGCCGATAAAGAACCATTGCAGCATAACCCAACAACATGGGCACAAAGAAATGCAGATTCGAAGAGAACCCAAATGACAGATAGGAAAGCAACGCTCCTGAAAAGGCTGAGTAAACGTGCTTAGCTAGTCTACCTGGAACAAGTCGCCATAGAAAACCGACCGGTATCGTCGCCACGAAACACAAAAGGAACCGAAGCACCGGCACCGATACCCCGACCGATGCCGCCACAGTTTCCATGTCAAATTCCATCTTCGTTTTGGGATTTGACTCCGATCAAGCCTTTGAGAATGAAAGAAGGTAGTTGAGCTATGTTTGTGCCGGACGTCGATTTCTATATAGTCTGAGAACCGATAAGGAAAGGAAAGGAAACTACAAATACTTTACTGAATCGAAAATCACATATATTTTAGAACATAAAAGTAGGAAATTGTTCTTTTCTTGGTTTCCATCTCGCGTGATGGTCACAGTAGATATGCTCGACTTTATAATATGTGCTTTTCTCTCTCATGTTTGGATAGGCGGAATGGAATTCCTTTACGTTGTCCAACTTTCTTTCGTTATAAAGGTTTTTTTTTTTTTTTTGAGAAAGATGTGTTTATTAGAGTTTCTTGGACCATGAAATTCATGGATAGCTTGTGTGTTGATTGTGGCCTTTGGTTGTTGTTTGTGAGATTTTTTTTTTAGTTTATTTTTTTGCAAGAAACAAATGGGATTTTTTGGTTGGTGATGGTGGTTTCAAGTGGAGATTAAGTGTCTATGATAATAGTTTTTAAGGCATTTGAAAATATAATAAAGCTTAGGTTTAGGCCATTATTAGGAACCATGAAAGGCAATGGATTGTTGGATCTGCCGGATTCATAGGCAATAGTACAAATATCCTCACTGAGCTTTGGGAACTTAGAGATGGCCTTATCCTAGCCAAACAACCCAATGTCACTAAGCTTGAAGTTGAACCTAACAATGTGGTTGTTATTTCTTTGATTAAAAATCCTTTTGTCCCTAACCATACTCCGCAACCTTTAGTTTATGATTGCATAAAACTTCTGAGAGAGTTTAACTGCAAGCAAATCATGCATATGTTTCGGGAGAGAAATCAATGTGCTAGCGCTCTGGCTTGTTTTGGCAGCAACAGTTTAGCTGAAAATGAATGTAATGAAAACTCCTTTATTTCGTTTCAGTATCCTCCCGACTTTATTAAGCCTTTGCTATTGTTACGGGTCGGGAAAACCTAACTACCGTGCGGCTTTAAGTGGGAAACGTGACTCACTTGATTTAAGACTTGTACGTGATCTGTGACACTAACATATGATGCGGCCATCGTGCTATCTTTTGAGTTATTTAAGTTTTTTTATGACAAAAAAAATTACCTATATAAAATAGTTACGTCACATCAACAAATATTTTTTTCATGTCAAATAATCATATTATTATAAAAAATTAATTATTTATTATAAAATAATTAATTAATTTATTAAAATAAATATTTATTATTTAATCATATGTAATAAATAATTAATTTTTTTATAATATAATTATGTGATATGATTTGAATAAAAATTTTATATGCTCATGTCGCGTAATTATTTCATGCAATCTCTTTTTAATTTTATAGATAGATATTTCATATTTAAAATTTATAAATTAATGTAAGAAAGAAAAGTTATAATTTTTAATTTCCTTTTTTATCAGTTTTCCAAAAACATTTTGTATGAAAATGATTATCATTTGGGAAAATTATTGCCAACAATAGACATTTATTCTGCAAAATTTTGTTTTCCATGTTGACTAAAAGAGGTTGTCCATTTTAATTAAATAAAAAAAGAATAATAGAAAGTAAAAAGGGAAGAAAACAAATTATATTTTAATTTTGCTTGATAAATCATTCAAATTTAGTAATTATAAGATGAAAATAAAATTTTCAAAAATTTAATTTTTTTAAAGCATGTGATAACTCATTTTAAAAACTATATAAAGTAATAAAAGAAAAAGATTTTTAAAATGCCTCCAAACAAGATTTTTAATAAAAAATATAGAAAATTTTAAGTAATTAAAAGCTAACTAATGTATTCAATAAATCTTATTTATGAAAAAAATTATATTATTTAATTATATTAATCTTAAAATCTTCTTTTTAATTCTTTAATTTTCTTCTATAACTTTTATTTATGTAAACTACTTGAAAAATAATCAATAAAAACGTCAATTTAATATTAAATTTTCAATAAAATATCGAACAATTTTTATTAAATAGAATTTTTTAATTAATTTTTTCCGAAGTAGACTTGACTTTTCTATATTGATTTTCCTTTTTTTTAGTTTATCAAAAGTAAGTCTAATTTTCTTGATTTTACTTTTTTTTCTTCTGTGTTTTTTACTTTACCTTCGTTATATATCTTTTTGAAAATAGTGTAATTGGCAACAATTTGAAAAATAAATCATTGAATTAAAATTTATTATAGTAATTTATATTTTATCAAAAAGAAAAATTGCACCTTTCACAAGGAAGCTCATGGATTTTACCAGTGAATATAAAAACTATGCCAATTCGGTAAAGCAAGCCAGACCAAAAACTATACTCATTCTCACCAAGTAGTCAGGAGCATAACTATGCTACCACAAACAAGGGTAAATACAGAAACATTCACATATTGGATGCCATACTGCAAGGCCCTGTCCAGCTAACCGCTCTGCTCTTTTTACATTGCTTCCACTACGCTGTTTAAGTTTTTCACCCCTGCTATATGTTCTAAGTTGCATCATTCAGATTGACAACACATCCGGGTTGTGCACTCAGACAGTATAGCCAATTCATGAAAATTCTAAGATTAGAAGCTTTGTAGTCCTAGGTGCTAGAATTTAGGAATCCCTATTTGGCTTTTTCTCATCATGCCTTTTGTGACCATGTGATCTACGTTTTACATTATGTTTCATCTCGTAGTCTTCAGAAGAATCAGTCTCATACCTGTGTGTTGAGTGCCTGTATCTTTTTAGGTCTCGTTTTCCTTTTAATTTCTTTGCTTGATGGCCTGAAGCATCTGGGAATTCTGAACATTCAACTACGTGTCTTGAGCGCTTCCTTCGATGGCCATGATGCCTCCTTTTGTCCCTCTCAGACCCATGATCACTAGAATTACTATCACTAGTCCCATAAGCTTTGCCGTGATCATCTAGGAGTCCTGAAACTTGGTCAAGGTTCCCTAAGCTTTTCTGTCTATCATGATGACGGCCTTCTCTGTCACTGACTCTACTCGACTGCTTTAGTAGTGAATCTCCAACATTAGTTCTGTTCTTGCTGGCCCCCAAATCATCCAGGGGTGATTCTTTGATATGGTGTCTTGAGCTTTTCCCTCCGTGGCTGCAGTGTTTTTCATTGTCTCTGTCCCTATTCAACTGATCTCCATTGTCTTTATGAGTTTGGATATCACTGCCTCCATCGTCATCTGGGTATCCCACTTTGCTACAATGCCTTCTCCTTTTCTTGGTATGACCATGGAGATTTTCTGTGTCTTCATAGACTCTGTTCTCGATGTTCTTATGGTCAGCCAAGTATTCTGATGATTCATTCTGCCGTTTTGAGTTTTTCTTTGCATGACAATGGCGTCTAACTTGATCAGTATCTCTAGTGCCATTTATGTCGCTCTCTGAATAACCTCCATCAGAACTGGTATCATGGATTCTCTCACTATTTTGACCCCGTTTTAAACTTTTGCTCTGTCTATCCAATCTTTCATCTAAAATTTTTGTTTGTTTTCTGTCATTATTCTTGCCCATTTGACTGTCTAAACAACCACCATCAGAACTGGTATCATGGCTTCTCTCACTGTTTTGATCCCATTTTAAACTTGTGTTCTGTCCGTCCCATCTTCCATCTAAAATTTTTCTTTGTTTTCTGTCATTATTCATGCCCCTTTGACTGTGTTTGCTCTCCTGAGCACCATCAATAAAACGAACCTTCTCCCTGGATTTTGATCTTCTAGAGTAGTGCCTACCAAAAATTAGATATTAATAAGAAAAAGAAAAATCCAGAACAGATGTAGGAAAATGGACTTTGAATTTAAACATAAAGAAGTAAAATAAACCAGAAGCACACAAAGAGGAAAATCCAAACATTTTACTACAATTAATATGTAAGAATTTTCATTAGTAATAGACAAGATCAACACAAAAAATAGGTAACATACAAAACTAAAGTAGCAGTTATGACTTACGACTTCAATTAAAAATGCATACCTGCCATCATCTAATTTTACCATCCGGCTAGTCCTTGAATGCCCTGAATGCTCTTGCTCTGTCTGTTTCTCAAACACAGCCTCATCAGCATATCCAAATAAAGCAGCCATCTTTTTCACCCAATATCTTGGGGGTGGTTTGTCCAAATCTGCCCATTCATAGTCTCCACCAGGGTTCCGGAAACAGTGAATAAAATTGCAGGCGGTTCCATGAGAACATGTCTGTTAATATGAGACAAAACAGATCATAAATTGAAGAGAAAACACTTTCAGATTAGCATCAATAAAAAAACACAATGATTTTGATGGTCTTTTTCTTTTTCAATTTCCCGATATCTCAATCCAACACATCATGCACAGAGGCAAATGATAAAAACCAATGAAGAAAATAATCTCACTAGTGTTACATGAGATGAGGAAGCTGGAAGTACCTTGAATCTTGACTTCATAAATTCCCCACAAATGGCAACCTTCCATCTGGTAATGTTGACAAACTCACATTGTACCTATCATGAACCCATCACCCAGAAAAGAAAGCTTAAAAAATTAAGCAAAAAAAAAAAGAATTTAAGAAACCAAAAAACCAAAATAGACCCATGGATATGGTAATTGGTTTTATATTCTTAACAGCTGGCCATGCATATCTGCAGCTCTGGACAAGAATGTAGTGGTCATGCATAATAGCTCTCACAATCAAATATGATTGCAAGCAAATATTTCATTTGTGGTTTATAAATACAGCATAAGAGTAATGATTCCCATATTACTTTTTTTTCATTTGTTGCAAAAGATTGTCTGTTCCATGTTCCATGTATGCAAGAGAATAAGTTTGCAAGAAAAAGGCAATAAACTTCTTCTAATAGAACAACTATCTATCCAATGCCAGCATTGAAGTAAGTCAACCAATAATGGAAAATAAAAAAAGCCCCTATACTTAATTAAATTAATCATCTGATCCCCTATCCTTTTATTACAATCTCTTGAGCCCCTTAATTATTATTTATATCCAACTAAGCTCTTATTTGGATGGAAATGTTATGTGGATTAACATCCTATTCCATTTTGCCAACTGAGATAAGATTGCCATGTGGCAATGATGACAAGAAATAAACATGAAATTAATAGATATGTGCCAAATACATAAAATAAATTTTCCTTCTTCTTTTTTCTTTTTCACGAATGCGCATATGATGAAATATATTTCACCTTCTTCATGCCACATGGCAAAATTTGTTTCACCTCATCAATGCCATGTGGCAATCTTTTTCTCAATTGTTAAAGAGGTTAATAGTGTTAACCTACATGGCATTGTCCATCCAAATAAAGGCTTAATTGATTGCAATAAGAGGATAGCGACTTAGATGAGAAAATTAATTAAGTACAAGGACTTATTCTATATTTTAGACAAGATAAAACTTTCATTCAAAATTGATTTACCAATTAAAAACGAAAGCCATAAATATAATAACCACTAATTCAAGACAAAGTCATTTCACCATTCACATTTAACTATCAGTGTCCATTATAGAAGAAGAAAAATTGCAGTATCATCTAATCTATCTCTAATAAATGATCCAGTGAGCTTATACATAATTCAACTAACAATTTCTACCTTCCATATCTAAGACCTATTTTCTTAATTGATAGAAAAAGTTGGCCTCAATTTTACTGCCTAGTTGCTCCTTTGGCAATAATCTGCATCTATGTTATCTAAATCTATATGTCCAATCCAAATATTATTGAGTTTGACATTTTCTTGAGATAGAAATTTCTACAAGCAGCAGTTCACTAGTTCTAAAAAACAACATAAACAAAAGAAATAGTAGATACATCTCAATCATCTTGACTACCATTTAGGACCTGCTCTTGTGTATGAACTAATAACATGAAGTGGATGAGAAAGGAGAAAGAAAAACTAGAAAGAATGTAAGCAATCTAAGTTTATAGGTTGTACCAGAGCAAACAATTTATATCTCAGTTAAATTAGAATGTGAAACAAACCATTTATCAGCAATTGTAGAGACCAATACAAATTTGACCTACATGTATTTTAAGCTTTATTAGCCCAGGTTGCTAGGTTGGACTGTGAGACTAGGAGGTGCAGTTGTCCAATAGACTTATACTCAATACAACACTCAACCACTTATACAGACATACAGACAATATTGTCAAATTCGAAAATAAGAAAATGAGACATGGATAGGATTATAACTCCACAAGCAGCCAAATGACTGCTGACTACACACCCTTATTCATTGTAAAAAATTAAGGTTAAAAGTTCATATTTTTAGTGGCCAATAAAGTACATTTAGTTTAGTTTTCCTTTTCAAAAAAAAAAAAAAAAAAACAAAAACGAAAACAAAAACCCATTTGAATCTAACTGACATATTACTTTAGATATAAGACCCAAAACTGAATTGAATATTTTCAAAAGTCGAATTGAGCTTGTGGTTCAGCTTTCGAACCATTTTGGGTGTTTAAAGTTGGTGATTATTTTGGTCCAACCTATATGGACTTAAAAAAAGTATGTTTTAAAATTTTATAAAACATAAAATAAACATATATAGTGCCAGTGTTGAGGCTTTGTTTGGTTATTGCTTTTACTACTTGCTTTTTGCATTTTGCTTTCCAAGAAAATACTATAAAGCAAAGCAAGAGTAGAATACATAATCATAACAAATTGAAAATCAACACCAAATCGCATATATTATTCTATATAAAAGTAAAAACACAAATTTTGTTCTCCTAGAAATTACATTTATAAGTTTTAATTCTTCAAATACAATGTTTGCTTTTCTACCCAAAACACTTTTTCCTTTTCACTTCTAGAAGTGAAAGCCATGTGGCAAAAGTGACCAAAAGTGGTACCTAAATTACTTCTATTCATACTAATGCAATTTTCTATTAACAAAACCCAAGACTGAACTAAAATTTTCTGTTTTCTTATCTAATCCCTAGTAGCGATGGCATTTAGTTAAATCTAAAGGGAATGAATTACCTGTTTGCCAGCAAAGTATCGCCCATTGATCGAGTCATAAGCAAGGACAGCTGATTCTAACAACTTATAATGCACGTACACGTTTCCCCTCAAATGGAATGAACCATTTTTACACACCTGATAAAGACTCACAATTTGTAATCTAAAAAGAAAGAAAAGTAAATAAAAAGTAAAAGAAACTCCAGTCCGAAACATAGAGAAGAGAAGAACTAACAAGCCTGCACAATCAACTTGAGAACTGACTAAAGGTTGTTAAATTCAAGTAGAAAAAAGAAAAGGGAAACATTTATCAGCTTCTGGTTAGATTTTGACTGTACTTATTAACCAAAATCCCAGGAAAAATACCCGATAACATAATGTTCAAAAAAGAAAAGCAAGTTGCAGAATGCTTCATTTTATAGATCATCTTGAATGCAAATCATAGACATCATTAGCCAGGCGGGAAGAGCAGTTTTCAACCTTGAAATTTACAATTTCCCCAAATTTTAAGAATTCTGTGTGCACATCCTCATAAAATTCCTCATAACACCGTTCAACCTCTTCATCTGTATACTGAAAAAATAAGGACAAAATATCAACCAAGAAATTTTAGCAGAGAGAGATATCCTCAAATAATAAGATCAAAATAAGAAAGAAAACATATGAATCATATATCTACAGAATTCAATATAAAGATATTCTGCATTCATTTACACGTCATTCTTCAAGAATGGCCACAATGAGACCAATTATATTTTTAAAAGATAAATAAATGGAATAACACAATAAGATAACTATGCTCATTATTTCAATAAGGAATAGCGAATCTAATTCTATATAGTCCTTGTATATGCATGCAAAATTTATATGTGCGTGCCTGTGTGGGCAACATATAATGCAGAAATTAGTTGTAAGGAGGTACACAAACTATATCAAGCATGCGCTATATAAAGAGAGATGAGTTAACTATTTTGAAATTTAACTAGAGTAGAACTTCAGTCTGTGCACAAAAACCCCAACCAATATATACTTAAAAATGTAATGTTGCTCGTATCTTTAATCTTTTAAACCAAATTCATTTAAAATAAACATTACTCTTTTTCCCTTCTTTGAATTACTTTTTTCAATTTGTATAATCAAGACTAATTCTTTGTGCCAATTCTTGCATGTTTAAACATGCATTGTTCCCCTATATCTTCTTACAACATTCAAGTTTTAAAAGTTTTTGAAACAAAGCTACACTTATCGTGAGTTATGAATTTAATCTAGTTGATAAATATGATCCCTACTACAAGGAAAACAAATGCAGACAAAATTAAAGAAAAAAAATAAAGACAAAGATAGGAGGCTCATTAAACAACAAAAAATTTTATAAACAGCTCGGGCTAACAAGTATTGTATTGGTTTCCCTTCGTTTTATTATTATACATAAAGAACACCATTGCATTTGAGACTACAGAAAAAGACACAGCCCTCTTCCCTCTTATAAACTAAACCCGTTCCCCCCCCCCCCAACTCCCCAATATCTGAACCTAATAGCTCCAGTTGTAATATCAAGTTCCCCTTGAGGACAACAGAACTGTAATTGTAAACCAATGTAATTTATCACTTAATGTTGTAACAATATAAGCATTGGGGTTAAGGCAGGAGCAACTAATGTTGTATTCATGACAAAAATCATCTGATATATCACCAGAGGCCATGAGATAAATTAGCAACTGCAAGACAAATATATGAAGTCTACAACATGATCTGCAATTGCAGAATCCACCAGACTATTAGAAAATAGCAAATTATAAAGCCTAACATTCAGATAAATGAGGCCACTTTTTTAAGACAAACTAAGGCATTTTGAATATACAAA
Organism: Durio zibethinus; assembly: GCF_002303985.1. The sequence continues at coordinate 8,456,101 of NW_019168015.1, read as the reverse complement.
GTATGAGCAATATAATCACAAATTTTTTCTCCTTGTCATCTATACTACAACAACCTGGAAAAGACACAAGTTGTGGCCAAGGCAATAACCTGACAGTAGTTACACCCTAACTACAAAATGTGGTCTCAAGGTCAATTTCCCCCTCCACCAATTATTAGAAAAAGAAATTTTAAAAACTGCATCAAATACTTGGTGGTAGAAACAATTTCCATACACCCAAACTAAGTTTCTTTCTCCTCTTCCTTAGACATATCTGAAGTAAGAGAAGGCCAATTACACCTATATACAATCTGGTGTTGTTCCCTAAATTCTTAGACCTGAGAAAGTGATGACCACTGTCAAAAAAATAGCTATAAATTACAAAGAACATTGCCAATTGAAACTACTAGTTTTCAAGGAGCAATAACCATAAGCGGAACAAATGATAGCATTTGTGTAACCATGAAAGTTTATTCCTCATAACAACTAGAATTATATAATATTTATAGATCACTATAAGAATAGCCAATAGATGAAATGTCATTAAAGATAACTGTGTCTTTACCTGACAGCTAATATAGCATGAGTTCAAATTATAGGCGCAATGACTGTTCTAAGAGTATAGTAGATAGAAGGCAAAGAGGACAGTGGAAACAAGAAAGGTAGAAAAGGGACAAATGAAAAAAGGGAAAAAGTAAAAATGTGTAGTATGGTAAACAGATTAAAAATTAAAAGATAAAAAGTACAAAATAATCACTCTCATCGACAGCAAGGAGGATACAGGTTAGCTAATTGCTTCAACTCCAACCAAGCAACCAATGCCAAAACCAAGAACCTCCATTGAAGTGACTCCATGCATCTCTGATGTAAGTTAAAGAAACTAAAGAGCAATTAAAAGTAAATCTGAGCTAAAATGCTCAACCTATGACACATCAGTAATACAATTTTAAGCCGGGCAAAAAATGGCAAAGACAAAAACCTAAAATAATGAAGATTCTATGAATTCAAAACATTAACCAATGGCATGATAAATTAAAACATACATGATTTTAAAAGGAAATTTTGAAGGCACTTTCATGTACCTTCAGATCTTTGCAGTTATAAAAATATTGCAAATAAGTCAGGCTTCATTAGGCAAAGAACCCAAGATATAAATTGATAGCACAGTATGGAAGTAGTTTTATGATGACGGAATTATTATCAGGATACAAGTCACAGGAATCATATGAAGGCAGCGTTTACAGACCTCAAGTCCCTCATCTTGCTCCCATGCAAGGCCAGGACCATTGTACATGTTCCTGATAAGCAGTGTGCATGATTTATCAGGATAAAAATGAACTCTACTGCAACGCTGACCAAATCGACATGCTCCGGTCTTTAAGTGAAAAGGACAATGAGCTTTATCCTATCAAAATTACAACCATGAGGTTAGAATGATGATACCTGACTAACCCAATACCCATCCCCACCCCCAAGAGAAAGAGAGAACATGGGACTAAAGTTTACGTATAGATAACTATATTTAGCATTTTAGAGAGATGAATGTTGGACCTGTTCTGTTCCAAAGTTAGGTACTTCTTTGGCAACACTCTCCAACACCTGTTGTGCTGATGATGCATTCAGGTAGTCAGCAAAAGCCTCAGATTGTGGAGGAAGAGGATTTGATGTAGGCCTATCAGCATCCTGTGGAACAAAATCCTTCAACATCCAAAATTGTTGCCAAAACCAGAAGATAAAAACATAACATAAAACAAACAAATCATGGGTGATTGTCGTAACTTTACCTCTCCTTTACTCTTTTGATTCCCTTCTCCTTTTGGAACCCTAACTTTCTTCTTCCTGACAATGATCTCATTTCCTTGCCAGATAATTTCAGCTGGCCCTTCTTCCACATATTCCCAATCATCACCCATCTCCTCCTGGCCATCATAAAATAATGTAAGACAACCCATTTACAAATAATAAACACAAACATGTCCACAGTCTTTCAGTTCCAGATTTCTGAAGAACCAAATAGAATTCGCCCAGAAGAATCCCTAAGATTGTGAGTATAACTAATTCAACCTGGTAGTCTGCTTTAATAAAGACCAAAAGGGTGATAAATACATATATACATATATTCACTCCCTTTCTTTTCACACAGTTTTCTTATTACCTAGAAAACACAGTCACACAAACAAACTAGTGGTAGCAATTACCCACAAAAACAAAAAACCAAATAAGAACAATGCCAAACCGAAGATTTAAATGTTTCCCTTTTTTTTTTTTTTTTGCTTTAATTCCTTTCCTGCCCTTTCTCAAAGAGACCAAACACAACCAAAAATAATAATAAAAATAAAAAAGAAGCCGAATAAAGGAACCTGTTTTCTTTGTTCTCCGTTGGAATCCTCATTTAGATCATTCATTTTCTTCTCCTCTTGTTCCTCATCTTCTTGAGCTTTCCTCTTCATCTCCATAGCCTCGATCCACGATCTCTCCCTCTCTTCGAACTCATTCAATGCTATCTCTCTCCTCTTTAGCTCCTCCTCCTCCTCTCTCGCAATCCTCTTTTGCTCCTCGGGGTCGTTGAGCCTGGCCTCTTCCGCCTCCCTCTCCTTCTCCGCTGCCTCCTTTCTCAACTGCTTCCTCTTTATCTTCTTCATCTCTTTCCTCTTTTCCTTTCTGCTTTTTTCCATCGGATGATTCTCTCTTTTCCCTCCTCCTTCCTCTTGTTTTAAAATTGCTTCTGCTTCAGCTTCGGCTTCACCCATTGTTATTGTTGAACAGGTGTTTCTATCACTATCTCTTTACAGATACACGAAAGAGGCACAGAAATAAACGAATATATATATAAATTGTGGCCAAAAAAATTAAATAAATTATTTTATTTTATTCCGTTACCCGACAATCAACCGATTTTGATATTAATTTAATTATATTATATTTTCAAAAATAAATTTTCAAGATTTACATTAAAATTTATTTTTAAAAATATATAAAATTTTATTTAAATATATATTAACTAGCTTTTTTAACTCATACAATATACGAATTTTTTTATTAAAATTTTCATAATTTTAAATTTATTTTTTAATTAGTTATCTAATATATAATCATATATTTTATAAATATTAAGTTATAATTAAATAATAATTTATACATAATATATTATAAATGATATTATTCATCTAAAAAAAATCTAAACTTTTGTAAATTTTTAAGAATTATAAAAAAAATTTTATTTAAAATATTTTCTTCAATTTATTTGCTAAATACTAAAAATTTTATTATCGTTTTTTTCTTATTTGATAAAAAATCAAAAATTAATATTTAAATAGTTAAGATTAATAATTGTTCTTATCAAAATGTTGATTGAATGGTGTACATATATATATATATATATATATTTGATTGAACAATAAATCATAATTATTAATTTTATTATAATCATTTGGTTTTTATTAGTTCTTATTTTTTATTATTATATAAATATATTGGGCTAACAATTATTTTTATATATGTCAATAATAATTTTGAAATAAAGTTATTTTTAGGATAAGAGTTATTTATGTTATGTTTAAAAACTTTATTTTTGAAATATTTTTTATTTTTAATCATTTTTAACATAATTGATAGCAATTTTTGTGAATTAGATATGGTAGTGATCATCATTCTTCTCATATGATCAATTGTAAACAAAGAAATTCAATAATAAAAAGTATAACAAAAGGAAATAAAGAATATTAATTTACATATTAATTTATTAAGATTGATTATAATTAACAGAGAATAAAAACATTAAAGAAATGAATAAAACAAAAAATATGTATAATACAAAAAGTTTATTATAATCAATCTAAGCAAATTTTAAAAAAGTTATGGACTAAAGAGAAATAAATAAATTAACCAAATATATAACATAAAAAATATTTGAATTAGAACATAAATAAAATATTATATTTGTTTTCAAATCAAAAACATATTTTTTATCTAATTTTTTTATCAACTTTCAAATATCTCTTATTTTCAGATAAAAATGTAAGTTTTTATTACTTTAAACATATATGCTTTCTAGTCAATAATTCATTAACTTATATAAAAGTATTAAATTTAAATAATCTATTAAATAATTTTTAATTTTGATAGATTTTGATTTAAATTTAAATAATAATCTAAAAATATTAAATTTAAATAATTTATTAAATAGAATTATTTGACAAAAAATAAAATTTATTAAGCATATACACTTGGAACTGTTATTAAATTTAAAAAGAAAAGATAAATTATGATTTAATATATTTGAATTCAAATCTTATGCAAAAATTTTAATTTTAGATAGATTTTTATTTCAATTTTAATAATTATCCAAAATGTTTAATTTATATAATTTATTAAAAAATTTTATTTGATAAGTAAAATAATATAAATATTATCTTATGTGTCATTAAAAGAGATTATCTACTTAGACATCCACATAAATAATTTTGGTCATGTAACTTTGTATGTTGTAATATAATATATATATTAGATTATAAATTATTCATAATGTTTTAATTTTAATTTAAATAAAATAAATACGTTTAATTTTAAAATAAATAATATAAATGTGAGAATGTTATGGACAATTTCTCAAGCAAACATAGGTGAAAGAAGGTGAGTTATATATATCCATGTTACTTGATCATATGTGTGAATAGAAAAAATACTTTAATTTTAAGCATGCGTGGACATAAAAGTGTTCATGTTTTAAAACCAAAAAATTAAGAACACTTTTTTTGCTCATGCAAAATCAAAAAATTATGTTTTAAATCAAAAGTTAGTATTTTTGGTTTTATGAGATTTTAATAATAAGTTTGTGTTGTGCATATTTGAGAACATTTATTTTAATTTCATTTGCACGTATGATCAAATAAATATGTCCATAAACGAATATATTTTCAATTAAATCATGCTTGAATAACTCATGAGATATGAATCTATATGAGTAAGATTTTTAGTGATTAAAAGTAAAAAATCAAAATTTGGAAGTTTATAAAAATTTTCAAAAATAAATATTTGAAAAGCTTTAAATCTTATAAAAAATGAATATCTTAGTATAAGTTTTTCATAGATGAATTTTTGAAAAATTTTAAAATTTTTTGAATTTTTATTTTCAAGAAATTGATTTTATCTAAATCTTATTATAAACCCTAATCTATATTTACATAATTTCAACCACAATTCAATCAAAATCAATTGAAAATAAGATAATAATCTTACCTTTAATCACTAAAAAACTAAAAAACATATATGATTTGGAGTTAGTATGATGGATTTAGAGTTTTTTTTATTTATTATTGATAAATGAAGAGAGAATAGAGAAAAGGTAAGAATGAAAAATAAAAAGTGAGAAGTGAAGGTGTATTTAGTAGAAATAAGAAATTAAAATTCGAATTTATAATGTATTTTGAAGTGGGTATATAAATTAATAAATGAGGTCTAATAAAATTTCCCTGTACAAATTAAATTAGATACCTAAATCAGATAATTGTTGATTTTCGGTTTAAGCGGTTCAATGTTATCCATATATTATAATATTATTTAAATTATAAACATTTAAGAAAAAAAATGCATCCAAATATCTCGACGTTGCTTAACCGTCAAAATAAAGATGTTCAATGAATCCAAGTGGTTCCCCTGAGTAACAAAACTCGTAAAACAATGAATTTCATGAAGTGAAATCAAATCTCTTTCACTCATTTTGTCAAACATTTGGGCCGCATCTTCAATTTCCCCACGTTTTAAGAGCATTCAAAGCGGCACATATAAGACGGTGAGTATTCACAACGTAAATGTCAACCTTACTACATGCCCATGGTATCGTGATTGTTAGAGACAAAATATTCGGGAACCCTTTCAACACGGAGGTAAGTGCTTTTTTCCATTTTCCAGTTGGTCACGGTCATTGCAGTCCTGAAATTGGAATTAGAAATTTAGAATAGAAATAACAAATAACAAGGCAGGAGAAGAAAACAAATGGCTGCGTTTCCTTCATCAATTGATAAACACGTACACCTATTAAAGGAAAAAGACAAACACTTGCCTGTCAACAAACCCAAATTGGAGCGTCGTCGTTATCTTCGTCAGGTCCGTGTGACTTTGAATAAATTGGATTTGGCCCACCAAATGGTTGACGAAATTCCCCTAACAAAGACATTTGCCTGGAACCAATTGATCCAAGCCCATCTCTCCAATGAGCATCCTCAACAAGCCCTCTCTGTTTATCATGGAATGATGCTTCGTGGTGTACGTCCCGACAAGCATACTCTCCCACGCGTCTTAACCGCTTCTCGTCATTGCTTCAACTTAGCATTTGGGAAACAAGTTCATGCCCATGCTTTCAAGCTTGGCTTCTCCTCCGACCTCTATGTCATCACTGCTTTAATAGAAATGTATGGTCGTCTACACGGTGTTGAGACTGCAAAATCTGTGTTGGATAATGCCGCCACTTCCAATTCTGTAGCTTGCACTTTACTAGCTAAGTTGTACTTGATGGAAAATAAGCCCCACTCGGCTATTGAAATCTTTAACCGAATGTTTCGATTGAAGGCTGATATTGATCCAGTAGGATTGGCAACAGCTATTGGCACATGTTCCCTCTTAAAGTCTCTACAACAGGCAAGAAACATGCATCAGATTGCTAGGGAATGCGGTTTGGAATTTCATCAACTTGTCAGCAATTCACTCTTGAAAATGTATATTGATTGTGATAGTATGGAGGAAGCTCGATCTGTTTTCGATGCAATGCCATCCAGAGATGTTATTTCATGGACAGAGATGATTCGTGGGCATGTCAAAAAGGGAGGATATAACGAGGCCCTCAAATTGTTTCGCCGAATGACTGTTGCTGGAATAAAACCTGATTCTCTCACAATTTCTAGCATTCTTCCGGCCTGTGCAAGAGTACCAGCTCATAAGCAAGGGAAGGAACTACATGCCTACTTGCTTAGGAATGAAATAGACGTGAATCTCACAATCCAGAACGCTTACATGGACATGTATGTCAAATCAGGATTCATTGAATTGGCATCAAATGTTTTCAAGTCCATGATGAAGAGAGATATTGTTTCTTGGACTATAATGATATTGGGCTATAGCTTGCATGGACAGGGAGGGCGGGGACTAGATTTGTTCTTTGAGATGGAGAAAGACTCCAGCTTAGAAATTGATGAATTCACATATGCTGCAGTTCTCCACGCATGTGTTACTGCTTGCAGGGTTGATGAAGGAATGTTTTACTTCAATTGCATTCAGGCACCTACGGTTACACATTGTGTTCTAATGGTAGCTCTTCTAGCTCGTGCTGGACTCTTTGATGAGGCACGGACCTTTATCAAGAAACACCAGATTGAAAATAATGCAGAGGTATTAAGAGCTTTGCTGGATGGATGCAGGATCCACCATCAAGTAAAGATGGGTAAACGAATTGTTGAGCAGCTTTGTGATTTGGATCCCCTTAATGCTGAAAACTATGTGTTACTGTCAAATTGGTACGCAGAATGTGCAAAATGGGACATGGTTGATAAACTAAAGATGACAATCAAAGACATGGGTTTGAAGCCTAAAAGAGCATACAGTTGGATAGAGTTTCGAAATAAAGTTCATGTGTTTGGAACCGGAGATGTTTCCCACCCGAGATCTGAGATAATACATTGGGAGTTGCAGAATTTAATGAAGAAAATGGAAGATGAAGGACATAGGCCTAGTTCAGTGTTTAGCCTCCATGATGTTGATGAAGAACGTGAATGTATTCTAATTGGACATAGTGAAATGTTAGCCATTTCTTTTGGGCTTATCAGTACAAAAGGGAGAGTACCTATTCGTGTCACAAAGAATCTCAGAGTATGTCGAAGCTGCCATGACTTTGCAAAGGTTATATCCAAGATTGTAGAAAGAGAAATCATAATAAAGGATCCAAATTATTTCCACCATTTTAAGGATGGACATTGTTCATGTGGGGATCTTTGGTGATCTAATTTTTCACCCTTTGCTATTCTGTGATCCAAATCTCTAGATGTGATTGGAGCTTTTGACTGCTGATACGAATAACATTTTCCTTTCAATTGATTTTCAATGTCTGTTTAACCTTTCCCTCGCGTGATAAGCTTAGGCTTTCCCTTTTAATAAAGTTTTTTAAACGTCGTTGTGGTGTGATATTTCTGTGAAGAGGTCATGAAATTTGATTGAATGGGCATGCAGTTTAGTAACCTTCGTTCTGCTTTATAACAAGTTGTCCCAATGGATGTCGGATTTTAAGGTTCGACACATCCATCACCGGGCAAGCATGGGCACATATCACGATTCACGTGGCATAACCTGGCTGTGGAAAAGCTGACTGCATCTGATGGTTTATCATTGCATGAAAATCATACAATTCATCACCTTGAATTAGTTGGGGTTCCTTTTTTTTTTTTTTTTTTTTCCTTTCAGTAATTTTCACTTTTGAGCAGGGTGATTATTCTTACAATCTTCCACTCTAGAAAAGGCTACATCATTTATCAGAATGAGAATCCAACCAAGCCCACAATTCCCTTCACAAAGAGAGACAACAGAAGTGAGGATGACAATGTAAACCAAAAGTCCTTGCTGGCAGTAAATTCCTGTTTGAACACATTTACTTAAAACAAAATCAACGACAGAATACGCATCATTTTAGTCATCAAATAAAATGTGCCTACAGTAGCAGAATCTGAGGTTTGTGATTTGAGTCAACTAGCATCGTCACAAAAGTTGGTTGGCCTCCCCATACATAGTAGTTATCACCCACTGGCATCACAGGAGCTATCTGCAATCATCCAAAATAGCTGGGTGAGGATGGTACTAGCTAGTCATCATTGTCTAGGAACTTCATGCCTTGAGAACCAAAAGGACTGACCTGTCCATGTAATGTCGCAGCTATGGTTTGTCATCACCTGCAAGGTGATGCCTAATAACTCTTCTTTGTTCGTCCAACTCGTAGTAGGCTCTAAATTCGGAGCTAGAAAAGAAGCCTTCCAAATTAGTGATTTCATACTCTTCAGCCTGCACAAAAAATGTAATTAAAATCCAAATATAAATATGGTAAGTGTCCACAAGTCTAACATCATTAGTAAATAAAAACTTGAAGTTCTTGTACACCTTGGCTTGCAGATCTGCTACTTTCACATCAACATAGGTAAGCCCTGAAGTTGATCCAGAAAGTATTTCTTCAAAGCGAATTGCATTATTCACAAGCTCTCTTAGAAGTACAAGTAGCAGTCCATCGTAGTCCTTCTTGAAAGTTATGTATTGCCTGAAGCTCTGCAAAATACAATATCAGATTCTTCTCAGCCTCTTTATGACAAACAAATTTGTCTTTTAAATAAAGAAACTATCAACTTTTGACCTTCAATCAGCAAATTCTTTCTCAAAAGAAAAAAAGCAAATTCGGTGAATTGCATAAGAAAATCTATCTAACAGAATTGAATGAAGTTAGTAATGCATCGTGTAGGGAACTCTTAAAAAGAGCTTGTAAGCTAGGGACAATAACAATTCTACTGGCAAAAGCCTGACAGAGCAATGCCCATGGATTCCTGTAACTCCAAAATGAGTGAAAGTTTAAAAGGATGCCGGGCATAGCTTTGATCCACGATACAATAAGATATCAATTTAGATAGCAAGGCATGAATAATACTATATCAACAAGTAGTGAACTTGTCCATACATAAATGAATAGGCCTAAACACATCGAACCGATAATTGCCAAAACCATTGGAATAACAACATCAATGCATAAGTACCCTGCTTGAGAAATGCAGGCCTTGAGAATACTACCTGCCCAATCTTATTTAAAATCCAAATAGAGATGAAAAAAATAAAAGAAACAAAGTACTCGATATATGTCGAACAAACTCATAAGAGAAAAAAAAATTCCTGCACTAAGGCATATTTTTTGAGGTATTTGCAACTTATGGAGAAAGCTTCTGCAAAAGGAAGTGAACCGCCTATACCTTTCGTAGGGCTTTCTGCACCCCAAACTTCTGTGTTGAAATGAATGACTCAAGAAGGACCCGAATAGCCATGTCCACATCTTCTTCTGTGACATGCTGCCTGAGGTGCATTCTGGCATGTGCTTCAGACATCCTGATCATCGATTCTATATGCCTCACTGCTATAGGGACACCTTGTCCACGCTACACAGGCACAATGGATATGAAGCGTTGGAACATTAAAGTAAAAACACTTTCAAATTCAATCAAGCAAAACGAGAAAAGGAAACTTACAGAAGATTCTTTTCGCAGATCAGCATAAACTTTAGTAAGCTTAGCCATATCTTTGTCATGGAACCTTGGGAATACATTCAATTTGGCATATGTTACATATTTCCTTAGCAATTCTTGAGAAAGAATCTGAAGTGTAAAAATAAAAATTCATGATTAGTTGGAAGACAAGGCCTCAAAGTTACAAGCAGTTAAGAGAGCATGATAAAATTGTCATTATGAACCTTTGAATCAGCTGGTCCAGCAGAAGCTTGAGTCTCTTCTTGAGAATCGCTGAAGGCTTTGTCATCTATATTAGCACCCTTAGGTTGGGACCTGAAGTGGCTGTCAACTACAAACTTTGCAAGCATCTCATCTGTTACAGGGTCAACAACATCCTGCATTTGAAATCAAGATTTTTACCCGATTAAGACCTGATAATAGAAATTTACAAAGAAAATTAAGTATTGAGCCCAGAAGGGAATAACCTTAACAACACATAGAATGTCAAAACGGGAGATGATGGGATCCGTCAACTCAACATTTTGAGAAAAAGTTTTCGAGGAATCGTATCTGCAAGCAAGCATGCGTATTAGTTTTATGAATTGATTCTTGAAAAAATTTTTGATAAATCTGGGGGAAGAAAAAAGAAATAACCAAAATGAAGAGTTCTAGGCTTGGGGAGGGGCAGGGTTTGTCATTTTGAATCTCCAAAAATATAAATACACAAGAAAATGAATCCTTAGAGCGGAGTTCAGAAATCCCCTTGTTGGTGCATCTCATAGCCCATGAAAAATAAGCTAAACTCTAAAAATGAAATCATTGGCCAAACCATCTATTTGCATACCTTCCTCCAATCGGATTTGCTGCTGCAATGACAGAGCAACGAGCTTGGAGAGAAGTAACTATCCCAGCTTTTGATATGCTAATGCTTTGCTGCTCCATTGCTTCATGGATACTCACCCTGAATAAACAGATGTTTCAAAAAATTTATCGCTCAAGTAATTCCACAAAAGAAGAAAAGAAAAGCAAAGGCGGAAGGGTGCTTGCTGAAGTTATCTAATCATACTACCAACATTTATGCTGGGCTTCCCTTACCTGTCTTGATCATTCATCTTATCAAACTCATCAATAAGACAAATCCCTTTGTCAGCTAAAACAAGGGCTCCTCCTTCAAGGGTCCACTCCCTTGTGACTGGATCCTTGTGCACCGCTGCTGTGAGCCCCACGGCAGAAGCTCCTTTGCCAGTAGTATAAACAGCTCTCTGCCCGGTCTTTTCAACATATCTTAAAATAAAATCCTTTAAATTTTAAATGCATGTTCATTACTAAGGGATCTGATTCACACTTAAGAACTTAGAGAGCTAGCTCATACTTGAGAAATTGCGATTTTGCCGTGCCTGGATCACCTAAAAGTAGTACATTGATGTCTCCACGGAGTCGATGTTTCCCTTCTATATTTTTCTCCTGTCCCCCAAACATAGCAAGAGCTATTGCAGTTTTTATGTCCTCATGACCATAGATTGAAGGGGCAATGGACTTGATAATCTGAAAAATGGGTCATTAAGCATTCATATTAGAATTTGACCAAAAAAGAGCATTACAAATATTTTTATAAAAACAGGGGCACAGTTTACAAAAACAGAAAAGTATTATGAACAACAAACCCTTTCTCCTATTTGTGTATCCTTGGCCAACTTCTCAATCTCTTCCTTATCTTCCTGAGTAAGTTTATAGGCAGAAAAGAGATCCTGTTTCTTTGTAACATAGTTTGCCTCAACCACGGTGGCAAAGACAGGAAATCCATTTTTTGTGTTCAATGACATGTCAAAATTATTTGTGTAAATGCCTGTGACTTCCTGCAAGAAGTGACATGGGATGCAAAACAAAAATTAGTGTTCCTGACACAAGAAATAGGTACCAAACAAATACAGGAAGAGGATCCTACAATTTCTTCCCCAGGACGGGCACAATCAATTAGATCATTAAGCAATATTACTTCCTTGTATCTTGGAAGCCTTCCTGCAGGCACAGTTCCTGGGCTTTCTTGGAGTGTGAGCTTCTGGTAGTTCCTATATACCGTCTGCAACAACGCAAGGAAGAATATATAACGAAAACTAGATCTTAAATAAAAATGTTAATTGATATTGATTGGGACAGGAAATTTATCAAAAACAAAACCACTGCTAAGATTAATACAAACTTATTCACGGTTTGGTGGGAGCTGTTTTAAACTTTTAATTCTTAACAACAAATAGAAGCTCAAAAACAGAATCCAATTTATAAGCCTTTCTTGTCCACAAAAATATACAGAAGTCAAATGCAGGTGCACGAGAAGAGAGTAAAAACTTCACCTGCTCAATGTTGACAGTGAATGGCCCTTTTGATTGGCATTCAGGGCAGGAACCAACCTTGACCTCTGAATATGAATTTTGAAAGAATGGTCCCAAAATTGCTCCACACTTGTTGCAATCGTATTTTACCTGTTGCAACTGGGGAAAGACCCCAGTGCGTCTAGTCACAACACCCCCAATGCGAACCATGGTGTTCAAATGGATTTGCCTGGAAATAACCAAATGAAAAGGTAAAGCTGAAACTATAGAGAAGAAAAATATATCAATATTGTGATAAAAAGTGGACATTCTAAATTACCTAATATCCCGAATTCGATCATAAATTGGAAGGTTTGTAATGCGGACATATATCTTTTGCTGGATGTTCTTGTAGTTTGGATGCAAATCAAAGACCACCCTTTGGGCAACATCTTCCATAACTTCTAGGACAGATTGGGGGGCATCAGCCAGCCAGATTGCAATATTAGGATGAACAGAAATGAACTGTTTATAATCAATCTCCAAGCTGCACTTGTTAGCTACAAAATGGAACAATGAGTACACGTACAGAATATTTTAATATTGATCAAACTTTTTTATGCATTAAGCTTTCCAAAACTAGAGGCTAAGTTGAATAGATGCTTCACCTGACACCATCTCATTTATGAGGCGTACATATTCAACGTCCCCATGTCCATTTTTTGGGTTCACATACGTAAGTAAGAAATCCCTGAACTTCTTGAAAATGAAGCGACGCACTTCATCTCTAGTAACCCACTCTCTCAATGTTCCCTGAACACGGTACATCTCAAACTCGCCTTGATCATCATCTTCATCCTGAATATGACGAGGAAAGTTAGATGCAATTTGAAATGCCAAAATGATTGAAGCTAAGGAGAGTTTTGAACCTCGTAAGGGTAATCATCAGTTCGATCAGTCATGGGTACATCATCCCTTGAGGGGCCTTGCTGTGACCTTCCTGGTGAACTCTGCATTCCATCAGTGTCATCGTAGCTTCTTGCTGCAGCTGGAGGCCTGAAATCAGCTCTTGACCGCTTAGAAGGCCTATAATTGTCATCATCTGTATCTGCAATCATCATTTCAACTCCAAATCTTAACTAATTCATATACAACGAAAGAAAAAGCCGGAGCAGAAACAGAAAAAAAGAAAGCTATGGAGCACTTCATATCATTCAAATTGGGTTGTTTCTAATGAATCCTAAAATGGGTATTATAGGAGAGGTTGATACAATTTGAAAGACCTACAAGGCAAGTAAATACCGACCCTGGTCATGCAGAAGCTGGGGAAGCTTGCGATTGGAGAGGCGAGCCTCACGGGCATCAAGCTCCAACTCGGCAGCCCTACGATCCAGCATGATCTGATCCAAATCTCTCTCATCCTCCATAGACTCATCCAACCCAATCGACTCGTACTGGTCTTGCCCATCCATCCTCCTATAATCATCCATGAAATTATCATTGTACAGATCTTCTCCTTCGTCTTCCTCTTCATCTACCTCATCCGCCTCGTCTCTAATTATCTCAGGATCCACCGCCGCCTCTTCCTCATCCGACGAGTGGCTACTGTCATGGGGCAATTGATCCGTGTTAAATCCTGCAGATGTCGGCGATTCTGGCGTCGACGGCACTGGATTTCCCGAATCTTCACCAGCCATTCTTCTCCGATTCTCTTTGCCCACTCAACCGTATTAGAAACAGAAACATGTGACACTCTCTAGGACGGCGCCCAAATAAGTAGAACTTTTTTTTTGGCGCGAAATTTTGGCGCCAAAATGGTGTAAGGGTCACCTTATCCTATCCGGACTCGACTTGGTGCGGACCAAAGTGTATTTAAATGGGTTAACATTGAAAATAAAAAATAACATCTCGTAATAATAAGATTAAAATTAATAATAAAATATATATTTAAATGTAAAAATAATAGTAATAATGAAGTGAATTATAATAATAAAATAAAATGATCATAGAGATATTGATTAAAATTTATATGTAATAAAAATTTAAATTATTTAATATTTATAAAATTAATATATAATTAAAAATTTATTAAATTGTTTTAATTAATAATAATTTTGTTAATAAATAATTAAAATTTATTTATCAATTTATTATATAAATAATAAAATTTATTGATTAATTAATTTATTATGTAATAATAAAATTTATTTTTATCTTAAATTAATAAAATTAGTTTATAATTTTTAAATAAAAAATTAAAATGAAAAAAAAATAGAAAAAGAAAAATTGAAAGTTGTTAATTCGAGGGAGAAAAATAAAGAAACAAAAAAAAAAGTATATGACAATAGTGGATTGAAGCTTCAAACTCCAATAACTGGCAAAAATCTCATTGAGCCATAATATTGTTTGGGTTACGAAGTTTGCTATTGACACGACTTTTCAAAACAACTAGACCGCATTTGGGGTGCAATGAATTTCATGATCATCCTAAATGTTGGTCCTCAATTTTTGTGAGATTGTTTGATTCATGATTTTTTTTTTATTTTAATAATTTAATATCTAATTTATTTGAAATTTAATAATTAAGTTTTAGAGGGATGAAATCTTAAAGGTGTCATACATGCGACAATATGCTTGCATTAAACATTATTTATTGTAATTATGTAATTTTTATTTAATGAAAAAATTTATTTATTTTAATTGATAAAATTTTTAAAAATAATTACAAAATACTTTTATTACCCATACTTTTCAATTATCCCAAAAATTAGATTTGGAGAAATTCATTTTTATTCCATTTTCTAAATCTAAATCGATTTAGCTTAAATTGTTATAGAAGAAACTTTTTTTTTTCAATTGATTCAACTCTAACCCAAATCAATTCAACCTAAAATCATTCAAGGTGAAAATCTTAGCCTTATTTTTCCTGATCGATCTAACCAAAATTGAAAAATCATTTGATTTACTAGTAAAAATCCTTAACTCTGTGATCTTTCTTACATTTAAGGGTTAACATTTGATTTATATGAGTTGTGACGAGGAAGGCAATGATAAATTGTTTCCTTTTTTATAACAAAATCTAATAAATGATTTTTTTACGATAAAATTATTGCAAAATAAGTGTTATATTTCTGGGCATATGGTGTAATTACCTCTTTTATTGCGATTTGGCTAGTGATATCTATGCTTTAAGTAATTTTTTTTTTAAATATAAGTTTTAGTATATATTGACTTAGGTATAAATACTTATTGTAAAATGTGTGTATAATAAAGACTGTAATTATTATCTAAAAATTAGTGTATTCATTTTTTACGGGGGATGAATTTTGAATTAGGGATAATAAGATTTCATTATGAGAGAAGATTTGTTAAGTTTAGTCAAAATCTTTAATATGTAAATGAGGCTATTGATAACCTTATATTTGATCCTGATAAGGTCAATTTTTATTGAGATGATAACGAATTAGAAAATAGTGATAAATTAACTTGTTTAATTTTTTCACAATAATAAGTTTTGAATTAGAGATAATAAGGTTTCATTATCATGAAAAATTTATTAGGTTTGGGTAAAATCTTTAGTATGTAAATAAGATTATTGATGACATTACATTTGACCTTGATAAGGTTAGTTTTTATTAAATGTGATAACGGTTCAGACTAGATAGGATTCAGTTTAGTTTTTTTGGATAATGTATAGTATTATGAAATTTTTAAAATTGATCCAAATTCGAACCAATTTTTTTTTTAAATTGATTTGATCCGAATTGAATTTTATTATTTTGGTTTGGTTTAATTTATCTATGTTTAAATTTAATTTTTTTATATATTATTTGAATAAGATTTTACTATATGTAAATAGATTTAGATAAAAAATAATTATTTTATTTTATAAAAAATTAAAAAATATAAAAGCTAATAAAAATATATAATTGATTCAGTTTTTCTTTTCAGTTTTTCACTTTTTTAATCTAACATCTGATCTGAACATAATATATATTTAATGTTTGAATTTAATCTGAATCGAATAAAAAAATGATTTGAACCAAACTGAATACTATGATTTCGAATCTATTTTTGATTTTCTCATTATTTTTTCACCATAATTTTATAAGTTACTAAACACATTTGAAGACGCTAATTTTGTTAACATTAGGATAATATTTCATTTAAAACCTGAAAGACCACTTGGCAATAGGCTTATATTAGTCTGGGATGATGAGAGCACTATTGTTATGATAAGGATTATGATAAACTATGGGTTGATTGATATTTATATTGATCATGGCATAAATAAGCCTATATAGTCCTTAATTTTTTAATTTACCACCACCTACTCAAAGTCAAGAGGTAAGGAATGAAAAGGTTGTGAATGATGCAGTGATTGATGAAGAAATGGGTGATTATGATGAGGTTTCTAGTGATAGAGCTATCAAACTGATTATGCATTGGGTGATATGGTTGATGTTAAAAAAAAAAAAGCGATGAAGTGAGCATTCCTATAAATGTTTAAGAAGGAAATGAGGGAGTAAGCATTCTTGTGAATGTTCAATAATGGGGTGAAGGATTTAAGGCTAACATAATGAGCCAAAAAATAATAAAGAGTCTAAACAATGATATCAAAGTGAATATTATGAGTTGGATGAATATGGTGACCTTGTCAATGATGAAGAAAAAATGGTAGATGATGCAACTAAAAGGAAAACTAAATTTTTAATGTATTATCCACCTGTAGTTAACCTTTATATTGAATTAGACATGTTATTTGAGAATTCTAAACAATTTAAACATGATATGTCATTGTTGTCTTTTAAGATAATAAGGTAATTTCTGGGCTAAAAAGAGTAACACTCATGTCAGAGGCAAGTGCGATAAGAAGAATTGCTTGTACGTTATTTATAAAGCATGTCATAATAATCTATAGTTTCTTCAAGTGAAGACTTACAAGGATAATCATGATTGTAATAATGTGTTTGAAAATTCGACTGACCCAATCTTTATTGGTTGAATTGTACTTTTAAAAGTTTAAGAAATATCATTTTATTGAAAATGCAGCAGTGTAAAAAGCAATTAATGATAAAAATAACATTGCGATTAATATTAGCTTGATCAAAATGACAAAATAAGAGATTGTTGATAAGGTTGTCAGCAATTATAAATAAGAGTTTAGTTATTTGTAAGATTATAAAAATTCAATCAATGACACTAATCTTGGTAGTGAAGTAAAATTATAAGTGCGTAGATAGATCTCGACTTCATCAGCTATGTTGAAAAGACACTATATATGTTTTCATGAACTTAAAAAGGGTATTGAGAATGGCTCTATACCTTTTTTAGGGCTAAATGGGTGTTAGTTGAAAAGCTTGACTAATAATGAATTATTTTATGTTGTGGGTCGAGATGAAAATAGTCAAATGTTTCAAATTGTTTAAGGAATGATAGAAGTGGAATGCATAGCTTATTAAAGACGGTTTCTTGATCTCTTAAAATCACATATCGATATAGGATATGAAACAGGATAGACAATTGTGATAGACTAATAAATAATAAAGTAATATAACTTATTTAATAAAAGTTTCATTTATAATATTTATATAAAAAATTCAATTACGTTTTAATGGATTTTTTATATTGCTTGTACAATGCAAGGCCTAGCCAATATAATTTTAATCTCATCAAATGAAATTACGAGTACAAAAAAAATGAAAACCAAATAACATTAAAAAACATGTAAAGATGTAAGATAAAGAAAATTATTGAAAGAAAACATGTAGAAACAAAGAACAATTGTAAGAAATTTCACAAATACCTTGAAGAACTAGTCAACATCGAGTAGCTCATTTCTTAAATAAACCTTTAGTTTTAATGCAAACCTTTAACTTGAATGAAACTCTAATTAATAAAATTCTTTGCTTGAAAATTTTTAATTTGCAATTCTAAAAATTAAAGGAAATGGAGTTTAAATTAAGTAAGGGTTTTTATAAAGGGAAAATAAACGAAAAGGATTTTAATTTATTTAACTTTTTAATACTTTCCTTTAACAAAATATGGTTTTATATGTAAGCATCCCACGTGGCATATGATTTGGCAATAAAATTACCTAGCTTTTGAAACTAATGGCACATGTACAATGCTAGCAAGATTTCATCCCTCAAAGAACTTAATTATCAAATAAATTAAGTTCTATATTGTTAAAAATTAAAAAAAATTATGTTTTATATTGAGTAACATCGCAAAAGTTGGAGACTAAATTGAGCATTTAGCTTTTCATCTATTCTGCACTTGTACTTGCAATTACAAACTTACAATGTAAGACATGATCTTTCCAAAGGCTTGTTAAAGAAAAACTAATTCTTATTATAAATCAATAGTATGTCTATCGAGACACTAACGTATCAATGTATATTGTATGATACATATGATACCCTTTAATACATTTTTAATGTATTTGGGTTAGACCTAATTAAAATCTAATTATATCTAATTATCTATATAAGTGCATTAGTAGATTTAGATTTAGCTACTCTAATATAAATTTAAATTCTCAATATCAATTTATCAATGCTTACTTTATGAACATTCAATGATGCATTTTTCATTCTAAGATTTGAACAATTTTTCTCTAATCTTTCTAGTCTATGAAATATGTATTAGGGTTGTCCATAAATTTTCATACTTCAAGTCTTAGATTTTTTGGTGAATATCCAAAAAATTGATAATAAAAGTTTATATAAAGAAAAATTTTTAGTAGAACAATTGAGATTAATTCTTTTTATTAATTTTCAAATATATATGTGCTTATCTTTATAACACATATATCAATCATATTGAGAATAGACTTCTAATAGCATTTTTATGAAATTCTATTAAAAATAAAATTCTAACTCAACTCATATTAAAAAATAGATAATCCTTATATGGTATACTAATGGGTTTGGGTTCATTTGACTTGAACCATAGTCCAACATCATTTACTAAAAACATTAGGCATTAATGTTTACTTTCTTTTAAAGAACTTTTAATTACCATTACCTTTCATATAAGAAATGGAGCTTGCTACTAGACAAAAAAGAATCGATTGAGGACTGTTATTTCAAGTCACCATTAAACTAAAATAATATTACTACTTCATATATATATATATATATATCTCATCTTGCATCTCAAACTAATTATATCCCCATTAAAATTTAACATTTTTTACCCTCATATATAACATAAAATAGAATTATATTTGATGTCTCATCTGATATATTTTGTATTCATAGTTATATCAAACATGGACCCAATAAGTTTTTCTTTAGCTATTTTTGTCAATCCACTTAAACAAGATTATTTTTCTAGTTATGCTTTGATATATTGAATCAATCATGGTAATTGGGTACATGCTAAAGTAGCAACATGAACTCTTCACTTTTTTACATAGTTTTAAGTCACAAAAAGGTACAAATGTAGATTTGAAATTTACAAAGCTCACACAATAAGAAGTATGATCCATTCAATCACTCCCTTAAAATTAACAATATGAAATGTGCTATGGTGAAACTCCCACTAAGGGCACGTCACATATCTTCACCATATGAATCTTGGCTTAAATGTTACTAAAACACTTAATTTGAAAATCTTAAAAAAATTGCTTCATTATAGTATACTCCTAAAAACCTTTCATTCGCCTATACAAACTTTATGGACATATGACATTTCTCCCATTTCGACTAATAGTAATGCCTCATTTTTATCAAGGTAATAATCAAAGATAAATATTTTGTTTACTCATTAAAAGCCAATAAGATAAATAGCACATCATTATTAGCACTATGATGATCATATGTCTCATCTTGCATGCTTCAAAGTATTAAGGTGACTATCATATGAGAGAATTGATCTAAACCTGGTGACATTTTAAACAAATTTTAAAAGAAAAGATCATTTATATCTCATCAATAAAATTTTATCCAATAGTATTATTATAATGTGTAAGTTCAAAAACTTAACCACTAGACACAAAATAAAGTGTCATCTTTTTTTTAAGTGCAGTTAGCCACATAATTGAATTTATCATCTTTAAAGAAATCTTAAACTTGACCTAGGCTTTTTAAAAAAAAAAAAGTTTTGGTTTATGAAATTGAGTTAGGTTCAAGAGTAGGGTTATATATAGGAAAAGTATTAACACCCTCACAATACTTATTTAAAAGACAGTACTGATTAATTTTGTGTTATCCTTTAAAAATTTTTTAAAAAATATCTTTAAATATTAATAATATTTTAATGAATTTATTTGTTAGAAATTTTCTTAAATTATTTCAATATATTGTTAACATTTTAAGAATATTTTCTCATTTTGAAACTACTTAAAAAAATTATTGTTTTTCTTGAAAAGGCTTCGACTTCAAATTTATTAAAAATTTTTAAAAACATATTTATTCATATAAATTTCCATCTTTATTTGAAAAGCAATTTACCATTTAACAAAAATCTTTAATATTATAAAATTTTCTAAATTCTTAAATATTTTGGTAAAATTTAAAGAAAATCTTAACCTAAAGATTTTCATAAAATTGCTATTTTGCAACTTTTAAAGAATTTCATAATCAAAATATTCAAAATTTTAACTCTATAAATGCATTATTTGTAAACCAAATTTGAACATGATGGTGCACATGATTAATATTTTTCCAAATTATTTCATCATTTCTCAAAACTATAATTTCATAATTCTTTTTAATAATTCTTTTTTTTGTAAGAATAATATTTAAAATCTTGAATATTTTGGCAAGATTAATCACTTTTGGTATTTTATGAATTGTTGTTAATACTTATTGTGGTTCATTGTGCTTATATGGGGAGTTAGTCTCAATTTTAATAGGAGTCTAAATCAATACAACGTATCGATTTAATAGGAACTTGTTGTATTATTTTTAAAAAAAATTATCTTTTAAGGGATTCAATATTGGTATTTCAATCTAAATATTATTTTTAGATTTTCTAAAAATTTTTAATTTTTTATCTTTCTATTTATCCAATTATCTTTATGTTTTTTCTTTTTTTCATTTTCCAAAATTTATTTTTATTAAAATAAATACTATAAGAAAATAAAAAATAAAAAGGAATAAAAAATGAACAAATTAAACTTTATTAAGATTAAAAAAAGTAAACAAATCTAAAGCCCAAGCAAATTTTGAGATCCAATTAACAATGCAAAGGTTAAAATGTAAATTTCAAAGCCTAAGAAATTGAATTTAGCAACAAACACTTAAAATATCAAATTATGTGGTTCAACCACCTCGATTTTAGTTGTATCCTCTTTTGGAGCCCTATCAATATCCCACTTCATTTACTTTCTCCACCTTGACAAAAAAATTTGAACTCTAGTATAAATAAGTCTTTGAAATTGTTCATATTTACAAAAAAAAAAAAATTATAGTCAAAATTGCAGGTGCCTAAAAAGCCTTAGCACATTGTTACAATCCATTCTTACTTGAACTCCAAAAATTCTTCTCCCTAGGACACAAGCAAATCTTGAAACAAGAGAAATAGCCATAAGCCCTTAAATTAAAAATGAATTAGTTGTTTGAATGAGAATGTAACACTTGATTTTTTTTCATGGAATTACCTTTGTGCATAGAAACTACAACAAGATCATAGGCCTACATAATTATGCTGGTAATTAGGTTTCTAATGAAATGAATTTATTCTCATATTTTCCCATTTAAAATATTTTTTTACTTTAATTGTACCAAAGTTTTCATTCACCACCCTTTCTTTTGAGCCTAACTTACTAGCTCTGATCATGTCAACTTAATCCAACCTATTACTTTTCTTAAAATCTAAAAAGCTCTATAGTCTAATAAACCTTATAAGGCCTTAGGCTTCGAGGTTTGCACCTTCATTTTTATAAACGATGTTGGAATTTAATAAAAAAAATTGTCTAGCTATTCAAGCAATATTTTAAGACTCCAAAATACTTGAAAACCTCAATGCGACACTTATAACATTGATTCCAAAATGCAAATCTCCACTCCTATAACCCAATTTCGGCCTATCAACTTATGTAACACGATCTACAAGTTTATTATTAAGATTTTTATGTTGAGGCTAAGGTTTTTTCTAGATAAACTTATTTACCCTTTTGAAACTAGCTTTATCCTTAATTGTCAGGCAGTTAAAATGTTGTCATAGCACAATAACTTTTTTTTTCATGCAAAAAACAAAAGAAAAACATGATTGGATGGCTATCAAATTGGACTTTAAGAAAGCTTTTGATTGTCTAAAATGGAACTTCATCAAGAAAGTCATCTTTTTTATTAACTTTATTAAAAATTGGATCTCTCTCATCATGAGTAATATTTTATATTTCATCATCCTCCATGATTGTCCTTGGTAATTGTGGTAAACTGAAAAGTTTTTACTTTATACATAGAATTAGATAAAAGAACCTTCTCTCTCCTTAACTTCTTATCTTGTACATGAAATTTCTAAGTCATAAGATAAATAAAGTTTGAGAAAAAAATGTTGATTTCTCGTAAAATCATCTCAATCAGGGCCTAAAATCTCTCACATTCTTTTTGTCATGATATTTACTGTTTGTTAAAGCTAATAAAAAATTGGCCAACACTATTAAAACAGTTTTAGCGAATTTTAGTATTGATTTTGACTAGAGCATTAATCATCAAGAATAAAAAATTTTATTCTCTCCTAACATTGTTAATGATTGAAGTGCTTAAATCACCACCTCATTTTGTATTAATGCTACAAAAGATTTTTAAAAGACTACTTTTTATACTTGAAAAAGTCATATTAAAATTAGCATAATGAAAAGCCAACATTCTCTCTAGTAGGCTAACTTACTTTTGCTAAAATAATAATTGCTGCCATCCTTTCCTACTACATGCAATGTCATACCTTGCCTACTAGTATATGCAAAAACCTTGATAAAATCAATAAGAACTTCTTTTGAAAAGTAACAAAATGCTTCAAAAAACTTCATCACATCAAATGGCACCCTGTTAACAAAACTTGCATTATATCCTCAAACTTTGTCTCATGGTTAAACCCTTTTGGCAAGATGTG
Source organism: Durio zibethinus (assembly GCF_002303985.1). Next base: position 8,432,508 of record NW_019168015.1, on the reverse strand, counting down.
CAAGTCCTTTCATTTTTTCTCTATACCTTTTTTCTTCCCTTATTTGAATTGCTTAAGCTCCATATGACCTCCTAGCTCCCTTATTATGCCCATCGAATCCCATGAAAACTTATTTTCATTTAGTGCATCTCAAAACTTTATCTTTTTAAAAATACAACTATTTTTAGATAGGACAAACATTTCCTTTCTATCACTCATCGTGCCACCCACTACCATACCTTCATTGTTGTTAAATAAACCCTATTGAAATATAAAATGGTTTAAGTTTATTATAGATGAATCTACCATTAGGTATGTCAAGGGCAAGAGCCATCATTTATGACTATGATGGTAAATGGATCGCAAGCTCTTATAGGTACATTAGAAGAGCAATTAGTGTGAAAGTCAAACTCTGGGCCTTAGGGATGGACTATAACTAGCAATTGTCAAGCAAATTGATTGCCTAGAGATTAAGTTATATGCTACTTTTATTATTAGTCTCATTTCCAATTCTCTTGCTACTAACCCTTTGAATTAACTGCAAGAGAAGGTCTATATTTCATGAAGGGAACTAATGTGTTGATGCACTCATATGAAAAGTAACAAATTCACCTTTACAAATGGGGACTTCTGTAATATTTTCAATGATAGCTTTAATGTTTCAAACCCTTATTTTGTAATTATTATCAACCTTCCAAACTACCTTTAGGCTTTACCTTGGTTGATACTGTTGGAACTCATTTTATCGTATTGCTATTTAATATTTAAGGGATTTCTAAATACACCCCACATTTTTTCTAAAGACATCCCACTTTTATTTTTTTAAAAAAATTTTTATAAATGAAATTAGTTAAATACCTTTATTACAAGTTTTCAGATATCCATATGAAAAGTCATGACACTTTTAAAAAATACATTTTTGAAAAGTTATAAAACTTATCGAAAATGCATTTATGAGAGTGGAGTAGTGAAAATTTATGAAAATTTACAAAAAAAAAATTTTGTTAAAATTATTTATAAATTAGTGTAATGAAAAAAAGTTATTATTAAAAAATAATAAATTTTAAAATTAATAAAAAAATTACTTTTAATATTTTAATTTTAGAAAAAAAGTAAAATTTTATGAGGTTATAATTAAATATTTTATTTCTTGATATTACGAAAAGTGATAAAAAATTATCAGATCTAATTAATATATAAAAGTTATAACTCTTTAAAATTATATAAATAATATTACTAAATATTACATAAATTTGTTAAAATGCTACTAAATCACTATTATCACGTCCTTGACCTCATGCTAGAATTTGAGAAATGATAGAAAATGGTGTTGGAAGAATTAGAATCAACTTGAAGTTGAAAATTTTTTAGATGAGCAGTGCATGCTTATGAATAAAAAGATAATATAAATAATACTATTGAACAATAAATAATTTTGTTAAAATCTAATATATTAATTGAAGAAACTTATTGTGAAAAGTAAATGGAGAAACTTTTGTAATGAGTTCAATTTAATTAAAAATATTATAAAATTTTAATAATCAATAAAAAATATTTATTAAAAATGATAAATTTTAAATTTATAAAAAAAATTATATTTAATATTTTATCTTTAATTTAATTAGGATCTCATAAGATGTTATTTTTTTAATATGAAAATATTAAAAATAAATTTTATTAATTTTGAAATTTATGATTTTTTAATAATAATTTTTTATTATACTTATTTATAAATAATTTGAATAATTTTTTTTTTCATAAAATTTCAATTTTTGCACTCTCATAAATGTATTTTCAAAAAGTGTTATGAGTTCTCAAAAATATATTTTCAAAAAATATTATAATTTTTAAAAAATATATTTTTGAGATATGCTACGAGTTTTTGAAAATAAATTTTTAAAAATTATAAATTTTGTGAGATAAATATTTTAATAATTTTACTTACAAATTTTTTTTTTTAAATTGAAGTGTATAAAATAAAATTGTAGATGCATTTGAGAATTTCCAGATATTTAAGTTGACTTTATTGACCTAAAAAAAATGAATATTTATCTCATTTTGACACTTCTTAAATAATTTTTTTCCCTTTCTTTTTGCGTTGTGGCTGAGTTAAGCAAATTGCAAAAAAAAAAAAAAAAGGGAAAAAAAGGCCATTTTATGTCAGCGATTTTCATTCTGGTTTTCACCGGTTAATCAGCCACTGCCGCTCTACCCATTTTCATTGTCACCGGTTAACCCACTGTAGAAGACTCCACCGCAGCTTTCCCTCCCCCCTGAGCTGCAAACCCCAATCTTCTCTCTTTCGTTAAAGGTACGGTCGCAACCTCTCTGTTTGCTCTTGTTACTCTGTTTGATCGAATTGTTTCCTCTTCCCTCTATGTTTTCCCTCTCACTACCCTAACTCACCCGACATACTTTCAAAAAGCAACAAAAAAAAAAAAAAACTCAAAGTCTGTTGTTTTCTTTCCCTTGCAATAGCACCAAACGCTTTCTTTTCCTGCCCTTGGGTGCGGATAGCCTTTTAGACTTTCACATCTGATGTTTTCCTTATAGTCTTTATTCTATTCATTTCATTGGTCCTCACCATTTGTTCTCCTTTATTCAATTTTCTTTTAATTATTGGATTCTCAATCCGATTTTTCTGATCTGAGCCGGCTCCTTGGTCATAATCCCTTTCTGGGTATTTCAGATTTTTCTTTCTACGGATGATTTTGCCCTTCAATTATGATTTATCTTGCAATATAATTTTGTGCTGGTTTTACATAAGTTAGTAGCTTTTTTTCAGTATATTTCTCTGTTTTTTTATTTTAGCTGCTTGGTATTGTAGTGACTCTATATTATTGACTTTATTTCTGATGTGGAGTTTCCATCATTTCTGCTAAGAACCCTTTTTAATTCAATTTTGGAACCAAAAATCATTTTCTTTGTTCATTCTACATGTTACGGTTGGTGAAAATGTTCCTTACTTTTATCTGTTTCAAATGATCATCATACTTTTAATGTAATTTGTTTAGCTTGGACTTCATCATATATGGATATTGTGGCAATCTGATTCCTTCAATCACATGAATGCTTCAATCAATTATAAATGCAGATTTGATAATTTAGTTTCATCTCATAACCGACTGAGCATTTGACTTTCTCAACCTGTAAGTTGACAAGTTGGTTTTTTGGAATCTGCAACCTTCTCAGGCTTGCACATTAATATTAAGAATTTTGACTGCTTAATTTCCGTCCCAGTTCTAGCAAAACAAAACTTATGTGTCTTGAGTCCTTAATGCTTCTGTTCATGTTCCTCCTTTTATGTTAATTGTGATAAATTTGAAATTTATTGTGGTTTTCTCATGTCTCAAGTTGATATCCTTTTCCAATTCATGATGTAGATCTTGATGAAGTTTTGGTTGGTGTTTGCTTGAGAACATCAGATTCTGTAGAATTTGGTAAATGTTCATTAGTATATTATGTTCTAATATGTGTTTAATTCTTGTGTAGTCTCTGTTTTATGCTTTCTTTAATGTTTCATTATCAGAAATTGAGTTCTTGGCTTATTTACTGCTATGAGACTGACATATGTTACCGTACTAAAATATTTGTTTTAAATAATTACAGCTCGTTTAGCAATAAGAAAGAAGATGCAATTGTTTATAGTGCTTATTTTGCAACTGGTGATAATGGATAGTGTTTTTTTTTTTTTTTGCCAAAAGTGGAGAGTATGTTTTAATTGCTGTTGTTTGTTGCTGTGACAATAGTTGGTAGGAAACTTAGAAAGAGGTAGAATATCTTATTCTCATGAAACAATTTATAGGCATAATATTAGGTCAATTAACTTACATAAATGGTCTTTGAGAGTGATAGACAGAGTGTGGATAGGAGAGCTTTTGTAAAATTGTGTCAGTTGCTAAAAACCCAAGGAAGATTGAATGAAATGGAAATATGAGAATAGAAGAAATGGTTATTAGCTTTCTTCACATTATTGCCCACCATATGAAAAATATCTTTTATTCTATTCTTGAATAGCTGTTTCCATAGGCAATACAGCCTGTTTGAAACCAAACAGCAAAATAAAGAAGAATCTAATTTCAAATATTATAGTAAGAAGAATCTAATTATATCAGCACGTTGGCTTTTCAATATGAGATATATTTATTGCCTTCATGTTGTCCTTGTTCTCATTTTTGTTTTTGGAAATTTGACTTCTGTTTAGTGGAATTAGATTTTTGCCCTATGAGAATTAAATCACATAGCAGAGGACATGAGATGGACTGGCATGTGAATTAGATTCTGAATTAAATCAATGGTAGGCCATGAGACAGATGGAGGGTGGCAGTTTATTAATGTCTTAATTCCATACTTCCAGATCGTTTTGCATAGATAAGAATACGTGCTGCTGGTGAAATGAGCAGAAGCAGAAAACGCAGTTCTAAGTGGGATTCAAAAGAGGAAAGCCAACATTCTCTTGAAAATGTACGAGACAGTGCTTGCCCTGCGAAAGCCGGTGTGTCTTTTCATGATAGAGAATCAGAACATGGATCTTTCTCTCTGGAGGTTGGTAGGAATGGCAACAAGTGGTCTGTTGCTGGAGCCAGTGACGCGATGAAATCTAAGCGTGGACTGCCTTCAAGGGAATCTTTACATGGAAGCAGAGGTGGAGAAAACGATGATAAAATCAATGTTGACTGTGTAAAAAATTGGAAAACTACAGCCCAATTGGACGGGGATGAGACTTATAGCATGAAAATGTCACCTGGTCTAGATGATTGGAGGCAACAAAATCATCACCATTCTCCTAAAAGTGATTGGAGCAGATCTCGCAGGTTTGATTGTCTATTCTATGTATCCTTGATTGTTATTATCTTCTTTTTTATGGTGTTCTGGTTGTTAGTATAGCGTTGGTATAACATGTCACCATTAATATGGTGCCATGCCATATATATTATGTACTAATTCTTTGATGTTGCTAAGAAATTGAGAATCACGTAACTTATTGTTTCTTTTTAGGATAATGTCATGAATGACCCCTGAACTACAGTGAAATGTTCAATGTGGTACATGAATTTTAAAAGTTTCTAATATGTTACGTGAACTATTAATTCGTTAACTAATTTGGTATTTGGAGGGCTGTTTGTCTGCCATGTATCATCATTTGGAGCTAAAGATGTTAGGGGTGGGTACCGCATTAATTAATATATTCGTAGTTCAGGTACCACATTAGATATTTTGAAAGTTTAGGTATCACATTGAACATTTCACTATAGTTCCAGGGCCATTCGTGACATTAACCCTTTCTTTTTTTACATTTTCATTTATGTTGAAAATGTTTCTCTACACTAAATATATTAAAGGTTTTCCCCAATTAGTTTGTGATTTTCTCTCTTGTTGGTTTACTTAAAATTTTATATTGTCACTGAGGCTACATCTTAGCTTAATTTGTTAAACACAATGCTTTTGGACTCTCGTAGTATTATGGTTTATGCTTATTTGCCTGGATGAAGGGTTCTGTTTTCTTATCTCTCTACTATTGTTTTTTAATTTGTTTCCTAATCTTAGTTTTACCCAGAGGAGCAGGAGTAGGAGTAGGAGTAGGAGCTGGAGCCGAAGTCGTAGTAGAAGCAGGAGCCGAAGTCCAGTTCGTGGCATCAGGCGGCAATCGGGATTCTCGGAGAGAACCAGAAACAGATCAGGAGTGTCAACTCAATTATGTAAAGATTTTATGGCTGGGAGATGCAGGAGAGGCAGTCAATGTCACTTTCTTCACCAAGATATTCAAAGTCGTGAGGATGGTTGGGATAATAGACAAAGGAGAGTTGGCGCTTCGAACTATATTCCTCGCAATGATTCTAAAGATTACCTTACTAGGAGTGGAAGATCTACTGATTTCTGTACTAATTATCTTAAAGGTAACTGTCGCAGAGGTGCATCATGTAGGTTTGCTCATGATGGTGCTTCTGATGGCTTCAGTAGAGGATCGGTAAGTAGGGAAAGGGAAAACAACAAGAGGAACAGAGTTAAAACTCCAGAGCAAGATGGTGAGCGTGAAGCTCAAAGAAGCAGTGATATTCCTTGCAAATACTTTGTTGCTGGAAATTGTCGTGATGGAAAATATTGTAGGTTTTCTCATCATGGTCAGGCACGTGCGGGTCCTGAAAGGTCACTTGGTGATAGGGGTGTATGGGGTCAAGGTTCTGTTAGTGTGGATAAGTTGCAGGATGGTGCAAAACTGAGAGGTGCAGATGCTTCATTCAGTGTTGAGAAATCTTGGAATGCTCCAAAACGGGGTGACGATAATGCATCAAATGAAGCTGAGAAACCCTTGGCTAGTCCAAAATGGAGTGATGTTGATGCTTCAGATGATGTGGACAACTCTTGGACTGGTTCAAAATGGAATGATAGAGGTGCCTACTCGGGGGATACAAAGTTGAGCAAGGACACAAATGGAAAAATGGCTGCCTCTGGATCAAGATTCTCTGGTTGGTCTATGGATGAGAGATGGCAGCATGACAATGATGTCAGTGGAAAGAACAGTGAGACTAATGTGCATTATAAAACAGTTGATATTGACAAGGATGAAGGAATTCCGAGGAGGATACAAAATTCTGGTGTTAATATGGGTGTCTCTGAACCAAAAGATTCTGAAGAGTTGCTTGGTGATATGGAAATGTCCCCTGAGTGGAATTACGGGATCCATTCATCTGTTAAAAAGGAACATTCTTATAGTTCAAAATCCACTGCTGTGGACACATCTTTACCAACTAATGAAAAGAACGTAACTGAAGAGGCCTCAGGTCAGGCATGCAATGGGCTGGCAGCGTTGCAGCCAATTTCAACTGAGAAATCTAACTTTCAACAGGACCACATGATGAGGGCCAGCAGTGCTGTAGCATTGCCATGTGACAGCAATGCGGTTAGCAGAAATGCTTCCATTTCACTCATTGATGTAAATTTTTCTACCAACGTACTGCCAATGACAAGCTTTGACCAGCCTGGGCCAAGTTCAAGTTCTTTACCTTATTCAAACTTGAATGCAGTTGGACAAAGTCAAGTGGCAATCCCTTCTAATGAAGTAAATATGAAAGCTACACAAAATAGCCTGCTGTTTCAAGAGGAGAAACCAAGCAACAAACTAAATATTCTGGATACAAATATATTACATGGTAATTCTGGATCCCAGACAACTCAGAACATGGTAAGCAATGAACAGCTCACCCAACTTACCAATCTTTCAGCCTCTCTAGCTCAATTATTTGGAAAGGGGCAAGTGACTTCTTTTTCGAACTGTGGAGGACCTGTTGAGCCAGATTCTGTGCCAACTGTACAGCCAGGTCAAGACATTACATTCCCGAAGCAATATGACCCTATATCTGATAGCATTGAGCCTGCTAAGAAGCAAGATACAAATACTAAGCCTTTGGGGTTTTCACTACATCCTGTTTCTCAGAAAAATACTGCAGATGGCAAACCGGAACTGTCAGCTAATAGGTTGTTACCATCATCTCTTGTGGGTGGCACAAATGATGGTGATTACCATAACGATCAAAGTTCCAAAAGTGAGCCTGGTTTTGATAGCCATAAGCCAAATCAGCTGGAGCCTGCTGCAAGTTCTGAGGTGACAAAGGAAAATGGAGGAGTTGAGGAAACCGAGAAAGCTGAAGAGGAGAATAAGAATGGTCTGTCAGAGAAAATAGATGCAGATGACAGGACTGATGAGGGCAAGAAGAGCAAGGATGGTAAGGGAATTCGTGCATTTAAATTTGCACTCGTTGAGTTTGTCAAGGATCTCCTTAAACCATCTTGGAAGGAAGGCCAAATTGGCAAAGAGGCTTACAAAAACATTGTGAAGAAAGTTGTTGACAAAGTTACTGCTACAATGCAAGGGACTAATATTCCTCAAACACCTGAAAAGATTGATCAATATCTGTCGTTTTCAAAACCAAAGCTTGGCAAACTTGTACAGGTGAGTGCAGCTTACTATTAAATTTAATGGTTTAGAATTTTGGAGGGGAAAAGAAAAAGAGTGTTAGACCTTTCTTTTGTTGCCCTTTCCCGTTTTGCTCAGCATTTTATTTGTGGCCTTCATTTGTACCATCATCATTTGTACGTTTTATGTTATCACCCAATAACATGCTAATTGCTAGGGCTCTCAATGTGCTCTTGGTCACTTTACAACTCATAGAAAGATGTTGTTGTCATGTCCATGGTTGAAATTGATTGACAATTCCTTTCCATAATTTAATTATTTCTTTAACGTAGACTGTTTCATTTTATGCACAATATGCTGACCTCCTTACAATTTTTTGATTCCATTGCAGGCATATGTGGAAAAGTTTCAGAAAAGCTAAAAGAAACAAGGGATCCAACCATATCTTCTTGTTTTATTATTTTTACAGTTAAATATCAAGCTATCATATCTTTCTTTTTGTCCCCAGTTTTTATCTAGTTTCTCCAGCTTCTAGGAATGCTAACCTTTTCAGTTTATGTTTAGGTGTTTTATTCCTTGGAAGCAGAGTTAAGTAGTGAACTTTTAACTCCATGTAGATATTTTATTGTTTATGTATGAGATGTGTGAGTAATATGTACCTGTTGTGACGATTCTAAATCTAGTGTCTAAATCAGTGATTGGTTACTGAAATATTGAAATTTTTATTAGGACATGCCTGCATTGCCATGGTACCACTGCATATGGATCATGTGATTTCCTGCCAATGCCATTGCTTCTAACACAGCATGAAGAACATAATGATAATTGTCTATAGTTTTTAGTTTAGTTATTGGCTTAGGTGACAGATTTGCCAATAACAAAAGTTTTGTTCTGACAGATTTGTCAATAACAAAAGTTTTGTTTTTTAAATTTTTTTCTTTAATTCAAGAAGTATTTTTCAAGATCTCGTTTTCATTACTTTTGATTTCAAATCTTGTTCTTTACTTTCTTACTTTCGGCAAGTACTCTTTTATTTTACAAGTTTGATTCAAGCATTCCTACTCTACTACAATACAAGCTCTGGCTACTGTTCTTTGATGTTCTACAAGTTTAAGTCTTATGCAATCATTCTTTTCTACTCCAAGCATTAGGCAAGCTCACTCTCTTTTTGTTTTCAAGTTTGTGATTAATTTTTTTTTTTTAGATCTAGTTTGTGGTTACTCTCTTTTACCTTTTAATTGACAGTTGGTGGAGTCAAGATCAAAGTTTACATTAATATTTTGTTTTCTTTATTTTGCAGTCAATCCTGAATTTTTATTTGTTTAGATATAAGAGCTTAGGATTTCAATTTTGGTAATTGAGAGTTACACAACAATTACAATTTATAATCTCTTGGAAGAGGATATTCAAATATTTTTATTTTATTACTTGATCTGTCTACTTGATCTGTGTATTTACAGATTATACAAAAAAGAGTAATCAATTGAGTATACTGATCGTCTCCAACAGCTGCTATACCAGGTGTTAGACTTAGTCTCCAAGAGCTCAAGTTTAGCTCTGCTAGTAAGCATACTGGTAGAGATATAAGGGTCATAGAGAAGTTGTAAAAGAAAATAGCAACAATCTTTTCTGGATATATCTTCATCACTTGGGACTGTAAAGTGGTACAAAATTCAAGTTTAGTTTGATGTAAGATATTACAAAATTCATGGTGGAGCTTAGAAACATATTTTTTACCTCAATAATATACCAAAATTTTGGTTAATTATTTGGTCAATTCGGTTTTCGAATCAAATTAATCAAAAATTGAATTTTCTCTTAAATTATTTTCAAAAATCAAATTAATTTAATTTGATGTTGATCGATTAATTAAATTAAATTAATTCAGTTGATTAATTCGATTAATTCGATTAAAATTGAAATTTGAATCTTCATACAATCAACACATTTCAACTAACATAACTGTCGTGCAAGTTTGTCAACCTGTAGACATTTATCTTTGTGACACTTGTAAGAAAAAGAAATACATGAATGGTATTTTATCAAATGTTTAGGGTAATAAAGGAAGGTAACAATAAAAAGCAAGCTACTAAATGCATCCCAATTTTTGTTCTTTACACCCCATTTTTTAAAAATATTTTTAAAGTAAAATTATTTAATTATTTTTTTCACAAGTTTTTTTATATTTATATCTGATAAGTTTTAAAACTTACTGGATATGAATTTTCATAAAGTTACAAAAATTTTGGAAAATTCGTTTTTGTGAGTAAAAAAAGGTCATAAACTTTTTTAAAGAAAATTACAAAAAAGTGATTTTATTAAAGATTTTTATTAATTGATGTAATGAAAAATTATTATTATTAAAAAAATCATAGATTTTAAACTTAATAAAAAAAAGAAGTTAATTTTATTATTTTAACATTAGAGAAAAAATAAAATTTTATGAGGCCTTAATTAAATATTTCATCTCTTAATGTTACGAGAGATAATGAAAAAAAATCATGTCTAATTAATATCTGAGAGTTAAAATTCATTGAAATTGTATAAGTAATACTACTAAATAATACTTAATTTTGTCAAAACCTAAATGTTAACTTGAGAAATTCATCATGACAAGTAGATAGAAGGATTTCTCCAAAGAGTTCAATTTAGTTAAAACTATTATAAAGCTTTAATAATCGATATCCAGAAAATAAATTATAAAAAAGTAATAAGAGATAATGAAAAAAATATCATGTCTAATTAATATCTGAGAGTTAAAATTCATTGAAATTGTATAAGTAATACTACTAAATAATACATAATTTTGTCAAAACCTAAATGTTAACTTGAGAAATTCATCATGACAAGTAGACAGAAGGATTTCTCCAAAGAGTTCAATTTAGTTAAAACTATTATAAAGCTTTAATAATCGATATCCAGAAAATAAATTATAAAAAAGTAATAAATTTTAAATTTATAAAAAAATTATATTTACTATTTTATCCTTAGCTTATTTAGGATCTAATAAAATTTTATTTTTTCTCTAAGGTAAAAATAACAAAATTAACTTTTTTAATTAATTTTAAATTTTATGATTTTTTTCAATAATAATTTTTTTCATTACACCTAATAAAAATTTTTAATAAATTTTTCTTTTTTGTAATTTTCTTAAAGTTTTATATCTAAATTTTTGAATATTCATATCTAATAAGTTATATAATTTTTAAAAATCCACTTTTAAAAATAATAATTAAGTAATTTTACTTAAAAATAAATTTTTAAAAAAGTATGAATAGCAAAAATAGGAGTACATTTAGAAACTACAAAAAAGAAAAAGAGGATGCTTGAAATATTAGGATTGAGAGTGTATTTACTTAATATAAAGAAGATTGGGACTCACAAAAGTTGAAATGTAAAAAAAAAAGAGAAAGAGCAAAAGGACAAAACAATTGAAATTGAGAAACTTTGAAAATGTACAAATATAAAAAGATTGAGAATAGGAAAAAGAAGAAATGGGAAGAAAAAATATAAGAGTGATTGAGAGCCCAAAAAATTAAAATATGCAAAGTTTCAGAAAAAATAAAGCCATGAGCCAGGGAAATAGCAGAACAAAAGAAGAGATGGGAAGTTGTATAGAGATAAGTTTTTTAATTTTCATTTTTAAATCAATTTTATCTTTTTTTCAAGTGATTGATTTTTCCCTTAAATGTTTTGCATTAATTTCATACTGATTGCTTCTTTTTTCTTTAATTTTTTAGTTTGATTGTAGGTAAAGAATTTGTCTTTGTTAAATAAAAGCACAAAATGATTATTAAAGGTAGTGAAAATAGATCACTATATGTTGTTTAAATATATATATTTTAAATTTTCTTTTATTTATCAAGTTCATGTGATTGTGTATAAAATTCATCATGATTCTTTTATTTTCAAATTTTTAGGTTTATTTTTTGTTTCATTTACTTCATTGAATATTTTAAATGTAAAAGGAAATAAAGGTAAGCACTTCTTTTTATATTTTCCTAATTGGTTATTTTTATTTCTAAAATAAATTTAATTCTCAATCTCTTATTTTTTAAGGAAATGTAGTTATGAATAAAAAAGGAAAAAGGAAGAAAATCATGAAAAAAAAAAGGGAGTGGAGGTTGATTGATCTAGATGTAGAAAATATGTAGAAAATGGATGGAAAAGAGAAAAAAAAAAGAGAAAATTAGAGGGAAAATTAAAAAAAAATTGAAAGAGTGAAAATCATGAAAGCATAAAAGAGGAGAGTATGACTTTAGATAAAGAAAAAAAGCTCACAACTAAAAAGAGAGGAAGAGAGTGTGAGATAGAATTTGAAAAAACTATTGATAGAATAATAAAGGCATTCTAACAATGAAAGAGAGAGAAAAGAAGTTGAAAAGGTGTGGTTTTATTTATTTAAATTATTATTTAACTATATTTTTTTAGTCCATATTATTTCTTTTGATTTGATGAAAATATTTAAAGATTATTAAATTACTAGATTAGGTTTTTGTGACTTATGAAGAAATTTATCATTATTGCCTTAATAGATTACATAGATAAAGATAGGACTTGATTTATTTGCGTAAGAGGTGGTTATTGAAAAAAAAAAAACATAGGCATTAGGGTCAGAGTCGGAGGAGGTAGGTAGGGGCCATTGGCCCTTTAAAATTTTTTATCTCCTTTGATATACAATGATCAATCCCACCTAATTACTACTTTGATCTTCTATTTTCTTTTAAAAATATTGTTTGGCCTTTCTTTTATCAATTTCCTACCTTTGCTTTCAATAAACATAAAGCTGTTTCTCATTCTTCAAGTTTGTCAATTATCTTTTTGTTCATAGACTCTATTTCATTTTCTATTTTTCTTTTATTTCTTATATGTTTTAGGCTAATATTTTGATATTTATATATGATTTTTCTCATATATATATATATATATATATATATATGAAAATGAGCTTGAATTAGGATTATTTTAAAAAAAATTTTACTAGTATTTTTTTGTAGAACAAGAAAAAAAATAAAGTAAGAAGCAAAAGGTATATGTGAGACCAAATAGGCAGAGAACAGAGGAGAACAAATAAGTAGAATCTCTTTTTTACTACTTCACTTTCTTTTCATTTTTTCTAATAAATAAATTCTTTTTTCCTTTTTTTTTATTAAGTTAAATGATGCAAATTTTTATTGTTTTTTTTTTCTTAGGTTTGTTGATTTAGGTTTAGGTGATAGAAGATTTTATTTTGTGCCTTTTATATTAGAAACTATTGCTTCCTCTAAACCTTTACACTAAGTACTAAAAACTTACTAATTTAACTCATTCTCCTTCTCATGCCCGTTTATTTGATTATTAATTTTTCATTTTTAATGATAATATTTAGATAACTACAAGCAAAATATGTCTACTTTTAAATTAAAATTGATTTCTTTGTATATTTACTTGATTTCACTTTTAATGTTTATAAAATAGTTCATGTATTAATAACACCAAAAAGCCATGTTTTCAATCTTTTGCATGATTGATACTTACAATTTTTACATTTTATTTTGTTAAAATGTTATACATTTTTAATTGAGTTATTTGAAAAGATAAATCTATGAAAATTTGCATAAATATGCATTATCTAAATTATTTGCATGATTTGCTCACTAGAAAATAGCCTTAGTTCTTAGTGTAAGAAACATGTCACATGTTATAAGTGTTACTTTTATTTAAGATGCATTAATATGATGTAGAATTTGCTTTAGTAGCTTGAATAAGGTTTATTACATGGTATTTAGGTAAAAGAACATCTTTAAGCATTATATATATATATATATATAAGAGATTTGTGAAGAATCAACTTTGGGAGCCAAAATATGTACTAAGTCAAAGTTTTGTTTGTACAAGAAAAACCTGGTAGCCAACATACTCTTACATTTGATCCATTGAACAAGATTTTTGAAATGTATTTTTAATGTGGGTTATAACGAAACATTACTAAGTTTGCAATCATGTCTTTCTACTCAATTTCTTTAACAACTCACTTTCTTTAATTAAGGCATTAGTTATGGTAGTGTGGATGAAATTTGCTTGAAAGCATTGTTGGATTCGACTGTAAAGAATAAAAGCTTTGGTGTAGGTAACATTGATTGGTACAAAATTAAATTTTAAGTATGCAAAACTAACGTAAACTTGATTATGTGCATGTATGTGATGAATATGTTCTTAATCAATGGAAGGAACTTTATGAGCTGGTAAAAACCAATTAAAATTTAACTAATATTCAAAATTGAGAAGTAATAGCTTCTAATTGCTTGGTAACCAATAATAACTTGAATTGAAGTAATATTTATATTTTTTTCTACAAATTGCCTATTTAGCTAACATAGCAAATAATTATTTAAATAAAGTTTTGTTTGTTTTGAAGAAAAACACTTGATAATTATTTGAGGATTACATATTATCATTTTGTGAGGACCACTATAGCATATAATTGTAACTATATCTAGGAAAGAAGAAAGAACAAAGAGTAAGCCCTATAATTTGATATCTCTTTGAAAGCCAACAACAAAACTATTTTGTTTTTTTTTTTTTTTTATCTATATAATAATCGTCATATAATAGTTATTTTCATATGAGATATATATAGTAGTATATTAAATTAATATTTTAAATTTTTTTAAACCTATAATAATTTAATCTTAGAAGCATATTATTGATAATTGAATATTTTAAACTTGGGTGTTTGCTTTGGTCCAAATAAGATGATTCAAGATTTTTGTTTATACATACACTCATTAGAAAATGCTCCTCATCTCATATGTTATTTACATAGAAGGTTAATGCATTTTATGTTAATTGTTGCATTTTTTTATGTATATGGAGACAAAACTAAAACCCAAATCTAAGGCTTTTTATTTTTATATACTTTCTTTCTTTTCTTTTTCGTGTTGTCCGACATTTTAACTTATATTAATAATTGATAGTATCATATATTGTTTAAAAGATTTTCACTTATTATTTGATAAATGAAATAGTATTATATTAATAGTGAACTATGAAGTTTATTGAAAGTAAAATGATGTGTTTTGGCTAGCTACAAGTATGCATATTGATAACTAATTATTTTAGATATTCTTTCAATCTTACATTATATTTTACATAAAATCCTTAATTGTTATGATTGTTTGACATTAGTATTTTTATCTTTATCATTATAAAAGTTTATCGACATACACATAGAATATTGATGATTTTGGTATTTTTATTTAAACTATTCTCAAAATTTATTGCCTTAGACATAGAATATTGGTGTTTTGCTTTTTGTTATGTTTTATTTATTAATTATATTTGCAATTTTTATATGAATTTTATACACTTTTTAATTATAATTTCATTATGACAAATAAAATTCAATTGAGTTAAATACTATAACTATTTTAGTGTTGAAGTTTTTATTTTGAAAAAAGCAATAATATTGTGCAGTTGAAATCACATTGGTATAGCAAATTTAAACTGGGTTGTCTTTATTTGATCAACAATAAATTTTTAAATAAGCATATTTTAAACTTTTTTCCATAAAATTAAACACACCTGCATTCATTTTTTTTAGTTAATTCCGATAAGTTTTATATGATTAAGAATTAAAATGTTTTGTGTTCATTTAAACATGGCAAATGTTTTAAAAGATTATGCATAATTTGTCAACTTAATTTTGTTATTACTTTTTTTGTCCATGATTTAATCTAATGAAAATTAACTTGACTTGACTTGCTTATAGTTTGGTTTTTATTTATCTATTTTTAATATTTAGACAAATAAATGGTCCATGATTTCACATTTTGAATAAACACTATGTGATTCCAATGACAGATTTTTCAAGTGTTAAAAGTTCAAATGTCTTATTGGAAATGAATCTAGTGTTAATGAGAATTGTTGTCTAGCTTTAAATTAGAGATTGTTAGCAAATTATGTTTCCACTCCTCAATCACCAATAGTCACTTGGTTGATTATTCGTTTACTTTTATCTTTCCATATTAATACTTTAAATTGTTTTTTGCATAATAGTTATGTAGGTAAAGGCCAAAATTTTCTATAGAAATGTTTGAATTAGTTTTATTGTAATTATATTTACTACTATTTTTTATATTTTTATTTTGATTATAGGTCATTGAAAAGCTTTTTCACACTATGTAACATCTAAAATGCATCTATTTTTACATGTAGGTTACTCTTTGGTTAACACATATACTCCTTAAAACTCTATAAAAGGTAAATATTGATATTTCATTTTTTATTTTTAATATTTTATTGTTTTTACATATATAAATTCACTTACATATACATGTTTAGATTATTATTAATTAATTTTTTTTAAGTTACATCAATATAACTATTAAGTTATATAAATCAATTAGTTTTCATGATTGAATATATTTAGTGTTTCATTAAATTTAAATTTTGAGTCTAAATTTATATTTATTATTATGTATTATACATAATCGTGAATCAGGATTTATATGATTCTAATTTTATATGAATTTAACTATTAGAGTCCATTTGGTTCGAAGAAAAATTAAATTTTCCCATGAAATTTTACTTTTTGAAATGTGATTCTTACATTTGATTTACAGTATTTAATTTTAGGGGGTATTTTAAGATTTTCAATAGTGCCTAAATATGTTAAAATAAGAAATTTACCTCTTTTTATGATTTTTTTAGATTCTAGGAGGAAAATGAATTTCGTTCTATATTTGACTTTAATAATAAATTTTTTCGATCTATTTTACCCTTAAAAATCAAAGTAATTGTATGATAAATAAAGATCCATTCTAATACGGAAATAGACATTCATAAACAAACGATTTGACAAAAATGCAATCTTAGCTACTTGATTGAAGGACACCTGGCACTTAAAATAACATGTATTATATTACATATAATAAAAACAACGTTTTTAATAAATCGAACATAATAAATAACTATAATTTTAGGTTTTTTATTTTTTTTATTTTAGAAAGTATTATGTTTTTTATACATGAAACACAATAGATCAGTTAAAATAATAATAAAATAAAATATATATTTTTATATTAAAGATATTTTTTATGTTGAAAACGTAATAATTGATATAATATTATAAAAAAATATTTATGATATTTTTAACTATGTTTTTTATATAAAAAAACATAATATTTAATAACAAAAAGATTACGTTTTTAACATAAAAAAATATAATCCTTGTTTGTTTTTGACATAATTATTTTACAATGTTTGTACTAGCTTGCAAAACTTTGACCCTCATCTTTGTTTGCCATTGGGACGTGGAAGGGATGGGAACACAAGTCTAGAATTAATGCTATGCATAGAAGTAGAAGAAGGGACTTTGTCACACATGTACAAACAAAGATCATGTTTGTAAAATATAATGTTTGTAAAGGCATAAACGTCGTCGTCTTTAATTACTTCCCCATATGTTAGACATGTACAAACAAAGGCCATATTTGTAAAGCCAAAAATATAGTCTTTGATTAAAGTCAAAGATTGAATATTGTCTTTAATTAAATGCAGTTGTTTAATAAAAAACATTTAATAATTAATTATTTTTAAATATTGCATTTTCTTTATAAAAATAGTGTTTATTTTAAACACTATATTTATATAAGAAAAACATTAAATTTGATTTATTAAATAATAAACACGTAATTTTTTATTTTATATTTTATTTTATACTTTTTTTTGTTAAAGATTACGTTTAGATTTATAAAATCGAAGTCTTTAATAATATTATAAACATGTACAAAAGGATATTATAATAAAATTTTTTTATTATATAATATGAGATTCAATAAATCAAATAAAAATTTATAACATTTTCATGATAATAAGAATTATCCTTTATAAAAAATTTATATTTTTTTCAAATTATATTTTTTTAAATTTAAGATTTCAGGAATTAAATGTCTAATTTATATTATTTATTAATCTTATTACTTATAAATAATGTACTTAATATTTAATATATTTATTAAATAATATAAATATTCATAAATCAAATCCACATATTAATAAAATAATACCCACAGCAATGTGAGAGAAATTATCTATTTATATATAATAATATGAGCAATTCATCTCAGAGCACCATCGCAAAACAGTCTCTAAGCTCATGTAATTTACAAAGAAAATACTCCAAAATTAATTTTTAAAAATTACAAAAATCAAGAAAAAGGAATATTTTTCTATTTTTTATTTTTATTTTTATTTTCATAAATGAAGGGTTTATTAGAAAAGTGAGAAATTGGATTATTTTTCAAATTGCATATTTTTAAAAATAGCATTTTGTGATATGAATGAATTATTATTTTCAATTACTTCATGTAATTTTTCAATAATCATTTATCATTATATTTCATTAGTCGTTGATCAAGCTGTTGTTGTGTATGGATATTAACTACTATTTGAGCTTGCAATGATATATAAGTGTTGTTGAAATCTTAAGGAAGCTGGGGCTCTACTTATTCGGTAGTTGAGCTTTCGGCCTTCGTTGAGTTCGTCACTTGCAAAATGAGGCACCCAAAGATTTTCGGTGATTTCCCATCAAAGACTTATTCAAGGTCTTTAAACTCGAAGGTTAGTCTAAATTTTTAAGAAGATTTAGATAAAAAAATTAAAATTTGTTAAATAAATTTTGATATCAATTTTAGATTCGTTTAAATTTCAAATTAAACTTTAGACAAAAAATATTAAAATTCAAACTCAGTTCAACCTAAATAACATGTATAATTAAGTATATGTGTGTAAGAATTTTTATTTTTATATTTTATTTTTTAAAAAAAGATTTAAAAAATTTTTAAAATATATGAGTTTGAAATTTATTTTTTTAATTTAGATCGAATTTGAAAAAAAATTTAAAACCTAAAATATTGGATCGGATCGAACTTAAACAAACATATAAATTATTAATATCAACTATAAACTCGGACCAAACTTGACATGATCTAACTCATAAATATTTATATTTTCACCGTATTTAAATCATACTTTTAAATATTAAATATTAAATATTAAATCTTTAATTTTTAATTTATATTTAAATAAATTTTTATATTTTAATTTATATTTAAATAAAATTTCAATTTTGAGTTTATAATTAAATAAATAAAATTTTAATATAAATTAATATTTTATTTGAAATAAAAATTTATTTAGATATAAGTCAAATAATAAAAACTTATTTAAATAAATAAAAACATATATATTTATTTAAAAAGTTGAATTATTCGATAATATTTTTAGTAATTTAGCTTTTTTATATTACAATATCTAATCACAATAAAAAAAATTAATGTAAAGTCCACGCATTACTTATAACTACGAGCTTGATACATGAGCGTAGGTCTATTGACAAAAGAAAGAAAGATAAAGCTTTAAAACTTAATTCAATTTAATCATATGATTATTTTTAAAAAATAACATTCGACATATTTAAAATTTGAATTTTAATATTTATAATTTTTTTTCTTATCTTTAAATTCCGATCTTATTAATAAATAAATAAATAAAAGATGAAAAAACAGATAATAAGGAAACTATAAAAAAAAAAGTATTTACTATTTTGATTTTTTTCCTCCTTTATCTTTTCTTTTCTTTTTTTTTTTAGATGTTTTCTTTAACAAATTTCTAACCTTGAATAATTTTGAAAAAATAACCAAATATAAATTTTTCTTATTGATTTATCTATAAAAATAGGCAAGTACCTGCTGCAGACAAGCATGGGCAGAGCATTATTCCAAACACAAGCACAGAAAAAAAAGAAGAAAAAAAAAAGGACAAATGTTTCACAGCAGAGTAATTTCGCCTTCCCTCGCTGCAACTTCATAGAGGTCAACAAGGTTTCATAATAAACACTAAAATTTTAGAATAAATATGGTTGGTAGAGCATAACACTGACTTCCAAAATTTCTACTCTTCAATTCTGCTTTTTTAAAAAAATAAAAAAAAATTTCTCCTCCATATTATAGCTCCAGCTGAAATGTAGTATTATTAATTTGCTCTGAAAAAAGAAAGGGAGATGTTAGAAAGAAGACTTCCATTGAGGAATAAATAAACCATTATATTCCCTAAAACTCATAGTTAGTATTACGCAAGTAGCAAAAAAGGCTTATTCCATTTCTAATTTTAACAAATAGATTTCAACTACGATCACTGGATATCCCCTCCCTTCGAAAAGAAATCATCATTCTGCTATATTTACGAATTCTGGAAGGGCAAGGGTTAGTTTCTTACCATCATTTCCAACCTAAAACACTATATATAGTTTACAAAAGAAAGCTTTATTCTTAATATTTACCCTGTGTGTGGTAGGAAAGAAGGAAAATGGAGGGATGGGATAAAGGTTATGAAAAAAATATGAGAGGACATTGTATCTGGTATGACGGATGGAAAATCCAGAGGAAGAAAGAGGCTGGAGGTAAAATTGAAAATAAAACTGTTAATTCAACTTGAATGAGTGTCTTTCACTTTTGGAAGGATTGGATTATGAGTGAAAGGAAAGGTGCAAATCCATCCAAGTTGAATGAATGTCTTCAACTTTTGGAAGGATCGAATTATGAGGGAAAGGAAAGGTGCAAATCCATCCATTTTCCTTCCCTCCTACCATACAGAAGCAGATAGAAAAAACAAAGTAGTTTTTCCTTCTTTCCCCTTTCTCTGACACTAACAAGTGTTGAAGGGATGAATAGAACTCAACAAGGCTGATACTTGTTCAAATTAATTCAGCACAAATCATTGCTTTAAATGCAGAATTTCCCACCAGCAACATCCATATATTTTGTTGCTGGGTGGAGAATACTTTGCCCTCTCACCCTCACTTTTTATCTTCTCTTAAAGACAAATTAGGAACAAGGAAGAGAAGATGCACATAGAAAAAGGCGTGCAGTACCACTTATGTACACTGCATCTTAGATTACCTCATTCTTTGGAGAGCATTTCACCTACAATTCTCTTTATTACAATTTTACAATTACCCAATTACACTAAAGAATTATGTAAGGATCTACAACTTAAAAGTGTGAGTTCTACATAATAGAAAACTGAATTATAATTGATTAATTGTACTATAATAATTGTAGTTGATATGCTCCCCATTCTTTGAGCTTAAAAACTTCCTAAAATCTTTAAGAAAAAAATGCAAGGGTGACACCCAAATCCAAAAGCAACCAAAGGATGCCAACAAAGGGTCTCTCAAATAAGAGAAGCAAAGAAATTACACAATGTAATTTATTGCAGGAAAAATATAACAGTGAAATTCACCTGCCAAGGTATGAATCGTCTTCAGTACTGATAATTATTTCTTCACCTATTTCAAGATAAGGAGGTACCTGAAGAAGTTGCAATTAGGTAAAGAACACAATATTTTCAAATTAACTAAAAAAATGATATTACAGCACCATAGAATCCATAAGCACAAACGCCAAGAAAGCTTGTAACTAGATGCCCTATAACAATGATTACAAGCAAATTCAACAAATAAGCAATAATATCTTCTTAGCATATCGTCCATGTGGTGGAAGGTGTAAATATGCTAGTTGAGGGATTAAGTTATCTAGGAGCTTTTTTAAAAAAAAAAAATTCACAGTTTTGATTTTAATCTTTATGTATGTCTAGGCTATTTTAGATTATTTAGGTTTTTTATAGCATTTTACTTCTTTTCCGAGGCTTAGGGTTTTATGTTTATGTTAGGTTTTTTTGCATTTTGTTAAGGTTTTGAGTTTAGTTGTAAATACCTATGCTATTTTAGTTACAATTAGCAGTAAAACCAACTTCACTTCACATGACCATGCATCAACTGCAACCATCATCTTGACATGTCAGCACCAGGTGTAAGTGCCACATCATCAAGCCACATCAGAACCATTTTTTTTTTCAGATTCTTCTTTGCTAATTTCAAAGTCCTTAATCCATTTTTGAGGTCCATTTTAAAATATTTAGCCTCTAAAGATCACACTTTAAGTCAGTTTATGGAACCTTTAGTTTGAGGTGAACATGGTTACTTTGAAGCAAATTGAAAGTTTGGAAAATGATATTTATGAAGCTACTTTGCACTTACAAAAGTTGATTGCTTTGAGAGATAGAAATGGCTTTGAAATATTCATCATTCAGCCTTTTATGAATACCCTAATTTCACAGTAAGAGAATACTTAAAAATTAGAGATTACAACAAGTGTATGGTGTATTGATGGCAGTAAAGGATGAATTTGGAAAAGTATGTGGTCAATTGGAACAATTTCGAAAATCTTTTGATTCTTTTTGAAGTTCATTTTCTCAAGCATGTTTCTCCTGTGTGTTTGAGAAGAAAGTTCCTGTGGCAATTACTATCATACATGTTAAAATTGAAATTGAGGAAAAACATGTTGAAGACATTACAGTTGTCAACACATGCCTTTTTTTTTTTAAGGCCAAAAAGAACTATCCTTTTGAAGAGGGATTACGAGATGAGTGGGACACAACAGTTAGAATCTGATGAATTAATGCAACATGATTTACTTCAAATTGAAAATGTGGAGAATGAGAATGTTGAATCTACATATTATTCATATATACTAAAGTAAGGTCCAGTGACACTGTTATGGCAGCAGTGTCACCCTATCACATGGGCACTGTTACTAAAACAATGCCCACTTATGGTTTTTTTTTAATCTTTTCTGTTTTGACTTTATTTTCAAGCAACTAACTTTACTTTTATTTTTCTTTTCATTTCCTTTCTTCAACTTCATTCTTTTTAAGTTTTTGTTTTTGTTTTTAGTTTTTTTTTTTTTCCAATCAACTCTTTTTGGGTTTGTAATTTGGGTTTTTGAGCTAGGGATACCTTACCTTGAAAATTGCTTTATGGAGGTAGTTAACTTTACTGGTTGTTCACTTTGTGGAGGTTGTAATATTTGGCAAGGATTGTCAAGGTAGTGGGTGTAGATTCAGAGGACCAAACCACTATAAATGGCTAGTATTGTCCACTTCTCTCAACCATCTCTTATTTAGTGAACTCTTTCCTTGTTCTTTTACTTTAATTCTTCAAGTTTCATTTGGTTTAAGCTTCAAAGTTTAAAAATTTTTTATAAGTGTTATTCATCCCTACTCTAGCAATTGCCACTTGGGACCAACAACAACAAATAGATTTATGTTTTCATGTATCACAAAGATGAGATAGAAAAATTATTAGCATGCACCATGCTACAAGAGTTTTGTCCTCTAAAGTTTCACAAAACAAAATTATAAGCCACCAACTCCCACTTCACTAGCAATTTCACTATCCTGAATACATAAAAATCTACATGCACAAGGAAGTAAAACTCCTAAGAGTACAATTTTATAAAAGATTCAAATGCATAGAAAACAATTTCATGTTTGACTTACTTGAACAGTAAGGCCATTGTCCAGCAAAGCTCTTTTATACCTGCACCAAGGAGAAGTAAAAAGACAATCTTAAAGTCCAAAGATCTACAAGAGATCTAGCAAGTGGAATTCTTTGACTAAGCATGTTGCCATTATTTAACAAAATTTGTTATGATTTCAACATGCAGAGACATAACATTTTGAATTACCATAAGCAATCATCTACTAATTTCTTAACATGAAGTAAAATGAGGGGAAAAACCAAATGAAAAAGAAAAAGATGATTAACAACATTATCATACTCAAGCTTAAAATATCCATGAATGAGTCTAATGTTGCAATTTTAAAATGCAAATGCCTTTAGGGTTGAGAAACAAAAAGTAACGTATTTTGATATCGGCGCCATTGAGAGAGAGAGAGAGAGAGAGAGAGAGAGAGAGAGAGAGAGAGATTGTTAGTGATGTTGTTGAAAAGGAATTGCAGAAATCTACTATGACAACTGAAAAGTCAGAGAGAAACAACATGGATAGGGAGAGATAGTGTGAATGCATTTCACTAAGAAGGGACATTTGGTTGGTTTCTAAAACATTTTTGAGGCAAATGAATTTTAAGCTTTTAAAATCCTAAAAGAATTTTGCCCAAATTCAAATATATTTTCTTGAAATCATTCCTAAATTATGAATTTTGGGTTTTATGCCTCATTTCAATTAAACACATATATTCATCCTAAATACAATGTTGCCGAATGGCTGAAATAGTAAGTCATGCTTCTTCAATGAGTCCTGAAACAATGAACAGGTAAAAAGAACACATCACACCCAAAAAAGAATATCAAGAAAAGTATACATTTTACTAAAACTTTAAGCCAAGACCTATCCATATCCTTTAAAACCAACATTTTTAAGGTCTACACATTGCGAACTTTTTTTGTTTGATTGTGGCAACCAGTTTCACAACACAAGCACATTGGAGGCACCCACATCCATCATACAAGTAACATGTGCACAAATTGTTTTTCCTTTTTTAACAAATGAACACCCATTGGAATCTAAGGCTACACAAAGGGTGGCAGCCCTCTTCCATTTCACAAATCCCACCCCTGCCACCCCAAGATTCAAACTAGACATTTCCAAGTTGTAGCATGAGGTTCTAAACACTGGGGTGTTCCCATGGAGATACATACAAAAATTGGTACTCCATGTTTCACCAAATCAAAAAAATAAAGGAACTCATGTGTCCAAAGATCCAAAGTTCCAAACTATAATCATTGTTGACTTTCCAACTAATACAAGTTCCATAGAGACTGCAAAAACAACTTGAGCAAAAAAATTTAAGTCGAGGAAACACAAGGCTCATATAAATATATTTTCACATTGCACGCAAGTGAAATTTATTTTCACTAGTCCTTTATAATGCATGTTGACAAGACAACCATGTAGTTATAGCTAGTGTTATTGTTTGGATATTTAGTGTAATCTTTTCAGCAGCATATAAACTACATATCTATTATGTCTATAATAACTGGAACATGTTCAGGCCAAAATTTAATCAAGCGTTTTCAGAGGATATTTGAAGACATAAACAGGTTAAAAATGACAGACATCAATATAGTTAGAGGATATAAAGAGCATTCACACAACAGAAAACATACCGAGGGGTGGCTGAAGCCCCCTTCATTGGAGGTTGTGTTTCCTTAATAATACATGTCACACGTTTTGGAACTGATGCAGCCAAAGGTCTTCCATCATATAACTGTAGTCTAACTTTCATCTCCTCTGTTATAAATGACATAATATTTAGCAAGACAATACAAGTGCAATCTTGAAAGGTAACGATCATGAAGCATGAATCAAAATTTCAATAAAACAAAATGTTACCCATCAACAGTAGAAAGAACGAAAGAAATCCACAATCATATTTAAAGAAAAAGAAGGAAAATAAAAAACATTTTAAGGACGCCAGAGCTCAAGGCTTTAATCAAGTCACTGAAACTGATGGAGCATGCTGGCAGTACCTTCAAAGTGTTTAGGAGGCGTGCTAAGACTGGTTCTAATGCCAAAGCCGTAATTTGGCCCATACGGCCATACAAAGTGATGAGAAGCTAAGTTGGGAGTTTGAGTAGGCTTTATAATTTTTTTTTTCTGTAGATTTTATTAGTTGTTTTTGAGTACATAGATTTATTTTCTTTAATTTAAAGTCATTGGTACATATTTCATTTTTCTCTGTTAAGTGTCAATCATATTTTCATAACTTTTGGGGTTGCTGAAAATTTCAGCTTTTGACTAGGCTATGAGTTTGTGTTTCCCTTATCTTATTCCATTTGTTTTGAGTTAAGCTTCTTGTTTTTATTTGTCATTTCAGTATTTGTTAAAATCCTAATTGGAACAGGAGTTATATTTCTTTTAGCATTAGGGACACCAGGAGTCTATATAAATCAATTATCAATGTATTCTTTCTTTCAAGATATAGCTTAATATCAGAAAATTTCCAGTATTATTCCTTTGTGATTGTGAGATGCAATCAATCTTAGGTGCGACTCTTAAGATCCCACATCTGAAGCTTAAGGATCCTTTGCTTTTTCTCTTTCTCTCATTTCAATTTTTCATGTCTTCCTCAAGTATTCAAATCTGAAAAAAGCCATGAAAGCTAACCTCCTAGCTATCCTACATTCAAAACATAGTTCAAAAGCATAGTTAACATGCACAATGGTAAGAAGACAAAGTGATATATCAACAATAAAGATATGTATGAGACTAATAGTTGCTTACAAATTTTCAATAAAACCATATAAATACATACAAGCAAAATAATGTTACTGCATTATCCATTTATTATAAATAACTGCAAAATTATTCTCTCCAAATGATTGCCTTTCCTAAGAAGAGAAGATAGGCTCCCACTATGTCATAAAACCTTCAAGTATATGTAGGTATAATTTGACAAAAGCCACTTCCAATAAAAACAACTGCCCCATGGCTCTGAACTAGAAATGGAATTCACTAGTAGATGACAGCTCGAAAAAGAGGTTAAAAAGTGATAGATCAGGATGCATGTTTTAATGGCACTGTAACAGAGATGGTGGTAGGGAGCACCATAGTGTGGCTAAAGTGACAGGAAGATCTAATAAAAGGGTTGGTAATGATGGTGAAAATGACAGTGATAGGGGGAACCACCTGCAGTGCGGGGTTAACTAGTGGCTCTAGTAATGGCAATGAAATAACAGAAAACAGATGTGCTAGCTATAGAAGATGAATTAAAATAACTTCCAGCAGACCAAGTACACAACCATTATACAAACCAGTCTTAGTTTGATCAACCTTTTAGGTATGCAGCAGATTTGCCAAATAAGTCCAATGGTACTTGCAGTTGGTCATATGTCTCAGGCCTGAAATACAAAAGAAAGAGAACTCATTGATTTTGTAGCAGAAATTTTCCTTCGCTTTAAATGCAAAATATTATCAAGTCTTCAAAAAGGATGGTGAAGCAAATTAAACTCACTCAATCAGAAATGCAGAATTCTTTTCGGTGTACAAACAAGTGTAAGACTTCTCCTCAACAAATACTCCTGCAACAAATAATAGAGATTAATCTAACCCAGACAAAGTGATGACCTTAACTGATATCAAATATTCAAACTATATGCAATACCATAACCACAGCCCACAGATCCTTAAACTTAAGAAACTGGGTAGAGAATTCAATAAGTTAAGATGCATACTTTCAACAGGCTCCTCAGTGCCGAACCGTAAACTTACTTTGTTTCCATTGTCAACATCCCGAAGCTCCATCTGCAATTTTTGGAGGAAAAAGAAAATGAGAGATTAAACATTATGAATCCTTAGAAAATAAACTAAGCAAAACTTTTACACTAAAAGAAAAAGTTCACCAAAAATACATTTTTCACAAATTTATTTTCGAGATATTATTCATTGGCCCTCTTAATTGTTGTTGAACTTCAGCAATTTTCTACCACTTTCTCCCTTCATTACATGAATTTTATCGCTATTTTAGGGTAACGGTGCACTATGAAAATAAGTTAAAGAAAAATCTAACATTCTAAAAGGTACCCAACAACAGAATAAATCATATGATCACATAAGCAAACCTGCATCAATGCGCCTCCTCTACCTCGCTGCTTATGCTCTGATTCTACAATCTACAAACGAGTTATACAAACAAACGTTATACTACAGCATCGCAAGTAGCCTAAAAATAATCTTTAAGCAACAACCAAGGATTGGCCTAGCCATTATAACCCCTCTCTAAGAGAGATTACGTCCAAGCTTCGAATCCCCTCTCCCCTCTTGGACTTCCACATATGTAAAAAAAAAAAAAAAATCTTTAAGTGCAAATAAGTACCTGGTAGACACGGCCTGAGGCATTCGGAGATTAAAAGCAGCATAAGTTAGCACTTGGCAGGTAGTATATTGCTTCATATTCGTGGAAAAACAAAAAAGTAAAAATAAATCTGGTTTATGACGTTAAAAGCTAACCTGATTTTTCAATTACATTCCCAGGCCTTAGCTGCAGCAACAATTTAGGAGCAATCACAATTCACAAAAAAAAAAAAAAAAACTTGTTAATCAACAAAATCAAAACAAAAAACAAAAATGTATCCAAATTTCCCTTTCCGTCCGGTAAGAAATAAGAAATTAAAAAAAAACTACTAAAAAAATTTAAATTAGTAAAAGAATCTACTGGTAAGTGAAAATCATGAAGGGGAAATGAATAGAAAATATGAAGCAATAGTGGGGAAATAAGTTTGAGGAGTGAAGATGGAGATTCAATTCTAGTTTATGAAAAAGTAAAAGATTACATGGATGGCATTGACTTTGACGCCACGATGCTGAAAGGCGGACCATGGAGAGGTAAGAAGAGACAGAGAGTGATTGAATTTGAAGAGAGTGGATAGAGATGAAGATAGTCGCTTCCCATGTTGAACACCCTTCATCGTAGCCCCTGCCGCTGCTTGCGTTATTTTGCTAGAGGACTGAATATTATTACTAAGGTAAAATGCCTCAATAGTCACTTAACGATTTGCGTCTTTTTAAAATGATCATTAATATATATATATATATATATATATATTTATTATGAAGATTAACGTTAGAATTAATATTTTTTTAAAGCTACTATAATGATAAACAGTAACATTGTTTGATCTGATATTACAAAAATTTAACATTTAATGATAAGGCACATAAAATAATCTATATGGCATTCACGTAAGCTAAAATAGCCAATATGACATAACTAATTTCACATAAGCTAAACTCTTTTTTTTTTTTTTTGTTATAGAGTTAGATTAGTCAAATTTTATTATTTTTTTCTCTCATCTTTCATGTTATTCTTATTTCCATTTTCATTACTGTCACTAATTTTGTTTATTTCCCTCTTGATTTAGAGTTTTTTAATTGTTGAGTTTAAGATGAAAAATAAAAAAGTTCATGATTCTTCTATGTTATTGTGTATTGCCAATTGATTTGAGGACCTTTGGTCAAGTGACAATCTTAAAATGAGGTTTTGGGTTGTAAGAATTATAAGTATTTCTCTTGATGTTGTTTCTTCGATTGATATAATCCATAAATTAGTAATTATGTTAGAGTTTTACTCTTTGGGTTGTTAAAAAAGATCAACATAATTGAAAGCCAATAAAAAAAAAAGAGTATTGTGAATTTTATTGTTGATTTGTTATTTGATGTTTAAGCACCGACTAGATTATACTTTTTGGTTTAAGGGTAAAGCAGGATAATGTATTATAGGTTTAAAGTAACAATTGGGTTTGGAAGATTAAGGGTTTTTTGCATTTTGTATAAATTGGCAAAATTTATTAACTAGTTTATTGTATTAATTGGTAGGTCATTTTGTATCTTTGTGGCAGCTATTAGCAAAATGTACTTTGGATCGAATTATGTAATGGTTAATGGTTTAGATTATGTTCAATCTTTTTGTTTAAATCTTGGTTAGTGTTTAATCTTAAACTAACAGATCCCTAAATATCAAGGTTTTAATTTTTTGTTTAAACCTTGGTCAATGCTGAATTGAGACAGTTGCAATAGATCTCCTAATATCAACAAATCCTAAACCAACATGACAAATTAGTAACAATATCAACATGACAAACCAATAACAATACCAATATAAACAAATAATGAAGAAACCAATAAACTAATATGTAATTTCAAGTAATAACATAAAGAAATCCAAAACAAAATTAAGGAGCTAAAACATGGCTTTACTAATAATAAAGAGCCATTTACACCAATATGTAATTGCAAATAGTATGTTGGACTTTAGATCATTTTAAACTAGTTTTTACACAAAACTAGTATCCTAAACAACAAAAGAATTTCTATAACAATCCAATATACTAATAACAAAAGAACTTTGCATCATAAACCATTCATGTACACAAAAAATAAAAAAAATAAAAACTCCTATTTCGAAGATAGCCTTACTGATAATTGGTTTAGTAATGTTTTTTTTTTCATGGTAATTGACCTTACCGGACCTTTTGCAACTTTTTTGTTTTGTTGAACATTGATTGAAGATTCAAGCAACTTTATCTTTCTTTTATCTATATTTGCAAGTCCTGAAGGTGGAAAGGAATCTATAAGGTCTAGGAGGTGGAAGAGTCTTACAAGATCCAGAAAAGCCATTGGATCAAGAGATTGAACTTTGTTGGTGTTTGAAATACTTAACTATAGCCTTACACATCAATACAATAAATGATTAATTATTTATTCTATAGGGTATTTAAAGTTAGTATATAGTAGATAAAAGAGTTGTTTACATCAAACATCCATCTAATAGTCATTGAAGGTGGCTGATTAGTAGTTGTAGTAGTTTTAACTTGTTGATTTGTAGTCCTAATAGATCTCTTAACCTAGAAATGAAAATAATAAAATAAGTTATTATATTTTGTCTAATTTTATTATGCATGAATATAAACCAAAACACTCATAGGTAACTTCGAGATTTTCTTCTTGCTTGACTGATAATTTTAGCAACAGTAGCTAGATTTAATCTGCTATTACCCTAAACCTCTTATTTGCATGTCTGATTTTTCTCCTACAATTGAGTTATCCTTCTTTCTTGCTAATTTTGAACTGACTTCTAACTATTTTATCTACTTTTTTTTTTTTATTCTTATTTGATATTTTAGGTGACTTTCTTATAATTGATGGTAATATTGATTCTAAGGACTCAATAGTTCTTTATTGATTTGCACCTCCGATAGTGCTAATGCAATTGGAATATATATTCACCTGTGTGGTTTTGCTATAGCATGGGTTGATATAATATTCAGGTCTTTCTTTAGTTAGGAATATGGCTGAAATAGCATGCATGCATGGAATGCCAATGATATCTCATTTTTTGCATGAACAAGTATATAACTTAAGGTTAACCACATGTTGATTTGATGGATCACATGCAACTTGGTACCTTGGACCACCAGCATGTTTTGGCCAAAACCAACTTGACTCCAAAAGAATTTGATCCAATGTTTTTTGTATTTTATAACACAATGGTCCTGGATACTTTTCAATCGTTAGACTCTTCAAAATAATTCTTTGCATCAATTTTGTCCTAATAGTCTCCATCATTATCAAGATTAAAATGTAAGTATTAAAATTTAAATTCTAAATTTACTAAATATCATTTGTGATTGCATGAATGAATTGAATTAAATTTTTTAATTCAAATAATTTTTTTACCATATTTTTTAAATATAATTTTTCAACTCAAGTTTTTTCCAACCATATTAGCAATATTGAATTAATTCTTAGAGCTCAATTTAAAAAACTGATAAAAAGATTGAACCCTAGTACGTTCCTATTAAATGTGTAGGCTTATTGAAAAATTGGCAAACATGCAACCAAACAGAGCAAACAATACCTCATGTTTTAAAAATTTGGAGCAAAAAGGAGAACAAAAAAAAAAATTGGTTTTTAACCTTTGGATAAAATGAATAGTTACATAGTTAATATTTTTGACATCTTAATACTCATAATCTTTTTTATGTTTTGGTTCAAGGTCATTAATGTGACAAAGTTTTCATTTTGGCTTGCATATGTTAAAAAGATAAAAATGTTTTGGCCTTTACTCAACGGGAGACAATATTTCTAAATTATTTAGAGCCATTGCCTCTGTACCAAAATCATTAATAAATAAATCAACAATGAGTAAATAATACAAGTATGCTAGTATAAAGGAAAAAATAAAATAGACTAGCAGTTGCTTATTTCTTGACTAATGGCTATTTCATTTTTTATAAACAATTAATTAACAGAATTGAAAACTAAAGTTTAAGGTGAAAAGCAATTTGTGTCTGGTGGGAAGGGACCTATCAGAGTTTATAATTGACCAATGTAATAGGGTTGCAACCAACCAACCATTATTCTATGTGGCATACGTTAGGTTGAGGTCTTTCAATTTTTCTTGATTGACAAGGCATTCAACTTAAAAATCATTTCTAGATTTGTAAATCATTTCTAGATTTGTAATTGTATAACTTTAGTATGGATAGATGACCCACATGAAGAAAGATTTATATAAGAAAATCTAATAAATTCATATACATAAGCACATAAGCAATTAATTCATATAAGAAAATCTAACTAATTTATAACATAGTAGTTCAATTTTTTTTTTACTAAGTTGAAGTAAAAAATCTAACTAATTCATAAAAGAAAATGTCTTGGTCTGAAGTCTAAACTACTATTCTCAAACAAGAAATGGCAAAGGAACTCAGTACACCAGTTATCAGAGATTTCATAAACAAGCAGAAGCAATGTTTTCAACCTCAACAACAACGTGTTATGTTTTACTTTAACATAAGCAATCACTTTCAAAACTTGAAGTATCTAGTTACTTGAACAAATATGTGGGTACATGTTAAAATGATAAGTTCACTTAATTGGCAGAATGCTATTTGGAATGTTATTTAAGTTTTTATATAAAAAAATTTATCATATTACAATTGTATAAATGATTCTTACATTTGAGATCACTAAATATCTTATATATCGATTGTTTTGTTTTGATGCTATTCTATAAGATTTTATCCAAGGATGTATAAAAGAATAGTGTTCGAAATCACATAGAATATCTAGAGATAGATGAATGTTTAACAAATGATGCATCACTCTAAATGATTAAGAAAAATATCTTAATCATTCTTGAAAATTTAAAAAGATTTAAAAAATCAATTTATTAAATAGTTAGAGTTTTAATTAGTGATTGAGAGGGTAAAAGTTCAAATCTTATTACTTAAAAAACTTTTTCTTTTTTTAAAGCTAAAATTTTAATAACAACTAATGTGCTACCCATACGTCGTGTTAGATATTTCAATTAAAGTTGGTATAATTGTTAGAGATCATTCTATTTTCATTTAAGTAGTGTAAGAGTTTTTGTACATGTTATAAAGTTTTTATTGCACCAAAAAATTCACAAAGGATTTTTAAGAAGAGTTAAAACTCTTATTACAAGAGAAAAGTGAGGATTCTTGGCATAAGCTATTATTAAGTGAAAACTAAATTTAAAGTAAACATAATAGGAAACAAAACTGTACTAACCATTAAATGATACAAAAAAAAATGTTGAAAATAAATTATCTTAATCACAATATATAATCTAAAAGCCTTTTTTTTCTTATCATTGATCAACTAAATCCAATAAAAGTAAGCAAAAATTTGCAACATACAAAAGTAATATTAAACTTTAAATACCACTATATGCTAAAAAATTAATTAGTAGGAATCAAAATAGAATTTATATTTAAATTTGAAATAAATAATCAGTCACTTTTTGGTAAGATGTAGAAAATTAATAACTAAAATAGATGATAAAACCAAATAAAAAAATGTGTTCAAAACAAAAAAGAGAAATTTTTTATTGATATCAATTAGAGTTTAAACATTACCATATTTTAAAGTAGAAGGATATATATATATATATATATATCGAAATGATTAAAACCTGACAAATATTGTCTACCTTTTAAACAATTGCTTAAATCTTGCCTCTTTTTTCATATTTCAATCTTTTTTATGGTTAATGATATACTGATTTGAGAGATGATTGATCGACGATCTGATCAATCCACCCATTCTTGCATGTTGCTTTCCCTTTCTCTTTCTTTTGGATTTTCTTTTTCTCTTTTTTCAAAGTTATAAAAAAAACAAAAAAAGAATGAAAACCAAAAGAAAAAAAACAATCATAAAGAAAAATGAAGGATGTAGACAACTCTAGGGCAAAAAGCAATAATAATAACAATAAATCCCTTGTAGTCATAAAAAACTCCACTACTTTACACCATTGATGTCATTCATGTCTCTTTGCTAAAATCCTGAGAGCAATAGATTATCACATTTGAAACTAAAATGATTAAAACAACTAAATCTCTCTTAATTAAATCATAAACTTTCAACCTAAATATTCCATATATATTGTTAAACCAAAAAATCCATCAAACAAAAATAAGGGTAATTATTACCTTCATAAATTTTTAAGGGTTCTTTTAATAGGATAATATAAATTGATTTAATCAGTTCAAAAACCTAATTTAATTGGAATATTGATAGGTTTTTTATGGATACGATTTAACTCTTTTATTGAACTAAATAAGCTTTCAATTTTTTATTTAATTGATTGATTTGTCCTAACTTTTCAACAAAATTTGATAATATTTTAACACTTATATGTTCTATCAATCAATCAATTAATCAATTTATTTATTTATCTATTTATCTATATATTTATAATAATATATAAGAGTAGAGTTTGTGAATATTTGAAATATTTGACACATGACAACTAAGGTTGAAGGAAAAAATTGAGAAAATCAAAACTAAATTTGAAACTATAGCTTTTAGATCAAATCAAATTTTTTTTTAATTTGATTTAGATATTAAATATTGAAATTTAGATTAGATTGGTTTTTGATTAATAACTAATATTTATTTCAAAACACACATGATAGAGGAAAAAATGAAAGCGATCAAATGATTAAAAATAACAAAAAATCAGAAAAAAGAAACAATCTTTAAAACTCACAAAAAGAAAGAAAAATGAAAGTGTAAATAAGACGTAAATCAGCATAAAGAAAAAAAATTCTTAAAGTAAAAAACAATAGGTCAAATTATGAGTGAACCCAAAAAGCAAGAGACTAAAATTGATAATAAAACATATAAAAAATAATCAAAAAAGAAAAAAAAGCAACAAACCAAAGGTTTTTTTCATTGGGATCATAACTTATTTTACATAATGAAATTAAACAATGTGATTTTAACTCATATGTAGACTGTAAAGCTTTAAAATATATTTTATTTTTAAAAGAATTAAAATTTTCATATAAATATTGATGTGACATGCTGATGATTAATTTTTCATTTACTTATCCTTTATATTATTGTATTTATAAATAGTGATCTATCAGGCTAAAAGATATGTATTTCATTTACCTTATATTAGTAATAAAATTAGGATTTTTGCTTAGAAAAGGTCAAATCAAATACAAGTATACATGAGAATATAAATATATATGTACACATACATATATATACATACATACATGTATATATTTAATAACATTATGGATAAATTATTCTATAGAAAGAAATTTTCACACTTTATAAATATATTCAATTATACTAATTTTTTTTTATTTTAGAGAAAACAAATTTTAAATTTTTATGTAAACTTGAAAAATAAATAATGCTCTTAAAATTTTAAAATGATCTAATAAGTTAAAAATTTATAAAATAAAAAATGAAAATAATTATATTACATTGAAAGGATCATTCATTTATTTTGAAAAATATATATTTTTAAAAAATTAATTTATAACATTTTATAGACTTACTCTAAAATTTGGGGCCCATTCCTTGGTTCACTGCCCTTTATATGGTATTAATATCATCATAATCGTTATCCTAAAAATTTTATACATTTACTTTCTAAAATATTTTTATCAATGAAAATCAATTTCAATGATCAGAACAAGCCTTGGTTCAAGTAGTACTTTATGATAATGATTTTAAAAATTAAAGAAAGAAATAGTATATTTGAAGGTGATTTTTAAAACTTTACATTCAATTTTTTTCAAAACAAAATACAGTTTGCTTAATTTTTTTTTCCTTTCCTTGTGCACGATGTTTTTTTTTTTTTTTTTTTTTTTTTTTACTTTTAAATGTTTAAGATACCCTTTCATTTCATAACTATGATTTTAATTTTTATTGTTTTAGTCAAAATTAAAAAAATGACTTTAACCATTTTAAATATTTGATTAAACTAAATTTTAATAAGCATGTATTTGAAAACTACTTTATTCAAAGTTTTGAAATAATATTTTTTAAATTTTAATTAATATTCATAAAAAATTAAGATCAAGCTTAAAATGTTCCATAAAAAAATCAAATACTAATTATGAGACAAACATAACATATATTTTTAGTTAATATTAAAAAAAATTGGTTTATGTATCAACTTCTTAGTATCACTTGTGAAATTAAAAAAAAAATTGCTGTCAATATTAAAAAAAAACTCATAAACTAAATATATTAAAATGTTAAAACTATTTATTGTAGTGGATATTTATAAAGAATATTTTATAAATAATGTATTATTTTTTAAAAAAAAAGTTTATAAAATAATGCATTAAATGTTGGCTACGAGGAATTCACCCAAGGCTCTAAGGGTGATTATAGTTTGATTTAGTTCAATTATTTCAATTAATATATAGTATTATAAATTTTTAAAATTCAATTCAAAACTAAATTGAATTTTTTTTTTTAGAATAAATTTGATTTGTAACAAATTGTACCAATTTAGTTTAATTTATTGGATTTTAAAAATTATTTTAAAAATTTTTGATATTATTTTAATAGAATTTCAATATAGTTAAAATGATTATTTTTATTTTATAAAAATTTAAAAAATATATGAACTATTAAAAATATATAATTCAGTTCGATTTATGTTTTTAATTTGTTATTTCTTGATCCAAAATTCTATTCAAATTGATTATATATTTAATATCTGAATTTACCTAAACTAAATTAAAAAAAAAATCTAAACCAAACCGAAGACAGGCATTTTTTTTTTAAAGTCTCATGGGCCATGATGAGCAACGAGTATAAGAGGATGATGATTTGCAGTACAGGCCGAGACTCCAGCGGGGAGGCAGCATCGCCTAATCCTAACAGAGCAATGCCATCATAATATTGGATCGAATAAGCCCTTCTCTATGGCTTCATGAAAGTTCATATTCTCCAACTTATCCACCAATAGCAATACATTTTGAGAAAAACAGTACTATTGCTTCCTTGAGCTTTCTTCCCAACGCAAAAGCCGAAGGAGCAGGCACTGCATTCCCAATTTGCCTATGCTTGTGTTGGATGTTACCAGCAAATTTATAAGTATCAGGGAACCCCTGTACATGCAAGACAAAGCAATGTTTAGTCACCACTCACCTTAAGTTGGCAATACAAGAAGACTTTTTGAACCACATATACATACAAGTGCAGATTGCAAAATATACTAAATTTTTACTTTAATTGTTTTGAAAAGATCAGTCAGTTGCACCACAAAAGTTGCAATTAATTCCCCACCTATCTTAGGTAACAATTAGAATAAAGTGTAAAGAGAGCTGTCTCGCTCAGCTCTCACAAAGACTAATCGCTCTTTTGATTTTCTAATTATCTCAGACGTTACAATTAGCTGTAAACTATTGTATTCTAACTCATTCTTTGGAAACTAATTCCTAAACTTTAATCATCCAAAGATGTTGCAATAAAAAGAAAGTTACAGGAGCAAACTTACTTGGGAACGAGCACATTCTTGTACTGTTATTATTCTATCCTGACCAGGATGAAAGCACATCCCGACTTTCCCCATAGGTTGAGGATCTGTTACAGAAGTCGGAAAGTTTCCTTCCCAGTCCAGCCTCCCGAAAAGGCCCTTCCATTGATTATGTCTTTTGGCTCTGTTTGGCAGGCACCAAGGTATTAAATCAGCTGTTTGTCCCTTGGACAACCGAACCTGTAGCACAAATAAAGAAATATGTACAGAACCAATAAGTTTTGCAGGAAATATGAAAATTGGAAAACATAATCACAATATGCCAAATGGTCTTCGTAGAACATTTATCTTTAAAATTGTTAGAACATTATTCTAGCAAACATTTTTGTCCAAAAAAAATGAAAAAGGAGTGGCATACCATCATTGTCTCTCCGTAAACTTAATTGGAGTTTAGCTAAAGCATATACCTTTTCTTCTAAGAGGTCATGCCAGTCAGCACCTAGGCATCTTGGGATTCTCTGACATCGGGTCAAATTTAACTCATTCATTTCCTTGGAAATATGATCAGCCAACAGCAACGTATTCCTACGGATGTTCTTTTGAAACCAAGATACAGGATCACCTATGTACTGAGCAATAAAAATACAACATACTTAGACACCAAGAATGGTAGAGTTATAAAAAAGATAAAATTTACATCAGATGTTTTCAATATAATCCCACCTCCGTAGTTGTTGTGGAAGCCCCATTTCCAACAGCTGGAAGGTCCCCAATCGCATCTCTAACAGTTATTGCACAGAATGGAGCACCATTTGCAGTACTTCGAACAGCAGCATATTGGGAATTTCCAGAAAAGGTGACCTTAAGCTCAGAACCAGCAAATACACGCATTGGTTCAGGCCATTCAGGGAGTGTTTCCTCAGGAGAAGCTGCCCATATAAATGCACGTTTGCGAGACTGAGAAACAGCAGACCCTCCAGCTTCCAAAACACCAAACCTCACCTATAACAGTTCTAGGAAACAAATAAACCAGTCAGCAGGTTAAAACATTTTCTTCTCTTCTCCAATACAACAGAAGCAACAAGTTCATTTCATATGAATGCACATAAAACCTGTCAGGCCTAATACTTAGCGACACCTGATGACCCATTTTCAGTTTTACCAAACTTTTATTGTTACTGAAGCAAAAGGAATTGAAATCGCCAATATGTCATCTAAACTATTGGTAACAGAATGGTGCCTTGTAGAATCATCCATAATTTCACTTCTGTAAGCTTAACTCCTATTACAGTAAAAGGGTTAAAAAAAGAAAAAACCACCTACCTGATAACCTATCTCAAGCAGTGAAGCTAAAGTTAACCGAAATGTTTGCCCCTTATTGAATGATACAAAATTCCTCACGTTCTCCGAAAGGAAAAACCTTCGGCAAAAGTAATCAGCAAAAGATAAGAATGACAAGATCATCTCACACTGGACCTTACTCCATGTGCTCTGATTGAACCTATTCATCCCAGAAAATCCCTGTAATGAGAAAAATCATTAAATAATTATGGCCTCAGATAGTAAATTAATTCGCTCCTTTGTGCATTATTACAATAGTTTCAAAATCTGATACTAACAGACTGGAGGTGATATATATGATATACCTGACAAGGGGCCCTCCATTGATAAATTCTACTTCTCCTGGATGAGGCAGATTACTAACTTTCTCATTATCAAGTTTTGCCGCTAACTCGGCTGCTTCTGGGGTTGCTATACAGTCATCTGCATCCCCATGTTCCGACATGATAGCCCTGCATATCAACCCATTAACTACCAATGAAATGAGAGAAAAGAGCAGTTGTCTCCTTGCCCTTTCTAAAACTAAATAATTTTAAAATGTGAAAACGTTAAATAGATCAAAGTACAATGTCAGTGATTGTGTCATGGCTTTCATGCAAAATCCTATTGCGAGAAGTGTGGTGAGAATGGATGTTAGTCTAAGGGACCTCAGAAATAGAATGTTAATTGTCCCTTGACCCTAATTTAAAATAGGAAATGGAATGACCTTAAGGTCCATAATACATTTCCATAATACATTTGCAGCAAGCATGTCTCTAAAACACATCCGAGTTATTAAGAAGTGTCATTGTTATCGTGACTCAGCAGTCAGCTCTAATTGAGGAAAAACATAACCCGCTGAAAGCAACGACTTTAAAATCACATTGCAGTTCTCAACAAACACCATAGCCTCTGGATGGTTAAGTTTAAACGCTTCTCCTGCAGGCTCTTCATATTCAAATTGCCCACTTCGTTTGTGACACACCTATAAGCATTTAGTGAGAGAATCAACAGTAAATCTGCACTTTATAATAAAACTTGCACTATATTTGGTTGATGATGGAAGCATAACTAAAAACAGCTACCCGCTTTCTGTAAACCTTCTGACAAGCCACCACAACCAGCAAAAATATCTAGGGTAGCAAGGCCGTTCATATGGAAACTGAATTAAGTTTGATGTTAGTTGGCAACTGACCATAAAAAGGACAATTACTTGTCAGAGGAAGATGCAGATTATCCAGAATTAAGCCAGAACAAGCAGGAAACAAATGTCTTGTGGTATCAATGATAAGGTTGTAAAGACAATTTGAATATATCGTAAGACAAGTAGAGATACAAAAGCTACCTACTTGATAGATCCCTTATTGGGATCATAAAAATGGTCGCAAAAGAAGACATGCTCAAATATTGCAGGGCCATCCAAAGGTGGAAGATCATGTTTCTTCCTGACCTCACACGTCCCTTCTATAACCACAATTGGAACTATCAATGTTAGCTCACTATAATAAACCTGAAAAATTCAATTACAAGATGCAATTAGGTTGAACATGGATGACATTTAGGTGTAACAGAAAAATAAGAAAGAAACCAAACAAAGAGTTTAATGACAACATAATTAAGAGAGGTCAAACTAAAGATCAAATGTCTTAGAACTGAAAACACAAATCCCCAAAAGCACCACTCTTTCAACTTAAAAACATAAACAAGTTTCTTGGTTAGTCAACAAGATAGAACGTGATTGAATGCCAGGTTACTGCTTGCAAATATTATACAATGTAATAGCAGAGACCTGGGATAAAACCCTTTCGCATAACATTATCTCGTGGTGGACTGTGCACCTCTTCATATCAATCTAGGAGACTTAGAATTTTTTTTTAACAGTGGTTTAAATGCAAGTAATTGTTTTAAAACAACATATAAAATATGACTTACTTCTCGAATATCAGAATTGTAGGCATTCTCCATTGAAATGTCCTCCGGTCTAAAAAATTGCCTAACTTCAACATTTTCAGATTCAGGTTTGGCTTGTTTGCAACCGGTAGAAACCTCAATCTCTACCAGCTGGCAAACAACATAAGGTTTTAATCCTATGTTTCTTCTACCCCTAAATGTTTTCCGTTCCTTGCCATCAGTTTCAAGATACAGTGGTGCTAGGTAAACATAATCAAGAATGTAATACTCAGTGCCCCTAAATGTAAAACCATTCCTTGGAAATTTATCTTGAAGGTTTCCTTCTACCTTTGAGTTTCCTTCAATGAACAAGAGCTGCAGACCCCGGTTTCAAGGCCCATGGGCAACGGAAGCCGAAAGAAGGGTCCTCTTTCAGGCCAATACAGGCTTCTACAATAACATTCCATGGCAAACCTTTCCTTTTTCTCTCGTCGGCCCTATCTCTGTCGTTCTTATCCTTTTTGGCATTATCTTTGCGATTCTGATATCCCCAAGGGCGCAGTCGGATTTCAGCTAGCACAGCTTTTTTAACATCTTCCAGTTCAAAATCCAAGCAATCATGGTTTAAAAAGACCTCCCTTGAACTGGAAATGTTGCCAAGAACAGTTTGAAATCCTCTCACCATCAACCTGCCATGAACAATTTTTCTTCCATCTTTTTTTTCATACATATACTCAATAAAATATAGAGAAGGCAGTTTAGCAGGTCCAATAGTTTCCAAAAGAACAAAACTGCCTACTGTAACTAAATCCTAACGAATATGAGCTTGTTTGTAAAAAGCCTCACCGTTAGACGTCCTCCCCACCATTTCCCCGTCCCATTTAACATTGTCATTTGAACAGAGTGATTTTCTTGACATTCCAGCCAAATGAGGTTTTTCATTTTTCGTATCCACTGGCATCTGTTCCTCTTCAACATCTTTAAAATCTTCCTCTCCGTTTTCTTCTTGTTCATCCTCAATTTCTTCATCCACTTTCACTTCACAAGCATCCGTCTCCTTTAATTCAGGTAAGTAGTTTGAGTAGCATTCTCCCCATATCCTGTTTGGCATAGCCTTCCTTTTGGATTCCACAAGCTGCATTGCAGCTCTTGGGTTCATGTTTACTTCCCTCTTCAGCACCACCGTTTTCTTTACTAAACATTTCGTATGATGCCTTTCCTCCATTTTTTCCTGAAGACTAGTCACAAAGGCACACTTCCTGATATGATCGTCAGGAAATTCCATAAATTGCTGCAATAAAATCTGTCCATTCACCACTACATATCTTTCTACAGCAGCTTGATTGGAGGATATGAAAGCAGGGTGATCTTTCTGATTTTCAGAAATTCTGCGGATAACATCCCCAAAAGAGAGGCGAGCCACTCGGTTTTGCTCCTTTAACATAGTGATGATACTGACTGCAAGCCTGGCTATTTTTAGAACTGGTTTGTACCATGGCACATAACGTTTTGAAGGCTCTCCAAGCCTATACCTGACAAGAATAGAAACGGAAATAATAAGCATTTAACGTTCCAATGAATTTTCAAAACAAAGATTAAATGAAGGTAAATGCATTTACCAACAGCAGGTTTCCTTGTTCAGAATTTAGACAAAGAGATGAAGGTAAATGCTACAAAAAGCATATTCTATGGAGAATTTAATTGCAGAAAATAGAAAAGAAGAGAAAGAAACCGCAATTTAGAGTTAAATATTTTTGTACTCTTTAGAAGCTTATTGATAGCTTTAGTTTTAGGTTTCTTTTTCCAGGATAGATGTAAAGTACCAGGACATAACTGTTCGAATTGATACAGAAACCATTGAGGCTCCAACTTCAATCGTCCATTCCTTTACTGCACTCAAATAAATTGGAATCCCTTCCACATTCTGAAATCCAGTAGAAGTAGACTGCCTAGGATCAGCATCAAGATAAAAGCCACTTCCATCATCAGCCGTCATAATCCCAGACCCATAAATTGTTGTGACGTCAATATCAGCACAAGATTTCATTGGAAGGAGCTCCAAAGAAATCATCCAGGAATCCAAGTTGTACAGTGACCAATTGTGCAGCATGTTATGAGGAAGGTCTTCAGGATTGTTTGTGTCCATATCATTGTCAAAGATAACATACTCATCAGTTTCTTGGATACCACTCTCGTAGTACACAGGTAGAGGATAATCATCAGCAATCTCATCCTCATTTATTTTAGTATAGTACTTGCCCAATGAAGCAATAGGACGCCGATTTTTTTTTTGGCTTCATTGATTGCCAGCACTCTTCTTCCTGCAGCAACTTGGCCAATTTTATATCCTGATCTTCTTCAGTCTGACAAGCAGATGAGCTAGACGGCACACTTTGCTTGCCATCACAAATTTTCAAACTAGTATTCAGCACCCTGTCTGATGTAGTTACTCTTGAATACACAAAACTTTCATGCTTCTTACTCTCATCCTGAAGGGCAGCAAGCGTATGCAAATCCCTAAAGATCTGATCATTTTTCTTGGATGTCTCATCCAAACGAATGAGATGATTATATATAAACTCACCTTGAGAAATGAT
The DNA here is from genome assembly GCF_002303985.1 of Durio zibethinus. The sequence goes on along the minus strand of NW_019168015.1, from coordinate 8,389,644 downwards.
GAAATCTTTAATTGATGTCCCAGGAGGAAAATTCTTGCTACCACTCATGGAACGGACAACCCCTACAAGCAGTTCATCAACACTCAGATCCGGGTTCCCTCCGCTACTCCTTGTTAATTTTTTGTAAACCTCCACACAAGCACGAGCCTTTTCAAAGAACAGATTATACGTCCCTCTGTAGCTATTTGCAGGCTTCAAACAATCATAATCTGCCAAATCAGTGGAAACCCAAATGACTGGCAAGCCATTTTCATAACCTGATATTGCCCAAGATTCAACCCTTCCAAAACTTTTGGATTGAAAACCCCTTGCTTCCCTTTTTCAGAACTTTCTTCCAATGGATATAATTAAGTCTTTAAATTCAAGTATCTCAACTGGCTGTGGGTTTTGATTAGCATCATGGAATATAGAATCTGTCAACCTCCTGATCGGTCGAGCGGAATCGACCTTTCCAGCAGTCATGCCTATGGCTATAATCTCATGTTCCACAAGGTTAACCCTTTTTGACTCAACAAGAAATGCTTTGTCTAAACAGTGAACTGACTTTTCCTTAAAATCTGAGCATGCAGCTGCTCGCCTTGGCACTTTCCGAGAACCTGATGCCTTATCAGGATTCTCAGAACTATCTCTTTTCTGCTTTGGCTTACTGACCGCTAACGGTTTGAAATCTGAGTTATTGGCAATAGAGTTTGCAGAATTTGTTTTACCGTCAGTCTCTTTCGCCATCCCTAGAAGTATCCAGTCAGTGGAGTAGGAAGACAACACATGTGAGTCACAAAAACATAATATAATCATTTTTTCATAGGAAAGAATATCGAGAGCAGTGGGATCTTGTTTTATCTCAAACAGAGTTTACCTATAACCGTTCACAAAATCAAATCATTAGTTGTAACCATTTTGAGATGGTATATAGTAAGAATTCAATTAGTCTTCTAGATTTAGTTTTTCTCCCTACTAATTAATAATTTAATAGAGATGCAGAAGAAATGACTAAGGGTATCAAACGATTGCATGAATAAGTCAAAATTAGAGTTTTGTAAAAATATATATATATATATATATGTATATAAAAAAAGACAATAATCATACATCGAAGACATGTAAAGTTCAAAGAACATGATTGTGTATGGATTAACTTGCACAAAGAGAGATTTTCTCCAAGGAAGTTTGATAAATTACAACCTAAGGTAGATGGTCCATTAAGAATTCTCTAACATATTAGGGTGAATACCTATAAGATAGAGATTTTTAACATATTAGGGTGAATACCTATAAGATAGAGATTTTTGACAGTTATGAATTATCTTTCACTTTCAATATTACTGATTTGTTACCCTACCATAATGGGAATATTAGTTCAGACTTGAGGACAAGTCTTTTTTAATTAGAAGAAATTGACACTGGAGTGTCTGCATATCATACAATTTGGGCTAAGACTAAGACAAACTATCCAAGAATAAGATAGGCCTATCCTTGGTCCAAATCTACTAAATAAATACATAAATAAGGTGGGTTAGAATAGAGAGATTGTGTTTATATTAACTGAAAAAGAAGAGCATAAATATAAATGAGATTGTGGTTAAATTCATTATCATGTAATCTGTAAGAGTAAATGAGCAGATTATATTCACATGCAAATCTCATGATTTTAGGCACGATTCTAACAATGCAATCTAAAAGTTTCCATGTTTGGAAGGACATTACTAGCCTATATATTTTCTATTATTCTTTGGTAGAAGAAGAATAGAGTATTCTTTATCCTTAATTAATCTTTAAATTATTTTTCAAGTTCTGTATCTCTTAGGTGGATTTCTCAGATTGGTGAACTTATATTGTTCTGTATCCTTGATTAGAATTCTTAGGATGGTGTTTCTATATCCCTTAGTTTCTAGTTTTTGTGGTGAACTTTTATCCCTTTTAATCTAATCATCATATTTTGTCATTATTCAAATTCATATGAATTGTCTTCTTTGTGAATTTTTTGTTTGTGATTAATCTTCAAATTTCAAACATCAATTCCTGGCATCAACTGACCTCATCGGTTCCTTGTTAGTTTATGAATTCCTCACATTTAATACCCATTGTTTTTCTAGATTTTCTCAGCGCTTCAAATCTTTGTTTTTTAGGAAACGCTTTAAACTTGCTATTTTGGCTTGCCCTTGCCCAAACCATTACTGTTTGTCTATTGAATTCTTAGAATTTCATTTAACTGCTCCATTTTTAAATGTACAAGCAGCGGGAATTTGCTGGATTGCCCCATTCCACCACCACAATTAAATATAAACCCCTATTTTTCCTAATTATTACATGTTTGGATTTTTTTTTTAAAATTTTTTCATATCTTCATGACATTATTCTATTTTTCAACTTCAATTTGTAAGTAATTTTAATTTGATATATGAATTAATGCATCCAACTTGGTTGTGTTTAATGCATAAATCAATGTTTAGTCATAAATTTTAAAACATTTATGAGTATAATTATAAATGGAAAAGTTTTAGTGATTGACTATTAATAAATATCCATTATTTGATATATATTAATAGTATGTAATCATTCACATTGCTTTTGAATACGTTTTATTAATTTTTTAAAATTATAATTTGAAAACTTGTATAAATTATAATGCATAAAAATCCACGTGACATGCTTTTCTTTGATAAATTTTCGTAACACATCTAGGTAACAACCTTTTCCTCTGATAACCTACAACCATTTTTGAAGGAAGGAGAACATTCTCCACCAAATTCTTCTTTTAATGAAGGTACTTTAGTAAAACTAATGATGGAAGGAAGGCACAATTTAAGTTTATTTGCCAAAATTCTAATAATACACTTGTATAGAGTATTACAATATGGGATATTAAATGGATAGGAGTTTAGACTTTTTAAAAGCATGTGGAATGGTGACTTGTAAAATTTCCTTGAGTATATCAATTGTATTAATCTCATTTAGGAATATGTCTTGCCAAGAACATTTTGATAGTAGTTGGAAGCCTTGTTTGTCATTTGGTTAAAAGAGTCTAGCCTATTTCCATCAGCATCATAAAAATTCTGACAAACTTGTGACATTGCTTGGCTTAAACCACTTGGTTAAAGAAACTCATATTCAGATCACCGAAATTTTATATTATGTTACAAAGAATAGATTAATGCAAATGAAAAATAAAACATCATAGGTTATTGGAATTTATCATCTTATGAGTGTATGTCCTTTTCATGTGGTCTAAGGTTAAATCGATGTTTGTGGCAATAGTATAGGCTATAAAAAAGATAGGAATAAAATTTACTAAATCCTATTATGGGATTACAAAACAAATTACATAACAGATGAGTAATGAAAACACTAATAATGAACAAAATAAATACATAACAGAAGAAATGTTTGGAATACAACACATGGATGGTTTGGAAGAGGAGAAATGGTTGGCTACATTAAAGGGAGAGTAAATAGCCTAACTAATACTTAAACTTAAATGCTTGTGAAATAGAGTAATGGTGGTTGTTGATATCTCTGTATTCGTGCTTTAGATAATGTCTCATATTTATAGCTATTTTAAATGAAGGAATTATCTAGCCGAATTATTCTTATCAATTATTTAGATGGGTAAGACAATTATCCATCAACTTAAAACAGTCATTCACGGCAATAATATTTTGTCAATGATGTCAAACATTTTTATAGATTAGACTTTTATTCGGTCATAGTGTGAAATTTCCTATCATAACATTGGTGCCAATATCTCATGGATATTTCCTGTTGTTGGTTTCATCTTAATTAATGCATTACATAGAAAATAAATGAGATTACCTAATCACATGTTTAGATAATCTCATTAGGCTAATTAATCTCCCAACTCTAGTTACACATCCTAACGACTATTCATGAACTTTTCACGTAAAGCTTAGAAGCACGAAGGGGGGGATTAGAGACACCGCCAACCATTTCAATAGCAACCAAACCACAATTCCATGGTTTAACTCCCATGACTTGTGCTTGGGTTATGTTTCGATTAATAATGGATTAATTATTATATACTTGCCAAATCATGCATTATATTTATTAATTAAGGCGTATCATTGCCATGAAACTCCAGAAATAAATATGTCTTGTAAACAAAATCTTAATGATTTATAATTATGAGATTTCTATTGCATCAAAATATTATTTTAAAATTATTTCTATTTGAGGCATTATCAAAATAAAATTATGTGACCATAACGTGTCATGTTTTATTTTTAACATAAGCAATTGATTTCAAAAATTGAAGTTTATGGTTACTTGAATAAATATGTGGGCACATGTTAAAATAATAAATTCACTTAATTGGCAGAATGCTATTTGGAATGTTATTTAAGCTTTTTATATAAAAATTTTTCTCATATGACAATTGTATAAATGATTCTTATGTTTGAGATCACTAAATATTTTATATGTCGATTGTTATGCTTTGATGCTATTTTATAAGATTCTATCCATTGATGTATAAAAGAATAAATATTCAATATGACTTAAAACATATAGAGGTAAATGAGTCTTTAACAAATGATGCATCACTCTAAATAATTTAAAAAAAAATCTTAATCATTTTGGAAAATTATAAAAAGATTTTAAAAAAATCAATGGATTAAATAATTAGAGTTTTAAGTAATGATCAAGAGGGTAAGAGTTCAAATCTTATTACTTAGAAAAAAGTTTTTCTTGTTTTAAAGCCAAAATTTAAATAAAAGTTAGTTTGCTTCTAGCATATCATGTTGGGTATTTCAATTAAAGTTGGTTTAGTTTTATAGATCATTCTATTTTCATTTAAATAAAGTAAGAGTTTTATACATATTATGAAGTTTTTATTGTATCAAAAAAGATGCAAAAGATTTTTTAGGAAGAGTTAAAAATCTTATTACATGAAAAAGAGTAAGGACTCCTGGCACATGCTATTATTTAGTGAAAACTAAATTTGAAGTAAATATAATAAAAAACTAAATTGTAGTAACTATAAATGATACAGAAGAAAATGCTAACAATAAATTATCTCAATCACAATAAATAATTAGAAAGCTTATTTTTTCTTATCGTTGATCAACTAAACCAATAAAAGTTGTAAAAAATTTGCAACATTCAAAAGCAAGAAGAACATTAAACTTTAAATAGCATTATATGCTAAAAAAAATAATTAGCAGCAATTAAAACAAAATTTATATTTAAAATAAATAATCAATCACTTTTTGGTAAGATGTAAAAAATTAATAACCAAAATAGATGATAAAGCCAAATAATAAGATGTGTTTAAAATTGGAAGAGAGAAAATTTTTCTTGAAATCAATTGGATTTCAAACATTGCTTCAAACATTGCCATGTTTTAGAGTAGACAAATATATATATATATATATTTATATATATGTTGATGTCGAAAAGATTAAAACCTAACAAATATTGTCCACCTTTTAAACAATTGCTTAAACTTTATCTCCCTTTTCATGTTTCAATCTTTTTAGTTGTTGGTGCTAGGCTGATTTCAGAGCTAATTGATTGATGATATGGCCAATCCACTCTTTCTTGCATAATGTTTTCCCTTTGTTTTCATTTTGGATTCTCTTTATCTCTCTTTCTAAAGCTATAAGAAAAAAAATGAAGAAAGAAGGAAAACCTAAAGAAGAAAACATTAATAAAGAAAAATGAAAGATGGAGACAACTCTAGGAAAAAAAAAAGCAATAAAAATAATAACAATAAATCTCTTGCAGTCATAGAAAAGTCCACCATTTTACTTTGTTGATGTTTTTTTGTCCTCCTACTTAAATCTTAAGAGTAATAAATTATCACATTTGAAACTAAAGTGACTAAACAACTATGTCTCTCTCAACTAAAGCATAAACCTTCAACCTAAATATTCCACATATATTGAGTCCTTGAACCCAAAAGTCCATTAAACAAAAATAAGCGTTAACAGTCACTTTCATAAGTTTTTAGGAGTTCTTTTAATAGGATAGTATAAATTGATTTAATTAATTCAAAAATCTGATTTAATTGGAATATTAATAGGTTTTTTATGGGCACAATTTGATTATTTCATTAACTAAACAAGCCTTCAATTTTTAATTCAATCGATTGATATGATCTAATTTTTCAAAGAAATTTGATAATATTTTAAAACTTATAATATACGTTAAAATTCAAAGCAATATGATATCTATATTTTTTCGATCAAGGATATCTTTTTTTGCAATATATTATATTTAATAATTGAAAATGTTATATTATTAAAAATAATTATGTAGTTTTAATTTATTGATTATATATTTATCTATATAATGCAATTTTGGGTTGACAAAATAAAAATCATAAAAAATATATGAAAACTATATAATTCAATAAATTTTATTTTGGTTTAATAAATATCTTTCTTTTTAGGAAAAGGAAATTTAATTTTCAAGCTCTGTACCTTAAACGCAATAAGATTATGCAGCAATCACTTGAAATGCACTTTCTATATATATATATATATATTGCTTTTAACTCAAAGTATATATTTTACTTTTTTATGAATGGGTATGCAATTATTGAAAAAAAATTGAGTATGAAATTACTAAAAATAGGAAATTTAAAAAAAATGGTTTAACAAAAATTTTTATAAAATGATACCATATTATGAAATAATTAATAAAAATGAAATAATAAATATATTACATTAATAAAAAAATACGTTTATGATCTTAATACCATATTCCAATAGGTATTTGTAAAATTAAAGAAAACATAGATTAAACTTTTTGGCAATAAATATTAAGAGAGAGGACATATGTACCTTTAAAGGAAAACCGAACCTTATTAAATTATTGTGTTTGTATTATCTATCCTTTCTTCTCTTTTTTAATTTCAAATTCAATTGTGATTTAATTTTCATATATTTCTTACATTCTATTTTTTATATATATTCATAAAAATTTAATTTGAGAAAAATTTAAAGTCAATCTAATTTGTCTTAGTGGATTACTTTTGAGCTAATACTTTTTTCCCTTTTTTAGCTATCTTATTAATTCATGCATCATGCTTAGGCCTTGTTCACCTTAATTTTTTTTTTTTATGTATATACACATTCTAGGCTAAGATACAACATTTACAGTCTTTATCTTTTAAAACTAAAGTATAACTTCTAAATACCTATATTTCAAGGCTAAGATAAAAAAAAAAAATAAAAACTTCAAATTCAAAGTGAGTTTCTACCAAAACTCATAAAAATGCTTGAGATGATACCTTACTTCTTGATACCAAATAACTTTAGGTTTTACAAGTGATTTTGCAAATTAAAAAAATCTCTCAAAGGTTGGATATTTGCTTATTTATTATAATCACTATAAGGAAGTAGGTTTTTAATGACATTTTTTGTTCACATTTAGTGGCCACTAAGTGATAGCACCTAAAAATATAGCATTTTTGCAAGTTAAAATTGATGCTAAAATTTAAATTTTGGTCAATTTTTGTTGCTTTAATGTTATTTTCTTGCATTTTAAGGTTTAAAGCCTTCGGATGAGGAAAACATGCAGTCCATGCATGTAAGGGAGTTTCGGTTATGCAATGTACTAGGATAACCAAACCTTATTGGTTCAATGCCATCCAACCATGCGACCAAAAAGAATTTTACATGTACATAGACTCTCAAGTCACCCTTTCATTCGGCCAAAGAAAGATTAAAGCAAAGATTATTCGAAGATTCCCACTTGCATGAGGACTTGTCATGCGACAAAAGGAGATCATGTGGCTAATTCAAAATGCAAGAAAAGATAATGCTTATTTGAAGAATTTGGCAAGTGCTAGGAATCAATGATACTTCATCATGTTTGGCCACACCTATCCCAATAAGAATTTCATGCAATTTAAGATCATTGAGACTTTATCCATTAGGTTAATCTAGTTTCAAGAAGAAGATAAAGTTTACATGCTCCATTTGAAGAATTTCAAGCCTATATGGACATTAAGACAATCAGCCATGGATGTTTTCATCCAAGAAAGACTCTTTAGTTTATGTAAGAAAAGAGTTTTGATGGAAACAAAATTTAAATATATTGTAATCCTCCCTTGGCTGATTAGGATGAAGATGTGATTAAGATTGAAGCTAACATGATTAAAAGCCCATATTACTTCTTAAGAGTATTATTCAACTGCAACAACTTGAATATGGAAATACCACATTCAGCAAGGCTCTTCAAAAATGAAGATTAGTTTGATCCATTAGCAAATGAGTAGGAATCAAACTCTTGTAAATTCTAATCTTTATGGTCAAACCTCTTCTTATAAATAGGAAGGCCATTCACTTGATTTCATCATTCCTCATTCCTTATCCTTATCCCTCACCTCTCATTCTTTTCTTTGCTTTAATTATTTGTTCTTTTTTCTTAGTTTTAAGTTATTGGCTTAGGTGACAGATTTGCCAATAACAAAAGTTGTTTCTCAAATTATTTTTTTTAATTCAGGAAATGTTTATTTTTAAGATATTTTTTTTTTCAAAGCATTAGTACTTCATTATTTTCAATTTCAATTCTTGTTTTTCTACTTCATTCTTTTCGACAGTCACTTTCTTTTCTCTTATTCTATTTTTGATTTCATGCAATGTTTACATTCATTCTTTTATGCTATACAAGTTTCGGCTAATGTTATATTTCTCTTAAAAGTTTCGAGTTCAATCATTCCTACTTTTTTAATCTAAGTTTTAGTTCATGTAATTCTTGTTTTATGTCTTGTCATTTTCAGCAATCACAAGTTTCTTTATTTTCAAGATTTCAATTATTGTTCTTTTAGATCTAGTTTTTGGCTACTATCTCTAGCTTACCAAGTGATAGTTGGTGGACTTAAGATACAAGTCTACATTGTTTTCACTCATCTATTTTATTTAGTTTTGCAATCAACCCTAATCTTTCAACTGTTTAGATATAAGAGTTTAAGATCTAACCTTTGATACTTGAAAGTTACTCAATATTACAATCTATAATTTCTCGGGAGATGATACTTGAATACTTTCACTTTATTACTTGATTTGTGCATTTGTAGATATTGTAGAAATAAGCAATTAAATTTTTGGTGCTGTTGCTAAGGATTATAGCAATGTTTTCAATGTCAATAAGGATTTTCTAAAGTTTTGTAATCTAAACCTTTTTACTTTTATTTGCTATTATCTTTCATTGATCTTTTCTTGTTTGCATACGTAGATTTAAAATGTGAATTTAGCTCCATTGGATCAAGAAATTGAAATTACTTTTAGGCAAATAAGAAAAGAGTAATCTGCACCACTTACACTAATACCAATGGCCAATGCAAACAATGAAGCTCAAAGAACTTTAAGGGATTATGCAATTCTCAATTATGAGAGATTTTAACCATTCATTTGAAGACCAGCCATTCAAGCAAACAACTTCAAAATCAAGCCTTTAATAATCTAAATGGTCCAAACTTCTATGTAGTTTGGATGGTTACCAAGCGATGACCCTAACTTTCATTTTCCTAAATTTCTTGAATTATGGGATACATTTAGATATAATGGTATTTTTGACAATGCTATTCGATTAAGACTTTTTCTTTTTTCTCTTAGGGGCACGGTGAAAAGTTGGTTGACATCTTTACCATCTTGCTCTATTACAACCTAGGATGACTTGTTACAAAAATTTAAGATAAATTGTCCTACCAGTCAAGATAGTCAAGTTAAGGAGTGAAATCACCACATTCATGCAAATAGATGGTGAAAACTTGTATGACACATGTGAAAGATTTAAAGATTTATTAAGGAAGTACCCATACCATGGTCTACCTCAATGGTTGCAAATTTAGATCTTCTACAATCGTCTTGCACCATCTATGAGAATAACTTTAGACTAAATTGCTGAAGGGGCAATCATGAGTAAAACTATTGAAGAGGCTAATAAGCTGATTGAGGAGATTGCTGATAACAACTATTAATGGGGCATGGAAAAAAAGGTAAGCAAGAAGTCTATGGTTTGTTTGAAATTTATGAAATCATTCCCTTAAATTCCCGTATGTTGCCTTCATAAAAAAAAATAGAAGCTTGAAGAGCCCAATCCCAATCTAACCATGTGAAGGCAATTCAAAATCCTTTTGTTTCATGTAATATTTGTGGAAGACCCCATTCATGTAATAAATGCCAATTTAAGGTAAAGCCAATCCGATTGTTCAACGGTCCAAACCCACATACAACCTCTATGGTAGCACCTACAATCCAAGTTGGCATAACCTTTCCAACTTTTCTTGGAACCAATTTACTAACAAGCCTCCACCCAAAACAATAACTTTTGCCCCAATCCATAAACTTTTAGCCTATTCCAAGGAAAGGAACCAAGTTTTGAGGACATGTTGACCTAATTGATGAAAGCCAACAATGTCAATATTCAAAACCAAGCTACATCCATTAAACATCTTAAAACCTAGATAGGTTAATTACTTCAAGCCATAGCCAACCGCCTTGTAGGTACCTTATCCAATAATACTAAATCCAACCCTAAAAGACTAGACAAGAAAGTTTGTAATGCAATCTACATGTTTAGGAATGATGGGATGAATGACTCTAATAATGATAATTTCATGGATTAACCATTAGTGGTAAGCCTTTCTAGCTTTATAAAACAACATCGAGTAGACTTTGTTAGAACAGAAGATATATTAGAGAATGAGGAGCTACTGAGGTTTAGAAGAGAAATTTTGTGAAACTTTGACCTTTTGGCACTTGAAGCTCCTGAAGATATTCAACTTTACGAGGAAAACACTGAGGAAGAAAATTTTAAGATAGACTATGAAAGGATCCTAAAAAATACATTGAGGGATCTACTGAAAAAGGTTAGATATTATTATAAGTGGAAAGACAATTCTTAGATAGCATCCAACCTATGGATGAAGAGATAATTTAAGAAGAAGAGATACAAGAAAAAATACAAGAAAGACCAAGGATGATCGTATGAATGTCTACTTGTAGGCAATGTTTTGATGCAGCACCACCTATTCCAAGGTCTATTTCTAAAAAGCTGTTAAAAGAATTGAAGAATGCCACATTTGTAAAAAATTGTAGTTCTGAACTTCAACAATTTTTTCCTAAAAAGTAAAAAGATCCATGAAGTTTTTTATTTTTTACAAAGTTGGACATTTAAGTGTTGATGAAGCTCTTTGTGGTCTTAGATTTAGTATAAACTTAATGCTTTTAAATGTTTTCTTACAGCTAGGGTGTGATGGGTTGATACCTGTGAGATACAATCTTAAGTTTGTTGATTAGTCTATTAAAAAGCCACAAGGAATATTGGAAAATGTGTTGGTAAAAGTTGTAAGTATGCATTTTTTGTGGATTTTATGGTTTTTGATATGAAGGATGATGAAGCCTCATTATTGTTAGATAGACCTTTCTTGTTGACTTTTACAACCCTAATCGATGTATACAACTATGACCTTACACTTAGATTTAAAAACAAGAAAATGCAATTTGTAATTAGTGGGGTATGGTATCCTTAGGGATAAAAATAATTGACACGCAATAGCAAAAATAAAGGAAAAGGAAAACCTTATGGAGTCTAACTTAGTAGCTAAGCCTCTTGATCCTTTGACACAAGATCATTTGGCAACACTTTGCTCTAATAGTGACAAACCCATGATGAACTCAAGCTTAGTTTATGTTATCCCAACTAAGAGAGCTAGTACACTTCCTAAGCCCAGTTTAGTTTATGCATTCTTAAAGAAGGATGCAATAAAGCAAACTCCCTTATAAAAGGATAAGTTGATTTTGTTAGATTTAGTGATGGTCAAGTTTGACCAAAACTAGCGCTACTTAGGAGGTAATCCAAGTTTTACCTTAATTATTTTTATTTTACTTTTTATTTTATTATGTTTTGATGCTTTTTGTTTTGAGTTTCTTTTGATAGAGATGAAGTGAAGCAAGGCAGATATATCATGCAAAAGGATGATTTGGCGTTAAGCAAAAAAGATTTGGGGAGTATTTCTTTTTCCCTTGCTTCTTGTTTTAATACATCATTCAACTTAAGTGGGGATGAAAAAATGCTCTTTGAACTTCAATATTTTTCAAAATTTTACCCAATTTTTGCTTTCAAACCAAATTGGCATGCTAAATTTCATAATTATGCTCACTTAATTAATTTTGCATAAATTTTCAAAGATTGACTTCAATATTATATAAAGTTAATCATGAGTATGGTGAAACTTGAAAAGAATTCTTAAGCATGTTTCTCTTTGGATAAGACTTTTGTACATATGTTTTTATTCTTTTTCAATGAAATGCTATGATTTTTGTGAGAGTTTAGAATTAGATAAAAATTTGAAGATTTGAATAAGTACTTTAGAATTTACCTACTCAACCTTTGAGGTAAAATATTAGACTATATTTGACTTAAGAGATGATTTAGGCAGTTCTTTAGACCATTTGAGCCTTTTTCAAGCTTAACTTTTATAATGCATTCTTAGTACCTTTATTTTGAACCTTTCACATTAATCATTTTCTTTGTTTATTTTAGCCTCATAGTAAGCCAAGAGCTTTTTCTTTGATTATTATTATTTTTTTTTATTTTTAGCTAACCTAATTATGCTTACTCATATACAATGGATATTTGTATGTATTTGGGAAGAATGGAGCCATAAAGAATAAAAGAAAAAGAAAATAGCAAATGCAAGGGAAAGCTTAAGAAGGTAAAAAATGGCTAAGTAGTATATTCATTCTAAAAAAAAAGCTATGAAAAATGAAAGCGATGCTTCAAAAGTTTAAAGTTTCGAAAAGCTCTCAATTGTTCAAATCAAAAGTGAAAAATAATTCAAGTTAATAATGTCATTAATCATGCCATAATAGTCAACATTTCCTTCCAAAAGGGTTTGTATCCCTAGCACTAGCATAACAAGTAACTAACAAAGTAACAACAACTCCTAAATTTTGTGTTCTTTTAAATCTCTTACGAAATTTAGTGTGAAATCTAAATCCATTGATGATAAAACCTTTATATCATTTCACAATCCTATTTGGACCTTGTGAAAGACACTTCATTTTTTCACTAACAAGCCTTCCATTCAAAACCTATAAAGGTAGAATAAAATATATGTTATTAATTTTATTTATACCATATGTATTCTATGTACAATTTTCATAATGAGATGTATGGCATTCTTTATAAAGGTAAAATAAAATATATATTATTTATTTTATTTATACCCTAGGCATTCTATGTACAATTTTTATAATGGGAAATATGGCATTACTTATAGCCTCTCTAAACCATTTATGAAAATTTTCGGTGAACAATTTATCAAGATCTCGAGGGTTTGATCATCAATAATGTGTATTTCAAATTATTTTCATATTCAGTACATGCATAAACTAAAGTATTAATAGTAACAAAAATACAATAAATTATGCTTAATAGAATGAATATTTCCTAGCACAAAATGTTACATGCAAAACAATTCAACTGAGTCATGATGAAAAGAATATATCGATGTGCTTAGGCCTAAGATTTATCATCTAACTCCATCACTTTAAGTTTGCTTATTAGTTATCCAAAACTTTTAGAAAGATAAGTGTATGCAAAGTCAATATGTTACATACCAAAATTTTTCCATGGTCTATTAAATCTTGTATAAACATATTCCAAATAACAAGAACAAATTGTCATACACTTCTCTGCTAAATATCTTTCAACAATGAAACCTTTCGAATAGCGTTTTTTGCGATAATAAGACTTTAACCTCCTTAAAAACCTAAGGCATAAAACATTTGTCATATACCTTTTTAATCAGAATGGTATGATCAACACTAACAACTTAGTCAAGCTTTAACAAATAATACCTTTCGTTAGGATACATCTATCGATAATAAACCGATCCTTTCGAATTTTTGCTTCATATGAAAGATGGATAAACAAATGCATCATAATAGTGAAGAAGTTTAGAGGAAAAACCTTCTCTAAATGGCATAAAGTAATCACAACTTAATCTTGAAGTTTACCAAGCACTTCCACATTTGGAACTTTCCCCCAAAAAGCTTTAAATATGTTACTCAATTAAATTACTACTAAAGTAACTTGCTTTGACATTGATGAACATAAAGCAATGGGAAATAAGTCCGACATTAAAATGTGGCTTCTATGAAGAAAGTTTTTGCCCTTTCAGATTCATACATCTTGATAAATTTGATGCATAACCATTTGGGTCTTTCACATTTTTTAAAACCTTATAAAATATATCTTTTTTCACCTTTAGGCATTCCAAAACAAGTAGGAAGCAATTGGGATTTACGATTAGAAAGCAATTTCGGATGAAGATTAGGGCGAATCCAAGTCAACTAGGTTAATCTAGCTCTTTGAGTCATCCTTTCATCTTTTATTCGCATTGATAATTGTCTCAATAAAATTTTTGCAAACATTCTTCTCTATATGCATCACATCAAGGTTGTGACATAAGAAATTATATTCTCAATAAGGCAACAAAAAAAAGATACTTTTTTTTTTTATAACTCAGACTCATTAGGGTTATTTTTTTCATCTTTTTCTTTATTACTTTGAACATCAACATCAACTTGAGTATCAACATCACCAACTTGAGAAATAGGAGGCAGGGTACCTCCAAAGATCTCCCTCACTCATTTCCTAATTGAATAATTTTTTCATGAGTGAAATTGATAGCTTTTAACTTTGACAAGATATCAAACCTAATGTTGTGATTTAGCAATAACAATAGAGTGTTAAATCTCAAGTTTAATTAAATTGACTTATATAATTATCCTTACGAGGTGACATAAAACAGAGTTAAAGTTTAAATCCTAATAGTTGTAATTTTTTCTCCTAAGCTATGGACTTTTGTGTATAAAAAAAATGGAGTATTGCATTAAATTGAGAAAATAATTAGACCAAATATTTCACTGTAGAACTCTTTTGGCAGCTTACTCAAAAACTAAGATATTGAGATTCAGTATATAGTGTATACTTGATTAATGGCCTTTAGATTGATCATTTGTGTCTAGTGCTTCCTTGAGCTTTTTCCTAATGTAAAAGCCAAAGAAGGAGGCATTGCATTCCCAATTTACCTATACTTGTGTTAGATGTTACCGGTAAATTTATAACTATTAGGGAACTCTTGTATGTGTAAGGCAAAGAAATGTTTAGTCACCAATCACTTGAAGTTGGCAATACAAGAAGACTTTTTGAACCATATATGCATACAAGTGCAAAATGCAAAATATACTAAATTTTTATATTAATTGTTTCGAAAAGATTAGTCAATTGCACCACAAAAGTTGCAATTAATTCCCCATCTATCTTAGGTAACAAATAATGAATTTCCAACCCCAAAAGGTTGTAAAAACTAGATTATCAATTTAAAGTTGTCCATTATATTAGATATTCAATATCAAATAGTAAGCAGTTCAGAGAACATGCATCATAGGTGCCCAAGTTGGTTATCCAAAAATTTAAAAGTAACAATTTATGAAATAATTCAAAAACCTTAATGCCAGCATGTATGCATGCACGTACAAACATAGGAGTTGACAAAAAAAGAAGCAAAGTGAATGATTATTCTATATTATTACACTATGAGAAATGGTTTCAAAGGAATTAATTAATCAAGATAATGATGCTAATTAATTAAGGATAATTAATATTACTAGCTTTTAGTAAGTAAGATAAGTGAGTTTCCCTTAATTCTTGTATTATATAGATCTTTCTAATTGCTTTATAATATGGTACAAAACTAGATCATACAAGTATAAAAGTTAAGCTTCCCTAAATTATTGTATCATCTAGATCTTTCTAATTGCTTTTTAACATGGTACAACACTAGACCATGACAAGCATAAAAGTTTAAAGTAAAATAGGTGGGGATAAAAGAAAAGGACATACAGGAAATAGAAACTACATGCTATGAAAATGTACTCCCATTCTTCCTTGGCGTGGTTTATCTACAAAGAAATCTTATGAGACATACATATGAAATTCAATTTCAATACAAATTTAACCCTCAACTTTATAAAAAAAAAATCTTACATTGATTGATTATTGTTGCTAGAAAAATATTTTAGTTGCAATAAAAGTTTTGAGATTATATATATGTGGTATTACCATGCATAAGACATCCAATAAACTTGCTCTACAATAAAACACTAAAATCCCTTTATACCATTATGGCTTTATATTTAAGCACAAATTAATATGAAGGCATCTGATAAAAATATCTTTTTCTGATGCATAACTTCTAATGATCGGTTTTAATCTTTTTAAAAAATCTTCATGAGACATGGGAAGAAGATAAGCTTTGAAATAACAATGTATTTTTACAACGAGCCATCAACATAACTCAACCAGGCCTAAATATTCCAAACTAGTTAGGGTGACAAAAATACTATGGATAAAAAAGAAAGGAAAACAATGTGCCAAAGAAAGATATTAAAACTGAGAATTGTAGATATATATATATATATATATATGAATTTAATTACATCATTTTAAACAAGAGACTAAAGCATACCCAGATATGAACACATAAACTATTACATAGCATGTTGAAAAATTGAAAGCATGAATGATTAGCCAAAAAGTAATATTTATGAAAAATATGAGATTAAACATAAAACTTATTATTGCATATTGTTATTAACTTAATTTGATGCCCTAACAAACAATATATCTTCATTCTTTTAAAATAAAATGGTTGATTAAAGCAATAATAAAATAAATGAATGAAGAAAAAGTGTAAATTTGCAATAATATATGTAGTAATTGAAGCATTAAAAGCAAATTGATTATACCTCTAAATTCAAATTAATAGTATTTGAAGACAAAATGAGAATTTATGCAATCAATCTCTTTTCTCTCTATTAATAAATGCATTTCAGAGAAAAGAGATGAAAAATAAAAGAACTCTTAAAAAAGGCAACCAAATCAATAAAAGAAAGAAACAACAAATGCTAACCTCATCGATTTCTTGTTGGTTTTTGAATTCCTCGCATTCATTACCCATTGTTTTTCCATATTTTCTTAGCACTTCAAATTTTTATTTTTTAGGAAATGCTTTAAATTTGCTACTCTGGCACACATTTGTGCTAGTCATTGCCTATGTCTCCTGAATTTTTTGAATTTTGTTGAATTGCCCCACTTTTAAATGTACAAGTGGTGGAAAATTTGCTAGATTGCCCTAATCCACCAACACAATTAAATATAAACTCTTCATTTTCTTAATTATTACACATTTGAATTTTTTTTTAATTTTTTCATTTCTTCACGACTTCAATCTATTTGTCAAATTCAATTTGTAAGTAATTTTGATTTGATATATAAGCTAATGCATCCAACTTGGTCAAGTTTAATGCATAAATTAATGTTTAGTCATAAACATTAAAACATTTATGAGTATTATTATAAATCAAAGATTTTAATGACTAATTATTAATATACATCTCTTATTTGATATATGTTAATAATATATAATCATGTATGTTGCATGTGAATATGTCTTATTAGTATATTTTTAAATTATAATTTGGAAACATATATATTATAATGCATAAACATCTAGGTTACATGCCTTTCTCAAATAAACTTTCTAAGCACATTTAAGTGACAATCTTTTCCTTTGATAACGTTCAACCATTTCTTGAGCAAGGAAAATATTCTCCACCAAATTGTTCCTTTAATAAAGGCACTTTAACAAAGACTAATGATGAAAGGAAGGCATAATTTGAGGTTATTTACCAAGATTCTAATAATACACTTGTATAAAGTATTACAACATGGGATATCAAATGGATAGGAGTTTAGACTCTTTAAAAGCATGTGGAATAGTGACTTGCAAAATTTCCTTGAGCATATCAATTTTATTAATCTCAATTTAAGAATATGTCTTGCCAAGAAGATTTTGATAGTAGTTGAAAGCCTCACTTGTCATTTGGTCTAAAGTGTTTAGCCTATTTCCATCAGTATTATAAAGAATTTTGATAAATTTGTGAGATTGCTTGGCTTGATCCACTTTAAAAAACTTGTATTTTGATCACCGATATTTTATATTATGTTGTCATGAATAGATTAAAGACAATAAAAAATAAAACATCATAGGATATTGGAATTTATCATTTTATAAGTGCGTGTCCTCTTCATCTTGTCTGCATTGTGATGGTTTAACTTCAATCTCATTTGGCTGTTTAGGGTGGTTAGCACCAAAAGGATAGAGGTTAGTAATATCAACCATAATGCATGTCTAGAATGTGTATATACATAAAAAGATTGAGGTGAGGGAGACCTAAGCATGATGCATAAATTAATAAGATGGCTAAATGAGAGAAGAAAATATTAGCTCAAAAGTAATACGATAAGACGAATTAGGTTGACTTTAAAATCTTCTCAAATTAAATTTTAATGAATATATATGAAAAATAACAATGTAAGAAATATATGAAAATGAAATCACAATTTAATTTGAAATTAAATAGAGAAGAAAGGATAGAGAATGGAAACACAATAATTTAAATAGGTTTAGTTTTTTTTTAAAGGTACATATATCATCTCCCTTTGCTTCTTTCACTAATCAGTTCAATTCATTATTATTCAATTTTACAAATATCTTTTAGATGCCAAGATATATTCTTTACGATTACTATCTTTTTAAGACAAAGGTATAAGCTCTAAATACCTACCTTTTAAGGTTAAAAAAAAATAAAAAACTTTAAATTCAAAGTGAGTTTCTACTAAAACTCACAAAAAACTCAAGATAATATCTTACTTCTTGATACTAAATAAATTTTAGGTTTACAAGTGATTTTACAAACTAAAATTATCTTTCAAAGGTTGGATATTTGATAATTTAGTAAAATAAAAGACAAATGAAGAATGAATAAAATTTGGAAACAATAATTACAGCAAGCACTTGAAAGATATTATTGGGGAAAGTTTTTTTACATGTATGATGTGACAAGCTTGGTGGATGACAGTGAAATAATATTTCAAAATATTGGCAAGTTTGTTTTTGCAAATAAAAAAGTTGGCCCAACACCTCCCTTATTAGGTCCTAAGCAAATCCACAATATAACTCAACTAAAAATGGTCAAATATGGTTGAGAAATATTAAGTCCTTTTAATGATGGCTTGGCACGAGGTTAAATCAGTGTTTGTGGCAATAGTATAGGCACAAATAAAAATCGGGGAAGGTTTTTTTACATGTATGATGTGACAAGTTTGGTGGATGGCAGTGAAATAATATTTCAAAATATTGGCAAGTTTATTTTGCAAATAAAAAAGTTGGCCCAACACCTCCCTTATTAGGTCCTAAGCAAATCCACAATATAACTCAACGTAAAGTGGTCAAATATCGTTGAGAAATATTAGGTCTTTTTAATGATGGCTTGGCATGAGGTTAAATTGGTGTTTGTGGCAATAGTATAGGCTATAAAAAGGAAAGGAATAAAATTTACTAAACCCTATTTTAGGAATGCAAAATAAATTAAATAATAGATGGGTAACGAAAACGTCACTAAATAAATACATAACAAAAGAAATGTTTGGAGTACAACACATGAAAAGGTTTGAAAAAGGAAAAATGGCTAGCTGCATTAAAATGAGAGTCAAGAGTGTAATTAATACTTAAACTTAAATGCTTGTGAAATAAAGTAATAGTGGTTGCTGATCTCTATATTCGTGCTTTAAAAGATGTCTCATATTTAAACCCATTTTAAGTGAAGGAATTATGTAGCCAAATTACTTTTATCCACTCATTAGATGAGATAAGACTATTATCCATCAACTAAAAATAGTCATTTATAGTAATAATATTATGTCAGTGACATTAGACATTTCTATAAAGTTGACAATTATTTGGTCATAATGTAAAATTCCTTGTTGTAACATTGGTGCCAATATCTCACGAATATTTTCTGTTACAATCGTTATCAGCTCCATCTTAATTAATGCATTACATAGAATAATAAATGAGATTATCTAATCACTTGTTTAGATAATCTTGTTAGGTTAATTAATCTCCCAACTTTAGTTACATATCCCAATGACTATTCATAAACTTTTCAAGTAAAGCTTAGAAGCACGGAGGGGCGATTAGAGACACTGCCAACCATTTCAATACCAACCAAACCACTCTCCCATGGTTTAATTCCCGTGACGTGTGCTTGGGTCACGTTTTGATTGATAACAGATTAATTATTATATACTAATCAAATCATGCATTATATTTATTAATTAAGGTGTATCATTATCATGAAACTCTTAAAATAAATGTCTTGTAAAGAGAATCTTAATGATTTATAATTATGAGATTTCTATTGCATCAAAATATTATTTTTAAATTATTTCTATTTAAGGCATTATTAAGATAAAATTATGAAACCAGAATGTGTTATGTTTTACTTTTAACATAAGCAACTGATTTTAAAAATTGAAGTATATGGTTACTTGAATAACTATGCGGGTATATGCTAAAATAATAAGTTCACTTAACTGGCAAAATACTATTTGGAATGTTATTTAAGTTTTTTATATAAAAAATTTTCTCATATGACAATTATATAAATGATTATGATGTTTGAGATCCCTAATTATCTTATATGTTAATTGATATGTTTTGATGCTATTTTATAAGATTTTATCCAATGATGTATAAAAAATAAATAGTGGATATAACGTAGAGCATATAGAGGTAGATGAATGTTTAACAGATGATGCATCACTCCAAATAATTTTAAAAAAATATCTTAATCATTCTTAAAAATTATAAGAAGATTTAAAAAATTAGTTAATTAAATAGTTAGAGTTTTAATTAATGATAAAAAAGGTAAGAGTTCAAATCTTATTACTTAAAAAACTTTATTTTTTAAAGTCAAAATTTTAATAAAAACTAACATGCTATGCATACGTCATGTCGGGTATTTCATTTAAAGTTAGTATAATTTTTAAAGATAATTCTATTTTCATTTAAGTGGTGTAAGAGTTTTATACATGTTATGAAGTTTTTATTATACCAAAAAAGTTGCAAGGGATTTTTAAGAAGAGTTAAAACTTTTATTACATAAGAAGAGTGAGGACTCTTAGCACATGCTATTGTTTAGTCAAAACTAAATTGTACTAACTATTAAAGGATTTTAAGCCTAAATTTCCTTTTTCCTACCTTGACACAAGCCTTACATTATAAGCCAAAAAGACCTTGTGATCATAAGTTAATATATAAGTCTAACATCAACGGAGAAGGAGGGGGAAAGTGAACATATGAAGTCTATTTAGTCTTTGAGTGAAATGTAATGAAATGTTTTGCATTCTTTTTACTTTAGTTATATGTATGAATTAAAGATTGAGTAAATTCATGTTTAAAGAACATAAGATATTGGTAGCTTGATTTTGAAGGTATTTAATGTATTTCTTGTAACTGTATATTTATTAGTTAACTTTATCTTGTGCAATAGTACTTAAAAGGAAGTTTATGTAATTTTTGACTTTGTTAGTATGTATAATGATTCTTTGTTTTGTTAATTTGAGTGTTTTACTTGAGGACAAACAAATATTCAAGTGTGGAAGTATAGGATAACACCTAAAAATATATTACTTTTACAAGTTAAAATAAGTGCTAAACTTTAAAATTTGGTCAATTTTTGGTGTTTTAATGTTATTTTCTTGCATTTTAGGGTTTAAAGCCTTTAGTTGAGGAAAACATGCAGTCTATGCATGCAAGGGAATTTTGGCCATGCAATGTACTAGGATAGCTTAACCTTATTGGTTCAATACCCTTGCAAACGTGTGACCAAGAAGAAATTTTATATGCACACGAACTCTTAAGTCACCTTTTCATTCGGCCAAAGCTAGATCAAAGCAAAGATTATTTAAAGACTTTTACTTGTATGAAGACTTTCATGCTGTAAAAGAAGATCATGTGGCTAATTCAAAATTTAAGAAGAGATAATGCTTATCTAAAAATTTTGGCAAGCGCTAGGGATCTATCATGCTTCATCATATTTAGCCACACCTATCTCAAGAAAAATTTCATGCAATTCAAGATCATAGGGACTCTGTCCATTCGGTCAATCTAGTTTCAAGAAAAAGATAAAGTTTACATGCACCATTTGAAGAATTTCAAGCCTACATGGATACTAAGACAATCAGCCAAGGAAGTTTTCATCCAAGAAAGATCTTTAGTTTATACAATAAAGAAGTTTGGAAGGAAATAGAATTTCATCATCTTGTAATCCTCCCTTAGTCATTTAGGATGAAGATATGCTAAATATTGAAGCCAGCATGATCAAAAGCTAAGATTACTTCTTAAGAGTACCATTAGGCCAATGTGACTTGAACAGACCACATTCGACAAGGCCCTTTAGAGATGAAAATTTGTTTGATCCATTAGCAATTGAGTAGGAATCAAACTCTTGTAAATTTCTATCCTTATGGCTGAACCTCTTCCTATAAATATGAAGGCCATTCACTTGTTTTCATCATTTGGCATTCCTGATCCCTCACCATGCATTCTTTTTATCTTTTTAGTTATTTGTTCTTTTCTTTTAGTTTTTAAGTTATTGGCTTAGGTGACAGACTTGCCAATAACAAAAGTTGTTTCTCAAATTTTTTCTTTTATTCAATAAATGTTTTTTTCAAGATCTCTTCCTCTTTAAAGCATTAGTCCTTCACTACTTTCAGTTTCAATTTTTGTTTTTCTACTTCATTCTTTTCGGCAATCACTTTTTTTTTTTTTTTGATTTCATGGAACATTGTTTACATTCATTCTTTTATGCTATGCAAGTTTCAGCTAATGTTATTTTTCTCCTACAAGTTTCAAGTTCAATAATTCTACTTCTTTAACCTAAGTTTTAGTTCATGCAATTCTTATTTTATGTCTTGTTATTTTAGCAACCACAAGTTTCTTTGTTTTTACGATTTCAGTTATTATTCTTTTAGATCTAGTTTTTGGCTACTATCTCTAGCTTGCCAAGTGACAATTTGTGGAGTTAAAATACAAACCTACAATATTTTCACTCTTCTATTTTATTCAGTTTTGCAATCAACCATAATCTTCCTTCAATTTAGATATAAGAGTTTAAGATTTCACATTTGGTACTTGAAAAATTATCTAATATTACAATATATAATTCCTTGGGAGATGATACTTGAATACTTTCACTTTATTATTTGATTTGTATGCTTGTAGAGATTGCAAAAATAGACAGTCACTAAAAGTGTCAGCTATATCTTCGTCAAGAAAATAGCAGCATTTCAGGGAAAAACTCTCAAATTTTTATAATTTAGTTGCGTTTTTCACTATAAATGTCGCTAAACTAGGAAATTTACTTTTTTTTTATTTCTTTCAATATTTACTACTATAATTAAATAAAATTTTGAAAGAAATAAAAATGAATTTAAATTAATAAATTAAATATTATAAATATTTAATTATCTAAATACATAATTTGTTCTAGGATGCATATAACATAAACTTTAATACCATAACATTCAAATTGTTTCAGTACATTAACTAGAAATTTAAAATATATGAAATTAATGATCACTTAGACTTAGAGTATTGGCATTTGATGAAGAAAATTTTCCACCATGATCATTAGTATGCTCAAAAAACCTATTGAATAAAGTAAACAAGTTTTTACACTTAATAATAAGTTATTTCTTATATTAAAAAAATATAAATAGTTACAAATATAATATTTGAGTTGGTGGACTACCTAGATTGGTTCTTGAAAATTGTTGCACAAAATTCATAATAATATCATATCGATCATGCAACTGTTGAAATCTTACATGCTCTTGATCCATTCTAGCATGCTTCTCTTCTCTTTTTGCTTCCATTTGCTAGATATGTTGTTACGTAGTTTGCAACCTCTCTCTCGATATGGAGATGTCTTGCGAGAATTAATTTGATGAGAATGTAAATTGCTAAGAGCTACGTCTATAGTAACTAGATTGTGTTGGACCTGATCCAAGGCTTTGGACCTGTCCATGTCTTTCTTTTTCAGCAATTTTTATGAAAATTCGATCTTCCAGTTCTTACATGTTGACAGAATAATTAGATGCTGCTTTAATCTCAACGGTCATTTTCTTTTTTTCTATCTTCTATAAATTAATCAAATAAAGTTATCAAATTTAACAAGTAATTCATAATATGTTTGAAATAGTAAATATTTACTTTCTATATAAAACGAATCCAAGAATTACTACAATTTTTTATGTTTCGACATTTAGGTAAAATCCATATTTTTTCATGTGGGTTAATAAAAAAAGTTTCACACGTCCAATCTTTTCACTCAATCTTTGCATAAAAACACATATTATTGTTAAACACATCAAGTGTAACTTATTCATATATATAAAGTGTGACAATAAAGTGTTAACAATCGGATAAGTTTAATATGATACATTAAAGCTATCTAAACTATTAAAATGGAACAACAATTGCAAATTTATATTTTTGCCTTTTGACATAACAAAAAATCCTAAATAGATATAAACGGCAACTTTCTCATACATCAACCGTGAAAACTAAGTTCAATTATTTGGACAAGTTTGAAATCATGTATTAAACCTATTTAAACTATTAAAAGAGAATTATAACTACCAAATTATATTTTTGCCCTTTAATGGCACAAAAAGTCCTAAACAGACATAAATAATAACTTTTTCATGCATATCAATAGTGGAACCAAGTTCAATCATTTAGACAAGTTTAATATCATATATTAAAGCTATTTAAACTATTAAAACAAAACAATAATTGTAAATTTACATTTTTACCTTTACTGACACAAAAAGTCTCAAACAAACATAAAACGCAACTTTTTCATAAATATCAATTGTGAAAACTAAATTCAATCATTCGAAAAAGTTTAATATATTGTATTTAGGTTATCTAAATTGTTAAAATAGAATAGTAAGTGCAATTACAATTTTGCCTTTTAATGGTATAAAAAGTCCTAAACAAACATAAACCATAACTTTTTCACATATATCAATTGTACAAACCAAGTTCAATTATTTGGATAAGTTTAATATCTTATATCGAAGCTATCTAAATTATTAAAATAGAACAATAACTGTAAACTTGCAATTTTGCCTTTTAACGACACAAAATGTCTTGAACAAACATAAAATGCAACTTTTTCGCACATATCAACTGTGAAAACCAAGTTCAATAATTGGGACAAGTTAATATCACTAAAGCTATTTAAACTATTAAAACAAAACAATAATTGCAAATTTGCATTTTTTTTCCTTTTAGCAGCACAAAAGTCCTAAATAGACATAAATCATAACTTTTTCACACATAGTAATCATAGAAACCAAGTTTAATTATTTGGACAAGTTTAGTATCATTTATTTAGGCTATCTAAATTGTTAAAACAAAATAATAAATGAATAATTACAATTTTGCCCATTAATGGCACAAAAAGTTATAAACAAATAGAAACTATAACTGTTTCACACATATCAATAATGGAAACTAAGTTCAATTGTTTAGACAAGTTTAATATCATGTATTGAAGCTATCTAAATTGTTAAAACAAAACATAATTGCAAACTTTCTTTTTTACCTTTTAAGGGCACAAAAAGTCCTAAAAAAATATAAATTGTAATTTTTTTACACATATCAATTATGGAAATCAAGTTTAATTATTTGGACAAGTTTAATATTATGTATTTAAACTATCTAAACTGTTATAATAAATAATAACTGCATAATTATAATTTTTCCTTTTAATGGCACAAAAAGTCCTAAACAAATATAAATTGTAACTTTTTCACACATATGTAGCTATTAAACCAAGTTCAATCATTCATACTAGTTTAATATCATATATTGAAGTTATCAAAATTGTTAAAATAGAACAATAACTGTAAATTTATATTTTTTCCCTTTAACGACATAAAAAGTTCTAAACAAATATAAATTGCAAATTTTTCATTTAATGCTTAACTTACTTTTTCGTTTTGCTTTCTTACAAAGCTTTTTGATCCACTCTTGTGGCTATATTTTTATTACTTTTTACTATTAATCCCAATCTTTCCTTTTTCATGTCATAAAAACCAAGCACATATAATAGAAATACAAATATTACCAACTACAAATAAAAAATACCTTTATTATAAAAAATAATACTAAAAGTTATAAATTAGTACCTCTCATTGCCTTAAAACCAAAAATCTAACCAACTATTAATATTGCCACCTAATCACACCACGAGATAGCTTTTCCATTGTAGCCTCTACAATACTATTTTGATAAAAAACTTTTTCTTCAAATTATGCTTATAATTTTTCCATTTCTTTCCTAATAAGTACAAATGAAGTAGGTATTTCAAGCAAAAATCTTGACTATAGCAATACAAAAAGAAAAGTTACAATTGATAAACAAAATTTAAAATAACTAATGTTTTTATATTTAATTAATTATACTAGTACCTTAATAAAGTTTGAAGCATCAATCTTAACTTTTGCTGGAACTTTATGCCATGTTTCGTAATGAATAGGTAATTTCATTCCATTATGGGCAATCATTCCTAGAAATCCTACCAACGATTGACATTCTTCCCCAATTGGTTGCCTATAAGAGTTTACAAATAATACAATACACTAGTTCAGAGGCAGTGTCCATAATTCCTTCAAAGTTGTTTGACCTTTGGTCCTCGTTGACTATTTTTATCAACTGTAAAAAATATAAAGTCAACTAGTAAATTACCAGTACTTTAATGATAATAATCGAAATCTAAATATAGGGTTTACAATAACTGCATTTAAATTAGAAACAAAATCGATTGGCTTGATACCTGGACCTTCCGTATTGCCAAATCCAGTATCAATTGAAGGGTAAAAAATGACTAAGTTAGAATCGATAGTAGGCACATTCCCCTTCAAAGGATTCACTCCATGGCCAAAATTAACAAGTGCTGCAAATGATTCTAAACTAATATTTTTTGTATGTACCTCCCTTAATCTATTTCTCGGCATTGTAACTTAACATTATCATAAAAGCGAATAAGTTAAAAGTTAAGAAGTAAAGAGATTGTAAATATAACTAATGATATATAAAGAAAATATCTAAAAAACATGTATAGAGACATTGAGAAGTTAAGAAATCATAACCAATGATGAATAAAGAATATGTCGATTTAATTAAATTAAAAGATAATGTATCATTTACAACACAACAAATATATAAAAACGAATACCACATAAACTACATAAAAACATTTATTACATTATGTTTTTAACATCCTAATTACAATATATATGATTCATTGTGCTTCATAAATGTCTTTATCAACATCTTCCTAAACCTATTGAGTAAAGGTACTGGAGATATATCTATCTAAGTTTTGCTCAACAAAAAGGAAATATTTAGTTTCATGTTGAACATCATCTTTGGTGTCTGACCCCATATCAAATAAGTCCTTAGATATGTTACAATGAACAATAAACCAACTTGATTCTTTAAGGTCATCAAAATAAAAAACTTATTTAACTTAAGAGGAAAAAACATAAGGTTTATCGATAAGTTATTGCTTAGTGTGAATTAACAGAGAAAAATTCACGATTGTAAATCCAAACTGATCTTTCTTGATATCCCTTGCATTATTCACATTAGCCCAATCACACCAAAATAAGACAACCTTCTACTTGCGATAATAATCTAACTCAATGTTGTCATTAATCATGTCATAATAGTCAACATTTTCCTTTAAAAGGTTTGTGTTCTTCTAGTAATTGACGAAGTAACGACAACTCCTAAATTTTATGTTCTTCTAAATCTCTCATACGATTTAGTGTGAAATCTAAATGTATTGATGATGAAACCCTTTATCATTTCACAATCCTTTTAGACCTTGTGAAAGATACTTCATCTTCTCACTAACAAACATTTCACTCCAAACTTATAAAGGTAGAATAAAATATATGTATTAATTTTATTTATACCCTAGGCATTCTATGTACAATTTTCATAATGGGAAATATTGCATTACTTATAGTTTTTCTGAACTATTCATGAAAATTTTCAATGTGAATAATTTATCAAGCTCTTGAGGGTTTGATCATTGATAATATACACAAGCTCTCAAATTATTTTTATATTCACTACATGCAAAACGTAAAGTATTAATAATAAAAAAAATACAATAAATTATGCTTAATAGAATGAATGATTTCTTTGCATGAAAACTTACATGCGAAGTGATTCAATTAAGTTATGATGAAAATAATATATTGATGTGCCTATGCCCAAGATTTATCATCTAACTTCACTACTTCAACTTTGCTTATTGATTGTCCAAAACTTTTAAAAAGATAAGTGTAGGCAAAGTCAATATGCTGTATACTAATAAAACCTTCAACAATTCTCTGTTAAATATCCTTCAACAATAAAACCTTCTGAATAGTGTTTGTTATGGCAATAAGACTTTAACCTCCCTAAAAATCTAAGGCATAAAACATGTCATATACCTTTTTACCTAGAATGGTATGATCAACAATAATAACTTAATCAAGCTATTAATAAATCATACATTTTGATAGGATACATCTATTGATAATAAATTAGTCTATCAATTTTTGCTTTATATGAAAGGTGGATAACCAAATGCATCATAATGGTGAAAAAGTTTAGAGGAAAATCTTCTCTAAATGGCATAAATTAATCACAACTCAATTTTAAAGTTTATCAAGATCTTTCATATTTAAAACTTTCCCACAAAGAGCTTTACATATGTTATTCAATTCAATTACCATTGAAGTAATTTGCTTTGAAATTGATGAACATAAAGTAATGAAAGTAAGTTTAATGGAAAGTACATATAATGAAGAAAGTAATTCCTATATCAGAATGTGGTAATCATGTGACTTTTATGAAAAAAGATTTCACCCCTTCAGATTCATACATCTTGATATATTTGACGCATAACCATTTAGGTCTTTCACATTTTTCAAAACCTTGCAAAACACATATTTTTCACCTTTAGGCATCCCAAAACACGTAAAAGGCAATTGGAATTTGCCATTAGGAAACAACTTCGAATGAAGGTTAAGGCGAATCTTTTATCAACTAAGTCAATCCAACTCTTTAAGGTATCCTTTGATCATTTATTCACATTGAGAATTATCTCGATAAAATTTTCACAGACATTCTTCTCTATGAGCATCACATCAAGGTTATGACGTAAGAAATTATATTCCTAATAAGGCAACTAAAAAAAGAGCATTTTTTCCATAACTTAGACTCATTGAGGTTATCCTTTTCATCTTGCTTTTCATCGCTTTGAACATCAACATCACCAACTGGAGGAATAAAACGTAGAACACCTTTAAAAATCTTCTTCACTTTTTTTTTTCTATTAAATCACTTTTCAATAAGTGGAGTTGATATCTTTTAACTTTGATAAGATATCAAACCCAATAATTGGTAAATGTGCTCTTCTCAATTCTTTAGTTCTATCAAAGAGATTTGTTAAAACAAAAATTGATAATTATCATCTAACCATTAATGATGTATCATATAACTGAACTTCCTACCATTATGTAACCACTTTAAACATATTTGTGTAGCGTAACATGGACAAGCATAATGACTTTTGATGCCTAATTAGATAAATTTGCATAAGCAGAAAAATCATTGATAGTCCATAACAAAGTAGGACACATATTGAAATTCTATTTTTTTAAAGCATCATAAGTCTTAAATCATGCCCATAACTGCTTTAACTTTTCAATCAAAGATTGTAAGTAGATGTCTTATCATTTTTGAAACCTTTCTCCCTAGAAATGATCATAAACAAGATAAATAATTGTTGCTTCATGGCAATCAATGGTGGTAAATTATATGGAATCAACATAACTGATCAAGTATTATAAAAAGTACTCATCACTTTGAATAGATTGAATCTATCAAATGCCAGTCCAAGCATAATATTTCGATGATTAAAACAAAGTCTGAAATCTAGAGTAAAATGATTTTCATGCCAAAAAGTCAGTAAGATGCCTCAATGATCCATCATTTGTTTGCTCGTTATGATGCCATGTCATAAAATCCACGATTTTGGAAAAACATAAAAAGTCATTGAAATCTTAGTATTAATGAAAATATCGAAAACCTTTACATGCTTATTTTTTATATGTATTTCATCATCATCTTCATTCAATTTTTTTTGGGATTTATGTGCAACCAATGAGAATTATCACATAAATGATAAGATTGTTGATTTTTTCTATCACCATAACACAACATACAATCATTAGGGCAACTATGAATTTTCTTATATCAAAAACCTAACCTTTAATCATCTTCTTTGAATTCTTACAAGATTTAGGGATTTTTATAAAATGACACATTTTTTTCATAAACTTTAATACTAAAGTCAAAAAGTTTCCCTTCCATCTACATAAACATTTCAAGTGAAAAAAACATACATAGAAAGATAATTTTGAATGCTTAGATCCCTCATAAAATTCTTCATTCATATCTTCAAGCAATCTATAAAACTTTGATGCTTGTCTACAAGATTGTTGGTCAGCTACATGTATTTTATATTCACCAAAATCATTTATTTTAACATTTGACTCATTAAATCCATCATTTTAGGGAGACAAATTATTGAAATATTGGGTATGAATGTTGAAAGCATCTCGCAACATGCCTTCAATGTCATCTTATCTAATAGAATCATGTGGGTCTTAAAGTGCCCTTGAAATTGAAAGAACTTTAGTCGATAACCTTGATTGTACAGTCTTTTCTAAAAATTCTAAGTAACATATCTAGAGAAAAATTCAATACAAACAAAGTGTTTCAAAACAACTTCATGAATTTTTCAATCGATATTAGCACACGTCAAACATGGGCATAATATCATATTATCTTCACTTGCATTGCCAAATACAAAATTAAGAAAAATTTTCACTACATCTTGATACTCTTGACTTAATTTTGACTTTTGCATCCAAACCAAAGTTATATAATTAATTATATGAAACAAAACTCTAACATACTTACTTATACTAAGCCATAAAACCTAAAAAAATAATAATAATAAAAGATTATCTCACTAAACAAGTTATTGTACTTATTTTGTATATTGTACATAATTTCTTCACAACTACGGTCAAATTAATAAACTTCATGAAAAACATACCTAATTGATTAATTACGATTTAGTGATTATTTGCTATTTTCTTGCTTTACCTTGTCACAATATACTATACATTGTGTGGTTTAAGCAAGCAATCTTACAGCATATATGTAATTTAAAAAGTCATGCAACAATTATAATAATTATAATGATAATATTAATAATAAAAATAATTAAAATTTGAATTTTAAGAAAAAAAAAAAGAATGATGAAGACAAATATAGTTAAAGTACCCAGTGCATTAGCTCTATAATTGACAGAGATCCATTGTTCGTACAATTTTGCTTTTTCTAAAATTAGAGGCATTACTTACTATAAATGAAAATAAATCCAAATAAAAAAATTGGTGGGACTTTATTATTAGGGACAAGGTAGCCATTCGTAATTCCTTTTAACTATGAAATTTGAAAATTTTGAAAATTCCAAATACTAATGTTGAAATTATTTTCAACGAAATTGATCTTGAAGCTTTGGGACTAGTTAAGTGTCATATGCTAGCATCTTACGGTTGACCTACCTAGGTTAAGCCTAAGTTTAAACAAAGGTGCCTAATTAAACCAGCTTTAAGTGGAAGAATAGTGTTTCATTAAAATCTAAATGGACATGTACATTCATAATTTGATCTTAGGCTTACTGGTGAATCTTACATAAAGGCACTTATTCAACAACTTAAGTAGAGGCTTTCTTTTTCTTGGTCTTATATTTGATTTTGGTTCTTAAGAAAAAAATCTTGAAATGTCAATGTCATAATGAACTTAGTTTGCTATGGCTTAAGCTCCTGTTAGTTTTGGTTCATTTGACAGTCAAACTAGAAATTTAAGCACTAGGTATAAGTAAAGCTATGAAATTGGACATTATTAAACTTTTTTTTTATAGAAAAATTTTAAGTATTAAAATTTAAATTCTAAATTTACTAAATATCATTTGTGATTGCATGAATGAATTGAATCAAATTTTTTAATTCAAATAATTTTTTACCACACTTTTCAAATATACTTTTCAACTCAAGTTTTTTCCAACCATATCAATAATATTAAACTAATCCTTAGAGCTCAATTTAAAAATATGGCAAGAAGATTGAACCCCAGTACATTCCTATTAAATGTGTAAGCATATCGAAAAATTGGCAAACATGCAACCAAATAAAGCAAACAGTACCATCATGTTTCAAAAATTTTGAAAGAGAAAGCACAAACAAAAAAATGGTTTTTTTAACCTCTAGATAAAATGAATAATTGAATAGTTAATGTTTCTGACATCTTAATGCTCATAATCTTCTTTATTTCTTAGTTCAAGGTCATTAATGTGGCAAAGTTTTCATTTTGCTTGTATATGTGAAAAAGACAAAAATGTTTTAGCCTTTACTTAGCAGGGTGATAGCATTTCTAGATTATTTGGAGCCATTGCCTCTGAACTAAAATCATTAATAAATAAATCAACAATGAGTAAATAATACCAGTCTGCTAGTGTGGAAAAGAGAAAAAAAAAACTAGACTAGTAGTTACTTATTGATTGACTAATGGCCCCTTCATTTTTTATAAACAGTCAATTAGCAGAACTAAAAATTGATATTAAAGGTGAAAAACAATTTGTATCTGGTGAGGGGGACCTATCAAAGTTTATAACTTGCTAACATAGCAAGGTTACAACCAGCCAGCCACTATTCTATGTGGCATACTTTAGGTTGAGGTCTTTCAATTTGTCTTCATTAAAAATGCATTCAGCTTAAAAATCATTTCCAGATTTGTAATTGTATAACTTCAGTGCAAATAGATGACCCACATAAAGAAAGGTCCATATAAGAAAATTTAATTAATTCATACAAATAAGCACAAAAGTAACTAATTCATATAAGAAAATCTATCTAATTCTTACACATGGTAGATGTCTTGGCTTAAAGTTTGAACTATTATTCTTAAACAAGAAATGACAAAAAAACTCAGTGCACTAGTTATCAGAGATTTTAGAAACAAGTAAAAACAATGCCCCTAACCCCAACAACAAGAAAAAAAATACAAAACACAAAATTATATAAAAATAAGAAAATTAATCAAATCGAGTACCAGAAACACAAAACCTTATTGTGAAAAAATTTTGTCAACCAACAGTTGCTAAATGAAAAGAGAGCTAAATTCACCATTAGCCTAATAGTTGCACCTCACCATCGGTGTCCACTGAAATGGTTTTGCGAAATGCTGCCTTACGAAATGGGTATGAGAAATTGCTAAATGACAAAATGGGTTAATCCAATAGAAGGAACATCGAAGAAAAATCTTATGGAAAATGATTGCATTAAAATTTTAGTATTTTCATGCTCATTTGCAGGACAAATGTAGAATTGAGGAATTTTGAATTTTTTTATACAAATTTAGAGGATTTTTGGTATAATTTATGTAAATGGCCTAAACTAGTGTCAATAAGCATGATTGACATTTAGAGAGTTTTCTTGACTTTTATCGAAGAATTTTTTAGTATCATTTTCATAGTTTTTTTTAGTAAAATGTAGGACAAGTATATTCTTAAAATCTTTAAAATTTTTGTAAAAAAAAAATTAAGAAAGATGCCAAAAATGTTGATGCAAGAAACGTGCATGGGTACATACGAAGAAATGAGTGACAAGTCTGTTGAAGAATCTAGGTGCAAAATAGTAGGTACCAATACACCTAGCCATGCACACCAAAGAGAAAGAAAGCTTTATAAGCACCCAATGCTTGGAGAATATTCTTGAAACTTTTATGGTTTTAAGCTCATCCCCTGTGTCTATAAATAAGGGGAAAGGGCTGGCCATAGGAGGAAAGTTAGTTCAGGATTTAAAATTTTTTTTTTTAACTTTCCTGCACTTTACATTTTCTTAGCTTCCAAACACTTTATTTCCAGCATTTTTCTTTGATTTTCATTGTAATTTTACTGTTTCTTAAGTGTTTTTTTTCTCAGAATCTTTTAATAAAATTTACATTTGAATTCATTTTCTAGCTCACATATATTAATTTCTCATTGATACTTAAAACTATTTTTGAATTTGTCTACATTGACATGGAATTTTTGGAGCATATCTTATTCAAATATAACTTCTTTTTGCTCAAAATTTTTTCATAGTTTTCTAAGTCACTTAACTACAATATATTAAAAATTTAGCTTCAAACTCATATCACAACGTTTTGGATCAAGCTTGAAAATTTCTCTAAATACAGATAACAGGTGTAGGTCAAATGTGATCAATCAACTTTGGCGTGAAACTACTCTCCTTTGGCAAGTTGTTTGCCTTCTTTTCACTCGGCACTTTTGAGTGTTTTGTAGTTTGGTATATGATTGAGCTTGTTTATCTTATTTTTTCACAAATTTCTTGCTTCATTTTATAGTAAATTTGTTGTTTAATTATTCCTTAGGTTAGTTTTAGTTCATTTTCATTCTAAATTTCTTGATCTAATTTTTTCTTGCATCAACTCAGTGAGTTGCGGCTGGAAATTTTGAAATCTATTTTAGTTTCCTTAGTGAGTTTTTAAATTTCCTTTAATTTTTTATTCTGCAATTCCATTCTTCCTTTTAGTTCTTTAGTTGATTTTTTTTTAATTCCAATACATGATCATTCGCTTTAGCTTCAACTAGATATAGATTAATCAAATTCAAATTTAGATGCAAGTTAATTAAGTGTTAGTTGCGGTGTTGTATTCCTCCATTCCTTTGTGCAATTTTTTTTTTTTTACTTTTGTTTTTCCATTTGATTCTTCATAAAAAATTTCAATTTGATTCTTCGTAATGTTCCTTGATAGATCTTTAAAATTTCAATATGTTTTCATTTGATCAATTATAATTTGGATGCAAAATAGCAATTAAAAAAAATTATTTTTAACATTGCAAAAATCTGTTTCAGTTTATTTTTGTTTGATTCTTGCTTGCCATTTCCTTTAGAGTTAGTTCTTTAAAACAATTTACTTGAAATCTTTTTAATATTCCATTCATGTTCATGCCATAATCTTTTAGTTTCATTTGAATTAAATAAAATTTTTTGGCATTAGTTTTCAAATTTTCAAGTTTAGAGTTTTCATTCTCGGTTTTCCTTTAACTTTGAGTCTTGCAACTTTTGTTTTCCATTTAAATTTCAAACTTGCTTACACTTTTGAATTGTTACTTGTTTCTACAATTTTAAATGTGATTCCATGTAATTTGTTTCCATTTTGATTTAGGTTAGTTTTAGCTTTATAGTTTTCATGGTTTTTTTTTAGTTTTGCTTTCATGACTTGCCCTTAACTTAGTTTTGTATTGTGAGTTGAGATTTTGTTATTTTAATTCTTAATTTTAATTTTAAATATGATTTCATTTAGTTTAGTTACTACATTTTTCATTTCATATCTTTCATGTACTTGTTATTTTTGATCATTTTTTTTTCATTTACTTAGCCCTTGCAGTTTTAATGCTTCATTCACTTTTATTTTCATAGTTAGTTTTCATGTTCATTTGTTGATCAAGCCAACTATAAAAGGGTAAGATGATAATAGATACTTAGCTCAGAAATTTTTTACTTAATCTCTAGTGGACGATATCTTAACCGAAAGGTCACTATTATTATTTGTACGGCCTGTGCACTTGCAGAGTTTACCCAATAAAAAAAAGGGAAAAGAAAAGGAATGAAAAATGAACGCAAATATAGTGTTTCAAATAAGAAAATCAAAAGGAATGGGCTAGGAAAAGCTTAGCTTTTTCAAGTTAAAAAGGAGGTGGCTAGGTCGATTTTAGATATTTAGGGCTTAATTAGCGGCATTTGTACAAGCAAATGCCGCTAATTTTCTCAAAATTGAGGGGTTTATTAAAAAAAAAAAAGCTGTAAATGGATCCAAATGGTGCATTTTGGCATAGGTTAAACTATGAGAAGATTTTATTTTTTAAGTTTTAATAAATTTATAAAAGTCATTTTGCGAAGTTTATATATAAAACACTGCTAAAATTTATACTTTAGTAGCATTTTTATACTCAAACGCCGTTAATTAATTTAAAACGGTGCGCTTGTATTTTCAGATAATTTTTACAAAATTATTTTTTTAAATAATATATTTTGATAATCATTTGGTGACATTTTACTATATAAATACCACTAAATTCTAAAGCTTTGTGGCATTTTCAATTGCAAACACCACTAAATATTTAATATTAATGACATTTTTACTCCAAATGGCTAAATGTTTATTTAGCATCGTTTGGACAAAAAATTCCACTAAATTTATAAAGACATAGAAATTAGTGATGCTTATTAGGACACCTCACTAAAAACAGCCACCAAATCCCTAGTTTCCTATAATGAATGAAAGACAAATGAAGAATGAATAAAACTTGGATACAAGAATTA
Source organism: Durio zibethinus (assembly GCF_002303985.1). The sequence goes on along the minus strand of NW_019168015.1, from coordinate 8,353,164 downwards.
AAGCAAGCACTTAAAAATATTATTGGGGAGGTTATTTTTACATTTATGATGTGACAAATGAGGTGGATGACAATGAAATGAAAATTCAAAAGATTGGTAGGTTTTTTTCCTAAATAAAAAAAAGTTATCCCAACACCTCTCTTAATGGGTGCTAAGCAGAATCCCTAATATAACTCAACCCAAAATGGTCAAGTATGGCTAAGAAATATTGGATCCTTTTGATAGTGGCTTGGTATAAGATTAAATTAGTATTTGTGGCAAGAAAATAGGCTATAAAAAAGATAGGAATAAAATTTACTAAACCTTATTTCTTGGAATGCAAAACAGATCAATTAATAGACAAGTAGTAAAAACATCACTAATAGTGAACAAAAATAAATACATGGTAGAAGGAATGTTTGGAGTATAACACATGAAATGGTTTGGGAGAAGAGAAATGGTTGGCTACTTTAATGAGAGAGTAAATAGCCTAACTAACACTTACACTTAAATGCTTGTGAATTAGAGTAATGGTGGTTGCTAATCTTTCTATATTTATAGCCATTTTAAAAGAAGGGACCATCTAGCCGAAATACTTTTATCCACTCATTAGAAGAGGTAAGACTGTTTTCATCAGTTGAAAATAGTCATCACCGGCAAGAATATTTTGTCAGTGACGTTGGACATGTCTATAGATTGGATTTTATTTGGTCATAAAGTGAAATTTCAATCATAACATTGCACCAATATATCATAGATATTTCCTATTATGGTCATTGTCAATTCCATCTTCATTATGCATTACATAGGATAATAAATGAGATTATCTAATCACATGTTTAGATAATCTTGTTAGGCTAATTAATGTCCCAACTCTAGTTACAAATTCAACTACTATTCATGAGCTTTTCAAGCAAAGCTTAGAAGCATGAAAAGGGGATTAAAGATACCACCAACCATTTTAATACCAATCAAAGCACACTTTCGTGGTTGAACTCCCATAACGTGTGCTTGGATCATGTTTTGATTGATAACGGATTAACTATGAGATACTTGCTAAATCATACATTATATTTATTACTTAAAGTTTATGTCATGAAACTCATGAAATAAATATGTTTTGTAAAGAGAATCTTAACGATTTATAATTATGAGATTCTATTGCATGAAAATATTATTTTTAAATTATTTCTAGTTAAGGCATTATCAAGATACAATTGTGAGACTAGCATGTATTATGTTTTACTTTTAACAAAAGTAACTAATTACAAAACTTGAAGTATCCGATTACTTGAATAAATATGTGGGTACGTAATAGAATGATAAGTTCACTTAACTGGTAAAATGCTATTTGGAATGTTATTTAAGTTTTTATATAAAATATTTTATCATATTACAATTATATAAATGATTCTTACGTTTGAGATCACTAAAATATCTTATATTCCAATTGTTATACTTTGATGTTATTATATATGATTTTCTTTAAGGATGTATAAAAGAATAAATGTTTGAAATAAACCTACTTATGGGCTGGGCTAGACTTGACATGATATTTTAGCTTTTTAAACAAGCCCACGCCTAGCCTAGCCTAATTTTTTTAGCTTTATTTTTTGCCAAAGCCCGTTCATACATGTAATAATAAAATTCAAACCCACCCAAAACACTGATATTTAAAATTGGGGAAAAGAGTTTTTTTAATAAATTATTAATTTAACTAATTTAATTAATTTTAATTGAATTTATGACTCTTTTGGGCTTGAATCCAATTTAATTTTATTGAATGTAATTTAAAATTTGATTATTATTTTGTATAAAGAAAAATGAATTTTATCATATTATAAAAAATGAAGCAAATGGGCCTTATCCATTATAAAATATAAAGCAAATAGGCTTTTTCCTGATATGAGAAAAATAATTTTTAATTTTTGAGCCGGGTCAACCGAGCTTAGGCCTTAAATGGTGAAACTTAAGCTTGACTCTATTTTTTTATCGGGTCTCATTTAGTTGTCCAAACCCATTTAGCAGGCTTAATGTTCATGTCCAAGCCCTTCAAAATTTCGAGCAAGCTTTTGGGTTCGAGCGGGTCTCTTGACCCATGAGCAAATCTAGTTCAAAATGACATAAAATAAATGAAGGTAAATAAGTGTTTGATAGATGATGCATCACTTTAAATGATTAAGAAAAATATCATAATCATTCTTGAAAATTTTAAAAATTTTAAAAAATTTTAAAAAATCAATTGATTAAATAGTTAGAGTTTTAATTAATGACTAAAAGGGTAAGAGTTCAAATCTTATTACTAAAAATTTTTTTCTTTGTTTAAAGTCAAAATTTTAATAAAAACTAATGTGCTATCTACACATCATGTTAGGTATTTTAATTAAAGGTGCTATAATTTTTAGAGATAATTCTATTTTCATTTAAGTAGTGTAAGAGTTTTATACATTTTATAAAATTTTTTATTGTACCAAAAAAGACTCAAAAGATTTTTAAGAAGAGTTAAAACTTTTATTACATAAGAAGAGTGATAATTCTTGGCACAAGTTATAATTCAATGAAAATTAAATTTAAAGTAAATATAATAAGAAACTGAACTGTACTAACTCTTAAATGATATAAAAAAAAGTTAACAATAAATTATCTCAATAAAATAAATAATTTAAAGGCCTTTTTTTACTTATCGTTGATTAACAAAATCTAATAAAAGAAATAAAAAATCTGCAACATATAAAAGTGAGAAGTATATTAAACTTTAAATACCATTATAAAATAAAGAATTAATTAATAGGAATAAAAAAAATTTATATTTGAATTTGAAATAAATAATCAATCACTTTTTGGTAAGATGTAGAAAAGTAATAACTAAAATAAATGATAAAGTCAAATAAAAAAATGTGTTTAAAAACAAAAAGAAAAAGTTTTTATTGAAATCAATATATATTGATATCAAAAGGATTTAAACCTAACAAATATTGTCCACCTTTTAAACAATTGCTTAAACTTTACGTCCTTTTTCATATTTCAATCTCTTTAGTGGTTAATGCTAGATTGATTTGGGAGACGATTGATCGACGATCTGATCAATCCACCCATTCTCACATGTTGTTTTCCCTTTATCTTCTTTTTGGATTTTCTTTTTTGCTTTTTTCAAAGCTACAAGAAAAAAAAAACGAAGAAAGAAAGAAAACCAAAAGAAGAAAACATCTATAAAGAAAAATAAATGATGCAGACAACTCTAAGGAAAAAAACAATAAAATGAATAACAATAAATCCCTTGCAGTCATAGAAAACTCCACCATTTTACATCGTTTATGTCATTCATGTCTTTTCGCTAAAATCTTGAGAGCAATAGATTATCACATTTGAAATGAAAATAACTAAAACAACTAAGTCTCTTTTAACAAAATTATAAACTTTCAACCTAAATATTCCATATACATCAAGCCCTCAAACCCAAAAGTCCATCAAACAAAAATGAGGGTAGTTATTACCTTCATAAGTTTTTAAGGGTTCTTTTAATAGGATAATATAAATTGATTTAATTAGTTCTAAAACTTGATTTAATTGGAATATTGATAGCCTTTTTACGGACACGATTTGACTCTTTCATTGAACTAACTAAGCCTTTGATTTTTTATTCAATCGATTGATTTGGTCTAACTTTTCAACAAAATTTGATAATATTTTAACACTTATATGTTCTATCTATCTATCTATTAATCAATCAATCTATCTATCTATAACAATATATAAAAGTAGAGTTTGTGAAGATTTGAAATATTTGACACATGACAGCTATGGTTGAGGGAAAAAATTGAGAAAATCGAAATTAAATTCGAAACCATAGTATTCAGATTGAATCGATTCTTTTCAATTCGATTTGGATATTAAGTATTGAAATTTAGTTTAGATTGGTTTTCAATAAATAACCAACATTTATTTCAAAACACATATGATGATGAAAAAAACAAAAGTGATTAAATTATAAAAATAACAAAAAATCAAAAGAAAAAAAACAAACTTCGAAACTCACAAGGAGGAAAGAAAAATGAAAGGGCAAATAAGAGGTAAATCAACATAAAGAAAAAAAATTAGAAAAGTAAAAAACAGTAGATCAAATCACAAGTGAACCCAAAAAGCAAGAGATTGGAATTGATAATAAAATAATATAAAAAAATCAAAGAAGAAAAGAAAGCAACAAACCAAAAGTTCTTTTCATTGGGATCATAATCCATTTTTCACAATGAAATTAAACAACGTGATTTTAACTAATATGTGGATTGTAAAGCTTTAAAATGTATTTTATTTTTAAAAAGACTAAAATTTTCATATAAATGTTGATGTGACATGCTGAGAGATTAACTTTTCACTCATTTATCCTTTATATTATTGTATTTATAAATGATTACCTATCAAGCTAAAAAATTCATCTTTCACTTACCCTTTATTAGTAACAGAACTATGATTTATATATAGAGAAGGTCAAACCAAATACATGTACACATGAGAATGTAAATATGCACACACACTTGTTTGTACATAAATATATACATACATAAATGCCTATATATATATATATATATAGTTAAGAACACTATGGGTAAATTATTCTATAAAAAGAAATTTTCACACTTTATAAATATATTTAATTATACTAATCTTTTTATTTTAAAGAAGACAAATTTTAAATTTTTATGTAAACTTGAAAAATAACTATATTAAAATGTTAAAAGTATCTATTGTGGAGGATATTTATAAAGAATATTTTATAAATAATGTTTTTTTTAAAGAAATCTATAAAATAATGCATTAAATGTTGACTATAAGAATCCACCCAAAGTTATAGTAGTGATAACACCTAAGGTTATAGGAGTGATAACAGTTCAATTTGATTTTATCATTTCAATTAATATAAAGTATTATAAATTTTCAAAATTCAATCTGAATTCAAATTGAACTTTTTTTAAAATCAATCTGATACGAAACAAATTGTGCCAGTTCAATTTTCTTTATTGGATTTAAAATTTATTTTTTACATATTTATTCCATAAAAAAAAAAAAAGAAAAGAAAAATTCTCAGCCTAATATTGTGATTTAGCAATAACAATGGAGTGCTAAATCTAAAGTTTAATTCAGTTAACTTACACAATTATCCTTAAGAGGTGACATACAATAGAGTTAAAGTTTAAATCCTAACAACTGCAATTTTTTCTCCTATGCCGCAGCCTCTTATGTATAAAAAACCAGACCAGATATTTGACTGCAGAACTCCTTTGACTGCTTACCCAAAAAATAAAAAGGAAAGGAGAATTTAAGATATTGAGATTTAGTATACAGTGTATACTTGATTAATGGCCTTTAGATTGAGCATTTGTCTCTATTGCTTCCTTGAGCTTTCTTCCCAATGCAAAAGCCAAAGGAGGAGGCACAGCATTCCCAATTTGCCTATGCTTGTGTTGGATGTTACCAGCAAATTTATAACTATCAGGGAACCCCTGTATGTGCAAGGCAAAGCAATGTTTAGTCACCACTCACCTGAAGTTGACAATACAAGAAGACTTTTTGAACCACATACACATACAAGTGCAACTTGCAAAATATACTAAATTTTTACATTAATTGTTTTGAAAAGATCAGTCAGTTGCACCACAAAAGTTGCAATTAATTCCCCATCTATCTTAGGTAACAATTAGAATAAAGTGTAATGAGAGCTGTCTCGCTCAGCCCTCGCAAGTACTAATCGCTCTTTGGATTTTCTAATTATTGCAGATGTTACAATTAGCTGTAAACTATTGTATTCTAACTCATTATTTGGAAACTAATTCCTAAACTTTAATCATCCAAAGATGTTGCAATAAAAAGAAAGTTCCAGGAGCAGACTTACTTGGGAACGAGCACATTCTCGTACTGTTATTATTCTATCCTGATCAGGATGAAAGCACATCCCGACTTTCCCCATAGGTTGAGGATCTGTCACAGAAGTCGGGAAGTTTCCTTCCCAGTCCAGCCTCCCAAAAAGGCCCTTCCATTGATTATGTCTTTTGGCTGTGTTTGGCAGGCACCAAGGTATTAAATCAGCTGTTTGTCCATTGGACAACCGAACCTACAGCACAAATAGCGAAATAAGTACAGAACCAATAAGTTTTGCAGGAAATATGAAAATTGGAAAACATAACCACAATATGCTAAATGGTCGTCATAGTACATTTTTCTTTAAAATTATAGAACATTATTCTGTAAACTTAATTGGAGTTTAGCTAAAGCATAAACCTTTTCTTCTGGGAGGTCACGCCAATCAGCACCTGGTCGTCTTGGGATTCTCTGACATCGGATCAAATTTAACTCATTCATTTCCTTGGAAATATGATCAGCCAACACCAACGTATTCCTACGGATGTTCTTTTGAAACCAAGATACAGGATCACTTTTGTACTGAGCAATAAAAATATAATATAGTTAGAGACCGAGTATGGTGGAGTTATAAAAAAGATAAAATTTACATCAGATGTTTTCAATATAATCCCACCTCCATAGTTGCTATGGAAGCCCCATTTCCAACAGCTGGAAGCTCCCCAATTGCATCTCTAACAGTTATTGCACGGAATGGCGCTCCATTTGCAGTACTTCGAACAGCAGCATATTGGGAATTTCCAGATAAGGTGACCTTAAGCTCAGAACCAGCAAATACATGCATTGGTTCAGGCCATTCAGGGAGTGTTTCCTCAGGAGAAGCTGCCCATATAAATGCACGTTTGCGAGACTGAGAAACACCATATCCTCCAGCTTCCAAAACACCAAACCTCACCTATAACAGTTTTAAGAAACAAATATACCAGTCAGCAGGTTAAAACGTTTTCTTCTCTTCTCCAATACAACAGAAGCAACAAGTTCATTTCGTATGAATGCACATAACACCTGTCAGGCCTAATACTTAGCGACACCTGATGACCCATTTTCAGTTTTACCAAACTTTTATTGTTACTGAAGCAAAAGGAATTGAAATCTCCAATATGTCATCTAAACTATTGGTAACAGGATGGTGCCTTGCAGAATCATCCATAATTTCACTTCTGGAAGCTTAACTCCTACTACAGTAAAAGGGTTTAAAAAAAAAGAAAAACCACCTACCTGATAACCCATCTCAAGCAGTGAAGCTAAAGTTAACCGAAATGTTTGCCCCTTATTGAATGATACAAAATTCCTCACGTTCTCCAAAAGGAAAAAACTTGGGCAAAAGTAATCAGCAAAAGATAAGAATGACAAGATCATCTCACACTGGACCTTACTCCATGTGCTCTGATTGAACCTATTCATCCCAGAAAATCCCTGTAATAAGAAAAAATATTAAATAATTATGGCCTCAGATAGTAAATTAATTAGCTCCTTTGTGCATCATTACAATAGTTTCAAAATCAGATGCTAAAAGACTAGAGGTGACATTTAAGATATACCTGACAAGGGGGCCCTCCATTGATAAATTCTACTTGTCCTGGATGAGGCAGATTACTAATTTTCTCGTTATCAAGTTTTGCTGCTAACTCGGCTGCTTCTGGAGTTGCTATACAGTCATCTGCATCCCCATGTTCTGACATGATAGCCCTGCATATCAACCCATTAACTACCAATGAAATGAGAGAAAAGAGAACTTGTCTCCTTGCCCTTTTTAAAAGTAAATAATTTACAAATGTGAAAAAGTTAAATAGATAAAAGTACAATGTCAGTGATTGCATCATGTCTTTCACGCAAAATCCTATTAAGAGAAGTGTGGTGAGAATGGATGTTAATCTAAGGGACCTCAGAAATAGAATGTTAACTGTCCCTTGACACTAATTTAAAATAGGAAATGGAATGACCTTAAGGTCCATAATACAATTTCAGCAAGCATGTCTCTAAAACACATCCCAGTTAATAAGAAGAGTCATTGTTATTGTGACTCAGCAGTCAGCTCTAATTTAGGAAAAACATAACCCGCTGAAAGCAACAACCTTAAAATCACATTGCAGTTCTCAACAAACACCATAGCCTCTGGATGGTTAAGTTTAAATGCTTCTCCTGCAGGCTCTTCATATTCAATTGCCCACTTCGTGTGTGACACACCTATAAGCATTTAGTGAGAGAATCAACAGTAAATCTATACTTTATAATAAAACTTGCGCTATAATTGGTTGATGGTGGAAGCATAACTAAAAATAGTTACCTGCTTTCTGTAAACCTTCTGACAAGCCACCACAACCAGCAAAAATATCTAGGGTAGCAAGGCGATTCAAAACATCTTTCTGGTTGTCAATATCACTGGACTCAGTTTCTCCTTCTTTACACTTTCCCTTTTTCTTTCTATATGCAGCATCATCAACCACCCTTTCTTTAGATGAATTAAGTTTGATATTAGTTGGCAACTGGCCATAAAAAGGATAATTCATCATCAGAGGAAGATGCAGATTATCCAGAACAAGCAGGAAACAAATGTCTTGTGGTATCAATGATAAGGTTGTAAAAACAATTTGAATATATCATAAGACAAGTAGAGATACAAAAGCTACCTGCTTGATAGATCCCTTATCAGGATCATAAAAATGGTCGCAAAAGAAGACATGCTCAAATATTACAGGGCCATCCAAAGGTGGAAGATCATGTTTCTTCCTAACCTCACACTTCCCTTCTATAGCCACAATTGGAACTATCAATGTTAGCTCACTGTAATAAACCTGAAAAATTCAATTACAAGATGCAATTAGGTAGAACATGGATGACATTTAGGTGTAACAGAAAAATAAGAAAGAACCAAACAAAGAGTTTAATGACAACATAATGAAGAGAGGTCAAACTAAAGATCAAATGTCTTAGAATTGAAAACACAAATCCCCAAAAGCACCACTCCTTCAACTTAAAAACATAAACAAGTTTCGTGGGTGCGCAACAAGATAGAACGTGATTGAATGCCAGCCGATTGATTGCAAATATTATACAATGCAATAGCAGAGACCTGGGATAAAACCCTTTCGCATAACATTATCCTGTGGTCGACTCTGCAACTCTCCATATCAATCTAGGAGACTTAGGATTTTTTTTTTTTAAACAGTGGTTTAAATGCAAGTAATTGTTTTAAAGCAACTTATAAAATATGACTTACTTCTCGAATATCAGAATTGTAGGCATTCTCCACTGAAATGTCCTCTGGTCTAAAAAATCGCCTAACTTTAACATTTTCAGATTCAGGGTTAGCTTGTTTGCAACCAGTAGAAACCTCAATCTCTACCAACTGGCAAACAACATAAGGTTTTAACCCTATGTTTCTTGTACCCCTAAATGTTTTCCGTTCCTTTCCATCAGTTTCAAGATACAGTGGTGCTAGGTAAACATAATCATGAATGTAATACTCAGTGCCCCTAAATGTAAAACCATTCCTTGGAAAATTTATCTTGAAGGTTTCCTTCTCCCTTTGAGTTTCCTTCAATGAACAAGAACTGCAGACCCCGGTTCCAAGGCCCATGGGCAATGGAAGCCGAAAGAAGGCTCCTCTTTCAGGCCAATACAGGCTTCTACAATAATATTCCATGGGCAAGCCTTTCCTTTTTCTCTCGTCAGCCCTATCTCTGTCAGCCTTATCCTTGTTGGCATTATCTTTGCGATGCTGATATCCCCAAGGGCGCAGTCGGATTTCAGCTAGCACAGCTTCTTTAACATCTTCCAGTTCAAAATCCAAGCAATCATGGGTTAAAAAGACCTCCCTTGAACTGGAAATGTTGCCAAGAACAGTTTGAACTCCTCTCACCATCAACCTACCATGAACAATTTTTCTTCCATCTTCTTTTTCATACATATACTCAATAAAATATAGAGAAGGCAATTTAGCAGGTCCAATAGTTTCCAAAAGAACAAAACTACCTACTGTAACTAAAACCTGACGAATATAAGCCCGTTTATAAAGAGCCTCACCGTTAGGCGTCCTCCCCACCATTTCACCGTCCCATTTAACATTGTCATTCAAACAGAGTAATTTTCTTGACATTGCAGCCAAATGAGGTTTTTCATTTTTTGTATCAACTAGCATCTTTTCCTCTTCAACATCTTTAAAATCTTCTTCTCCATTTTCTTCTTTTTCATCGTCAATTTCTTCATCCACTTTCACTTCATAAGTATCCATCTCCTTTAATTCAGGTAAGTAGTTTGAGTAGTATTCTTGCCATATCCTGTTTATCAGTTTTGTGGTAGTCGCTGGCATAGCCTTCCTTTTGGATTCCACAAGCTGCATTGCAGCTCTTGGGTTCATGTTCACTTCCTTCTTCAGCACCACCTTTTTCTTTACCAACCATTTTGTATGATGCCTTTCCTCCATTCTTTCCTGAAGACTAGTCACAAAGGCACACTTCCTGATAGTATCGTCAGGAAATTCCATAAATTGCTGCAATAAAATCTGTCCATGGACCACTACATATCTTTCTACAGCAGCTTGATTGGAGGATATGAAAGCAGGGTGATCTTTCTGATTTTCAGAAATTCTGCGGATAACATCCCTAAAAGAGAGGCGAGCCACTCGGTTTTGCTCCTTTAACATAGTGATAATACTGACTGCAAGCCTGGCTGTTTTTAGAACTGGTTCGTACCATGGCGCATAATGTTTTGAAGGCTCTCCAAGCCTATACCTGACAAGAATAGAAACGGAAATAATAAGCATTTAACCATCCAGTGAATTTTCAAAGCAAAGATTAAATGAAGGTAAATGCATTTAACAACGGCAGATTTCCTTGCTCAGAATTTAGACAAAGAGATGAAGGTAAATGCTACACGAAGCATACTCTATGGAGAATTTACTTGCAGAAAACAGAAAAGAAGAGAAAGAAACAGCAATTTAGAGTTAAATATTCTTGTACTCTTTAGAAGCTTATTATTAGCTTTAGTTTTAGGTTTCCTTTTCGAGATTAGATGTAAAGTACCAGGACATATCTGTTCGAATTGATACAGAAACCATTGAGGCTCCAACTTCAATCATCCATTCCTTTACTGCACTCAAATAAATTGGAATCCCTTCCACATTCTGAAATCCAGTAGAAGTAGACTGCCTAGGATCAGCATCAAGATAAAAGCCACTTCCATCATCAGCTGTCATAATCCCAGACCCATAAATCGTGACATCAATATCAGCACAAGATTTCATTGGAAGGAGCTCCAAAGAAATCATCCGGGAGTCCGAGTTGTATAGTGACCAATTGTGCAGCATGTTATGAGGAAGGTCTTCAGGATTGTTTGTGTCCATATCATTGTCAAAGATAACATACTCATCAGTTTCTTGGATACCACTCTCGTAGTATGCAGGTAGAGGATAATCATCAGCAATCTCATCTTCATTTATTTTAGTATAGTACTTTCCCAATGAAGCAACAGGTCGCCGATTTTTTTTGGGCTTCATTGATTGCCAGTACTCTTCTTCCTGCAGCAACTTGGCCAATTTTATATCCTGATCTTCTTCAGTCCGACAAGCAGATGAACTAGACGGCACCCTTTGCTTGCCATCACAAATTTTCAAACTTGTATTCAGCACCCTGTCTGATGTAGTTACTCTTGAAGACACAAAACTTTCATGCTTCTTACTCTCATCACGAAGGGCAGCTAGCATGTGCAAATCCCTAAAGATCTGATCATTTTTCTTGGATGTCTCATCCAAGCCAATGAGTTGATTATATATAAACTCACCTTGAGAAATGATGAAATCTTTAATAGATGTCCCAGGAGGAAAATTCTTGGTACCACTCATGGAACGGACAACCCCTGCAAGCAGTTCATCAATACTCAGATCAGGTTTCCCTCCGCTACTCCTTGATAATTTTTTGTAAACCTCCACACAAGCACGAGCCTTTTCAAAGAACAGATTATATGTTCCTCTGTAGCTATTTGCAGGCTTCAAACAATCATAATCTGCCAAATCAGTGGAAACCCAAATGACTGGAAAGCCATCTTCATAACCTGATATTGCCCAAGATTCAATCCTTCCAAAACTTTTGCATTGAAAACCCCTTTGCATCCCTTTTTCAGAACTTTCTTCCAGTGGAAGAATACTTCCAGATATAAATAAGTCTTTAAATTCAAGTATCTCAACTGGCTGTGGGTTTTGATCAGCGTCATGGAATATAAAATCTGTCAACCTCCTGTTAGGTCGACCGGAATCGACCTTTCCAGCAGTCATGCCTATGGCTATAATCTCATTTTCCACAAGGTTAACCCTTTTCGACTCAACAAGAAACGTTTTGTCTGAAAAGTGAACTGACTTTTCCTTAAAATCTGAGCATGCAGCTGCTCGCCTTGGCATTTTCCGAGAACCAGATGCCTTATCAGGATTCTCAGAACTATCTCTTTTCTGCTTTGGCTTACTGACAGCTGACGGTTTGAAATCTGAGTTATTGGCAATAGAGTTTGAAGAATTTGTTTTACCATCAGTCTCTTTCTCCATCCCTAGAAGTATCCAGTCAGAGGAGTAGGAAGACAACACATGTTAGTCACAAAAACATAAATTAATGAAACTGCAGAAATAGATGGAAAAGTAATTGAGCAGATTCTGGATTATATACCAAGATGAGAAACTAAATCAGCAATTATGCACCGATTAATTAGAACACCATAAAACTGGAAATAGTGGAAAGCCTCCGGGATATTAGCTTCTATTCTGCTAACAGCCCGGCAGTTATAATGCATGATAATGTAATTGGAGCCTATCATAACTCCTTCCTAGCCTAAGAAATGGAATGCTAAACATTGCAAAGTATGCAACCACAATATGTAGTGGATAATAATCATGTCAAAAGAACTCTTCAAAGAGCAATCCATGAATCTAAAGGAAGGATATGACTTTTACTTGTAACGATTCCCATAAAAGCTAGGACATGCTGCTTTAATAATGCATACAGAATGTTTAAAATACTAATGCAGAAATAAGAATGAGTAAAGATGGCTAGCTAGTCTAAAAGGCAACATTGTAAATGTGAAGCTTTTCAACTATCAGTTCATGACAAATAATGAATTTCAAACCCCAAAAGGTTGTAAAAACTAGATTACAAATTCAAAGTTGTCCATCATACTAGATGTTCAATATCAAATAGTAAGCAGTTCAGAGAACATGCATCACAGGTGCCCAAGTTGGTTATCCAAAAATTTAAAGGCAACAATTTATGAAATAATTCACAAACCTTAATGCCTGCATGGTTGCATGCACGTACAAACATTGGAGTTGATGAAAAAAGAAGCAAAGTCCATGACCGTTATGTATTACTACACTATGAGAAATGGTCTCGAAGGAATTAATTAACCAAGATAATGATGCTAATTAATTAAGGATAATTAATATTACTAGCTTTTACTTTGTAACATAAGTGAGTTTCCCCTAATTATTGAATTATATAGATCTTGCTAATTGCTTTATAATATGGTACAAAACTAGATCAGACAAGCATAAAAGTTGAGCTTCCCTAAATTATTGTATTGTCTAGATCTTTCTAATTGCTTTCTAACATGGTACAACACTAGATCAGGGCAAGCATAAAAGTTGAAAGTAAAACAGGCGGGTATAAAAGAAAAGAACATGCAGGAAGTAGAAACTACATGCTATGAAAATGTACTCCCATTCTTCCTTGGCATGGTTTATCTACGAAGAAATCTTATGAGACATATATATTAAATTCAATTCCAATACAAATTTAACCCTCAACTTTATAAAAAAAAAAAGTCTTACATTGATTGATTATTGATGCTAGAAAAATATTTTAGTTGCAGTAAAATTTATGAGATTACATATATGTGGTATTACCCTGCATAAGACTGCCAATAAACTCGCTATACAATAAAGAAACTAAAATCCCTTCGTACCAGTATGGCTTTATGTTTAAGCACAAATTAATACGAAGGCAACTGATAAAAATATTTTTTCCGATGCATAGTTTCTAATGACCAGTGCTAATCTCTTTGCAGATTCTTTATGAGGCAGGGGAAGAAGACAAACTATGAAACAACTATGTATTCTTACAGTGAACCATCAAACATAACTCAACCAGGCCTAAATATTCCAAACAATATGTCGAAGAGAGATATTAAAACTAAGAATTGTAGATATATATGTATATATATATATATATATTATATATATATATATGAATTCAATTACGTAATCTTAAAAAATAGACTAAAGCATACCTAGATATGAACACATGAACTATTACATAGCATATAGAAAAATTGAAAGCATGAATGATTAGCCAAAAAGTTATATTTATGAGAGATATGAGATTGAACATGAAACCTATTATTGCAAATTATTATTGACTTAATTTGATGCCCTAACAAACAACATATCTTCATTCTTTTAAAATAAAATGGTTGATTAAAACAATAATAAAATAAACCAACGTAGGAAAAAAATGTAAATTTGCAATAATATATGTAGTAATTGAAGCATGAAAAGCAAATTGATTATACCTCCAAATTCAAATTAATAGTATTTAAAAACAAAATGAGAATCTATGAAATCAGTCTCTCTTCTCTCTATTTATAAATGCAGATTAGAGAAAAGAGAGACAGAAAATAGAGGAAGTAACGCTTAAAAAGGGCAACCAAATCAGTAAAGGAAAGAAATAGCAAATGCTGACCTCATCGATTCCTTGTTGGTTTCTGAATTCCTCGCTTTCAATGCCCATTGTTTTTCCAGATTTTCTCAGCGCTTCAAATCTTTGTTTTTTAGGAAATGCTTTAAACTTGCTGTTCTGGCTTGCCCTTGGGCTACCCATTGCCGTCTGTCCGCTGAATTCTTAGAATTTCGTTTGATTGCTCCACTTTTAAAGTGCAAGCGGCGGGAAATTTGCTAGATTGCCACATTCCACCACTACAATTAAATATAAACCCCTCTTTTCCTAATTATTACACATTTGGATTTTTTAATTTTTTCATATTTTCACAACTTCAATCTATTTGTCAACTTCAATTTGTAAGTAATTTTGATTTGATATATGAGTTAATGCATCCAACTCGTCGTGTTTAATGCATGAAACAATGTTTAGTCATAAATTTTAAAACATTTATGAGTATAATTATAAATCAAAAACTTTTAATGACTAACTATTAATAAACATCCCTCATTTGATATATATTAATACTATGTAATCATGTACATTGCATGTAAATATATTTTATTAATTTTTTTAAAATTATAATTTGAGAACATATATAAATTATAATGCATAAATATCTAGGTGACATGCCTTTCTGAAATAAATTTTCATAACACATTTAGGTGACAACTTTTTTTTCTGAGAACTTACAACCATTTTTTAAGTAAAGAGAACATGCTCCACCAAATTCTTCTTTTAATGAAAGCACTTCGGTAAAGACTAATGATGGAAGGAAGGCAAGATTTAAGTTTATTTGCCAAAATTCTAATAATACACTTGTATAGTGTATTACAACATGGGATATTAAATGGATAGGAGTTTAGACTCTTTAAATGTGGAATGGTGACTTGCAAAATTTCCTTGAGTATATCAATTGTATTAATCTCATTTAGGAATATGTCTTGCCAAGAAGATTTTGATAATAGTTGAAAGCCTCATTTGTCATTTGGTTAAAAGAGTCTAACTTATTTCCATCAGCATCATAAAGAATTCTGATAAAATTGTGAGATTGCTTGGCTTGAACCACTTTGTTAAAGAAACTCATATTCTAATCTGCAACATTTTATATTATGTTGTAAAGAATAGATCAAGGCAAATGAAAATAAAACATCGTAGGATATTAGAATTTAATCATCTTATGAGTGGACATCTTCTTCATGTGGTCTACATTATGATGGTTCAACTTCAGACTCATTTGACCGTTAAGGGTGGTTAGCACCAAAAGGATAAAGGTTACTAATATCGACCATCATGCATTATTAGTAATATCGACCGCTATATCGACCATAATTTTACAAATATCTTTTGGAGCCTAAGATATATTATTTACAATCATTATCTTTTAAGACTTAGATATAATTTCTGGATACCTACCTTTTAAGGCTAAGATTAAAAAAAAAAAAATCCCTTAAATTCATAGTGAGTTTCTGCTAAAACTCATAAAACACTCAAGCTAATATCATACTTTTTTATACCAAATAAAATTTATGTTTTACAAGTGATTTTGCAAACTAAAATTATCTCTCAAGGGTTGGATATTTGATAATTTATTATAATGAGAGACACATGAAGAATGAATAAAATTTGGATACAAGAATTGAAAAAATTAAAGCAAGCACTTGAAAGATATTATTGGGGAGGTTTTTTTTTTTACATGTATGATGTGACAAGTGAGGTGGATGGCAACGAAATAATATTTCAAAATATTGGTAAGTTTGTTTCTGTAAATAAAAATGTTGGCCCAACACCTCCCTATCGGGTCCTAAGCAAATCCACAATATAACTCAATGTAAAGTGATCAAATATGGTTGAAAAATATTAGGTCCTTTTGATGGTGGCTTGATACAAGGTTAAATTGGTGTTTCTGGCAACAGTATAGGCTATAAAACATAGAAGAATAAAATTTACAAGACCTTATTCTAGGGAATGCAAAACAAATTAAATAATAGACAAGTAACGAAAATGCCACTAATAGTGAACAAAATAAATTCATAGCAGAAGAAATGTTTGGAATACAACACGTTAGATAGTTTGGAAGAGGAGAAATGGTTGGCTATATTAAAGGGAGAGTAAATAGTCTAACTAACACTTAAACTTAAATGCTTGTGGAATAGAGCAATAGTGGTTGCTGATCTTTTTGTATTCGTGCTTTAGATGATGTCTCATATTTATAGCTATTTTAAATGAAGGAATTATCTAGCCAAATTACTCTTATCCACTCATTAGATGAGGTAAGACTATTATCCATCAGCTGAAATTAGTCATTCATGGTAATAATATTTTGTCAATAATGTCAAACATTTCTATGATTAGACTTTTATTTGGTCATAGTGTAAAATTTCCTGTTGTAACATTGATGCCAATATCCCACGGATATTTCTTATTATGATTGTTGTTGGTTCCATCTTAATTAATGAAGCACATAGAATAATAAATGAGATTATCTAATCACATGTTTAGATAATCTCATTAGGCTTATTAATCTCCCAACTCTACTTACACATCCTAACGACTATTCAGGAACTTTTCAAGTAAAGCTTAATAGTAAGAAGGGAGGATTAGAGACGTCGCCAACCATTTCAATAGCAACCAAACCACCATGGTTTAACTCCCGTGACGTGTGCTTGGGTCATGTTTCAATTGATAACGGATTAACTATTATATACGTGCCAAATCATGCATGATATTTGTTAATTAAGGCATATTGTTGTCATGAAACTCATAAAATAAATATGTCTTGTAAAGACAATCTTAATGACTTATAATTATGAGATTTCTATTGCATCAAAATATTATTTTTAAATTATTTCTATTTGAGGCATTATCAAGATAAAATTGTGAGACTATAACGTGTTATGTTTTACTTTTAACATAAGCAACTGATTTAAAAAATTGAAGTATATGGTTACTTGAATAAATATGGTACATGTTAAAATAATAAATTTACTTAATTGGCAAAATGCTATTTGGAATGTTATTTTAGTTTTTTATATAAAAATTTTTCTCATATGACAATTGTATAAATGATTCTATGTTTGAAATCACTAAATATTTTATATGCGATTGTTAAGATTTGGTGCTATTCTATAAGATTCTATTCAATTATGTATAAAAAAATAAGTATTCGATATGACATAGAACATATGGAGGTAGTTGAGTGTTTAACAGATGATGCATCACTCTAAATAATTAAAAAAAAATCTTAATCATTCTTGAAATTATAAAATGATTTTTAAAAAATAAATTGATTAAATGGTTAAAGTTTTAATTAATGATCAAAAGGGTAAGAGTTCAAATCTTACTATTAAAAAAAGTTTTTTCTTTTTTTAAAGCCAAAATTTTAATAAAAGCTAGTTTGCTACTAGCACATCATGTCCGGTACTTTCAATTAAAGTTGGTTTAATTTTTATAGATCATTCTATTTTCATTTAAATAGAGTAAGAGTTTTATACATGTTATGAAGTTTTTATTGTATCAAAAAAGATGCAAAGGAGTTTTTTACGAAAAGTTAAAACTCTTATTACATGAAAAGAGTATGGATTCTTGGCACATGGTATTATTTAGTGAAAACTAAATTTAAAGTAAACATAATAAAAAACTAAACTGTACTAACTATTAAATGATACAAAGAAGAAAATGCTAACAATAAGTTATCTCAATCACAATAAATAATTTGAAAGTCTCTTCTTTCTTACCGTTGATCAACTAAAACCAATAAAAGTTGTAAAAAATCTGCAACATACAAAAGCAAGAAGAACATTAAACTTTAAATAGCATTATATGCTAAAAAAATAATTAGCAACAATTAAACCAAAATTTTATATTTAAAATAAATAATCAATCACTTTTTGGTAAGATGTAAAAAATTAATAACCAAAATAGATGATAAAGCTAAATAATAAGGTGTGTTTAAAATTAAAAAAAAAAGAAAAATTTTCTTGAAATCAATTGGATTTTAAACATTGCCATGTTTTAGAGTAGAGGGATATATATATATATATATATATATTTTTATATATATTGATGTCCAAAGGATTAAAACCTAATAAATATTGTCCACCTTTTAAAATAATTGTTTAAACTTTACCTCTCTTTTCATGCTTCAATCTTTTTAGTTATTGGTGCCAGACTGATTTCAAAGTCGATTGATTGATGATCTCGCCAATCCACCTGTTCTCGCATAATGTTTTCCATTTCTTTTATTTTCGGATTCTCTTTATCTCTCTTTGTAAAGCTATAAAAAAAAAAGAAGGAAAACCCAAAGAAATAAACATCCATAAAGAAAAATGAAAGATGGAGACACGTCTATGAAAAAAAGCAATAAAAATAATAACTATAAATCTCTTGCAGTCATAGAAAAGTCCACCATTTTACTTCATTGATATCTTTTATGTCTTCCCATTTAAATCTTGGAAGTAATAAATTATCACATTTGAAACTAAAGTGACTAAACAACTAGGTCTCTTTCAGTTAAAGCATAAAACTTCAACCTATATATTCCACATACATTAAGTCCTCAAAGCCAAAAGTCCATCAAACAAAAATAAGGTTAACTATCACTTTCATAAGGTTTTAGGTGTTCTTTTAATAGGATAGTATAAATTGATTTAATCAGTTCAAAAATCTGATTTAATTGGAATATTGATAGGTTTTTTATGGAGACGATTTGATTATTTCATTGAACTGAATAAGCCTTCGATTTTTTATTTGATCGATTGATCTAATCTAATTTTTCAACAAAATTTGATAATATTTTAACACTTACAATATACATTAAAATTCAAAGCAATATGATATCTATATCATTTCGATCAAGGATATCTTATTTTGCAATATATTATATTTAATAACTGAAATTATTATATTATTAAAAATAATTTTTAATTTTAATTTATTGATTATATATATCTATATAATGTAATTTTGGGTTGACAAAATAAAGATCGTATAAAAATATATGAAAAATATAAAATTCAATAAATTTTATTTTGATTTAATAAGTATCTTTCTTTTTAGGAAAAAGAAATTTAGTTTTCAAACTCTGTACCTTAAACGCAATAAGATTATGCATCAATCACTTGGAATGCACTTTATATATATATATATATTGTTTCTAACTCAAAGTATATATTTTCCTTTTTTATAAATGGGTATGCAATTATTGAAAAAAAATTGAATACGAAATTACGAAAAATAGGAAATTTCAAAAAAATGGTTTAACAAAAATTTTATAAAATGATACCATATTCTAAACTAATTAATAAAAATGAAATAATAAATTTATAACATTAATAAAAATTACTTTTATGATCTTAATACCATATTCCAATAGGTATTTGTAAAATTAAAGAAATAGTGGATTAAACTTTTTGGCAAAAGAAGTTAAAGGAGAGGATATATGTACCTTTAGAGGAAAACCAAACCTTCTTAAATTATTTTGTTTGCATTCTTTATCTTTCTTCTCTTTTTTAATTTCAAATTCAGTTGTGATTTAATTTTCATATATTTCTTACATTGCTATTTTCTATATATATTCATAAAAATTTAATTTGAGAAAAATTTAAAAGTCAATCTAATTCATCTTATTGGATTACTTTTGAGCTAATACATTTTTTCCCTCTTTTAGCTATCTTATTAATTCTTGCATCATGCTTAGGAATTTTTTTTTATGTATATACAAATTCTAATCTAAGAGACAACATTTACAGTCTCTATCTTTTAAGACTAAGGTATAACCTCTAAATGCATCATGCTTAGGCCTCGTTCACCTCAAATTTTCTTTTTTTTATGTATATACAAATTCTAGGCTAAGATACAACATTTACAATCTCTATCTTTTAAGACTAAGGTATAAACTCTAAATAGCTAGATTTCAAGGCTAAGATAAAAAAAAAAAAAACAAAAGCTTCAAATTCAAAGTGAGTTTCTACCAAATCTCACAAAAATACTCGAGATGACACCTTACTTCTTGATACCAAATAAACTTTAGGTTTTACAAGTGATTTTGCAAATTAAAAAAATCTCTCAAAGGTTGGATATTTGCTAATTTATTATAATCACTATAGGGGAGTAGGTTTTTAACAGCATTTTTTTTTCACATTTAGTGGCCACTAAATGATATCACCTAAAAGTATAGTATTTTTACAAGTTAAAATTGGTGCTAAAATTTAAATTTTGGTCAATTTTTGTTGCCTTAATGTTATTTTCTTGCATTTTAGGGTTTTAAAGCCTTTGGATGAGGAAAACATGCAATCCATGATGCAAGGGTGTTTCAGCCATACAATGTACTGGGATAGTCGAACTTTATTGGTTCAATGCCGTGCAACCATGCGACCAAGAAGGAATTTTACATGTACATAGACTTCCAAGTCACCTTTTCATTTGGCCAAAGCAAGATTAAAGTAAAGATTATTTGAAATTCTCACTTGCATGTTGTCATGCGACAAAAAGAGATCATGTGGTTAATTCAAAATGCAAGAAGAGATAATGCTTATTTGAAGAATTTGGCAAGTGCTAGGAATCAATCATGCTTCATCATATTCGGCCACACCTATCCCAAGAAGAATTTCATGCAATTTAAGATCATTGAGATTTTATCCATTCGGTTAATCTAGTTTCAAGAAAAAGATAAAGTTTACATGCACCATTTGAAGAATTTCAAGCCTACATGGACACTAAGACAATTAGCCAAGGAAGTTTTCATCCAAGGACTCTTTAGCTTATACAATAAAGGAGTTTGGATGGAAACAAAATTTCATCATCTTATAATCCTCCCTTAGTTGATTAGGATGAAAATGTGATTAAGATTGAAGCTAACATGATCGAAAGCCTAGATTACTTATCAAGAGTATTATTCAATGAAGGCAACTTGAACATAGAAATACCACATTCAACAAAGCTCTTTGAAGATGAAGATTAGTTTAATCCATTAGCAATTGAGTAGGAATCAAACTATTGTAAATTTCTATCTTTATGGTCGAACCTCTTCCTATAAATAGGAAGGCCATTCACTTGATTTCATCATTCCTCATTCCTCATCCCTCACCTTTCAATCTTTTCTTCTCTTTAGTTATTAGTTCTTTTCTTTTAATTTTTAAGTTATTGGCTTAAGTGACAAATTTGCTAATAACAAAAGTTTTTTTTCAAATTCTTTTCTTTAATTTAAGAAATGTTTATTTTCAAGATCTCTTTTTCTTTAAAGCATTAGTATTTCATTACTTTCGATTTCAATTCTTGTTTTCCTACTTCATTCCTTTCGGCAATCATTTTCTTTTTTCCTATTCTATTTATTATTTCATGCAGCATTTACATTCATTCTTTTATGCTATACAAGTTTTGGCTAATGTTATATTTCTCTTACAAGTTTTAAGTTCAATCATTCCTACTTTTTTAATCTAAGTTTTAGTTCATGCAATTCTTATTTTATGTCTCGTTATTTTCGACAATCACAAGTTTCTTTGTTTTCAAGATTTCAATTCTTGTTCTTTTAGATCTAGTTTTTGGCTACTATCTCTAGCTTACCAAGTGACAGTTGGTGGAGTTAAAATACAAGCCTACATTGTTTTCACTCATCTATTTTTATTTAGTTTTGCAATCTACCCTAATCTTTGAGCTATTTAGATATAAGCTAATTCCTTAGAAGATGATACTTGAATACTTTCACTTTATCACTTGATTTGTGCACTTACAAATATTGTAGAAATAAGCAATCAAGTTTTTAGTGTCATTGCCAGAGATTATAGCAGTGTTTTTAATATCAATAAGGATTTTCTAAACTTTTCTAATCTAAACTTTTTTACTTTTATTTGCTATTATCTTTTTTTATTTGCATGTGCAGATTTAAAAGTGTGGATTTAGCTCCAGTGGATGAAAAAATTGAAATTACTTTTAGGAGAAAAAGGAAAGAGTAATCTGTACCACTTACATTAACACCAATGGCCAATGTAAATAATGAAGCTCAAAGAACCTTGAGAGATTATGTAATCCCCAATTTTGAGAGATTTCAACCATCATTTCAAAGACCAGCCATTCAAGCAAACAACTTCAAAATCAAGCCTTTAATAATGCAAATGGTCCAAACTTCTGTGTAGTTTGGAGGGCTACCATGTGATGACCCTAACCTTCATCTCTCTAATTTTCTTGAATTAAGTGATACATTTAGATATAATGGTATTTTTGGCGATGCTATTCGATTAGGACTTTTTCCTTTTTCTCTCAAAGACAAGGTGAAAGTTGGTTGACATCTTTACCATCTAGCTCCATTACAACCTGAGATGACTTGGTGTAAAAATTTTAGACAAAATTCTTCCATCAGCCAAGACAACCAAGTTAAGGAATGAAATCACCATATTCATGCAAGTAGATGGTGAAAACTTATATGACACATGGGAAAGATTTAAAGAGTTATTAAGGAAGTACCCACACCATGGTCTACCCCAATGGTTACAAATCTAGATATTTTACAATGATCTTACACCATATATGAGAATAACCTTAGACTCAGATGCTAAAAGGCAATCATCAACAAGACAGTTAAAGAGGCTAATGAGCTAATTGAAGAGATAGCTAATAATAACTATTAATAGGACATGGAAAGAAAGGTATGCAAGTAGTTTGTCAATTTAGTTGAAATTGATGTAATCACTTTCTTAAATTCCTGTTAGTCATCCTCATAAAAAAATAGAAGCTTTAAGAGCTAAATCCCTATCCACCATGTGAATACGATCCAAAATCCTTTAGTTTCATGTGATATTTATGAAGGACCCCATTCAAGTGATAAATTCTAGTCTAAGATAAAGTCAATCTAGTTTGTTCAACAATCTAAACCCACTTACAACCTCTATGGTAGCACCTACAATCCAAGTTGGCATAGCCTTCCCAACTTTTCTTGGAACCAACCTAATAGCAAGCCACCACCCAAAACAATAACTTTCACCATAGTCCATAAACTTTCAACCCATCCCAAGAAAGTAAACCAAGTTTTGAGGACATGTTGACCCAATTAATGCAAGTTAACAATGCCAATATTCAAAGCCAAGCTACATCCATTAAACATCTTGAAACCTAGATAGGTTAATTAGTCCAAGCTATAGCCAATTACCCTGTAGGTATACTGAATCCAATCCTAAAAGACTAGACAAGAAAGTTTATAATGCAATCTACACATTTGGGGATGATGGGATGGATGACTCTAATAAGGATGATATCATGAATGAACCAATAGTGGTAAGCCTTTCTAGCTTTATATAACAACCTAAGGTAAACCTTGTTGGGAAAGAAGATATAGTGGATGATGAGGAACTACTAAGGTTTGAAAGAGAAATTTTTATGAAACTTTGACCCTATGGCACTTGAAGCTCTTGAAAATACTCAACCTTACGAGGAAGACACTGAGGAAGAAAATTTTGAGATGGATTATGAGGAGGTTCTGAGGAATACATTAAGGGCTCTGCTGAAAAAGGTCAAATGCCATTGCAAGTGGAAAAGAGGACATGGGATTGGGACAATTTTGATCTCTTCGAAAGAATTGTTATTATCCTATAACAACGAGGTTGAATTTCAATTGCATAAATAACATTGTTGAATATAAGGCCTGTGTCATAGGTTTACAAGCTGCTATAAATAAAAAGATTAGAGTATTGAAAGTGTTTGGGAATTAAGCTCTAATTATATATCAGTTGAAAGAAAAATAAGAGATGAAAGATTTAAAACTTATCTTATATCATAAGTATATCTTAGAGTTGATCAAGCAATTTGAAGATATTCAATTTAAGCATTTGCCTCGCAAAGAGAATTTTATTGTTGATGCCTTGGCTACTATAGCAGCAATGATTCGAATTAATGATAATACTAATATTCAGTCATCAAACTAGATGTTAAGGATGTGCTAGCTCATTACTCTAATATAAAGGAAGAAAATGATGAGAAGTAGTGATATTATGATATCCTACAGTTCATTAAGAATCGATAATACCCCAACCAAGCAACTGAGAATGAGAAAAGAGTCATCTGGAGACTAACTATGAGTTTTTTCCTAAATGGTGATGTCTTGTATAAAAAAAAGCCGTGATCAAGTATTATTAGGTGTGTAAATACAGTTGAGGCGAAAAAGATTATTGAAAAAATACATGATGGGAAATATGAAGCACATGCTAATGGACATATGATGGCCAGACAAATCATGAGATCTAGGCACTATTGTTTGACAATGAAGAGCGATTGCATTGACTATGCTCAAAAATATCATAAGTGTCTAATCTATACTAATAAGATTCTTGCTCCACCTATTGCTATACATGTTTTGGCACCATTCTGGCCATTCTCCATGTAGGGCATGGGTATTATTGGTTTTATTATCCCAAAGGCTTTTAATGGGCATAGGTTCATTTTCATAAAGATAGATTATTTCATGAAATAGGTGGAAGCAACTTCATTTGAAAGTGTGACATGATCTATGATCTGCAAGTTTATAAAGAGAGAGATTATTTATAGATAAAGACTTAAGAAAAGAATCATTTCAGATAATGCTAAGAATTTAAATAGTAAGATGATAAAGGAAATATGTACCCAATACAAGATTAAACATCATAATTTAGCGCCATATCGCTTGAAAACAAATTGAGCAATTAAGGCAGCAAGCAAGAATATAAAAAAAATTCTTGAAAAGATGACCAAGACCTATAAGGATTGGCTTGAAAAGTTACCATATGTCCTTCATGCTTATCGGATATCAGTGTGTACCTCTATTGGGGTAAACCATTTTCCTTAGTTTATAGGATGAAAGCTTTATTATCGATGAAAGTGAAAATCCCATCCTTAAGAGTCTTAAAGGAAGTTGGATTGAAAAAGGTTGAATGAATTCATGAGCGTTATGAGCAATTGAATTTCATTGAAGAGAAGAGATTAATAGCATTGTATCATGGTTAGCTATATCAGAGAAGAATGATGAGAACTTATGATAAAAAGGTCCAACCTCATTGTTTTCGATAAGGAGATTTGGTTTTGAAAAAAAATTCTTTCAAGCTAGTATGATAATAGAGAAAAGTAGACTTTGAATTAAGAAGGGCCATATGTTGTGAAAGAGCTTTCTCGGGTGGAGCATTAATATTAATATTAGTGAAGATGGATAGAGATGATTTACCCAATTCTATAAATTTTGATGTTGTGAAGAAATATTACGTTTAAGAAAAAAAAGAAAAAAGAGGAAAAAAAGAAAAAATGAATGAAAAAGAAAAAGAAAGACTCAAATCGAAAACCTAAAAGCATGATTTGAGTTAAAGGGGATTCATTTAAATTGAAAACTCGAAAAGGTGACTTAGATGAGAAGGATACAATATCAAGTTTGAGAACTCATTAATATGGAGGCTAGCATGTTCCATGAGCTCTAAGTTGTTAGGTGCATCAAGTGATTGATTTTTTGAAAAGCTTTCAAGATATGTTATAATGATTTTTTGATTGTTTATTTTAGGTGTTGTTACCCCATACCCATTTTTGTAACTATTCTTCTTTGTTAATGGCCAAAGTTGTTATACCATTCTATTTAACTAAGAGATATTTCATTTCATTTCTTATGCCTCTCTTTTGACGACTATTTCCTATTTATTCCTAATCCATCCTTTGACTTTTCCCTTAAATACCTTGCAATGGAAGAAATGTGTGATTGCATTTTTACTTTTTGAAATTGAAATAATAATTGATAAATGAATAATAGCATGAAAGATTTCTACATTACCTTGGAAAGGTTGAGAGTGATAAAGGCAAATATGAAGTGTTCAGTTCTTGGTAAAGACATTGCATTTGGAGAAGAAAGATTTCTTTAAAAGGAGAATATAGGAGTTAACATTGAATGAGAAAGATGATTGAGAATCAAATTGATTTGGTTTTAGTGCTTGAAGATTGAAGAGTTCAAAATCCAAAGGAAAGAGGCTTAAGAACTTGTGTACTATAATTGAAACAATGTTAATTGACATTTGCATAGCATGCATTGCATTTAAGAATGTCTAGTGCATGAATCTAGGAAATAGGGATATTGTAAGATTCCACATGGAGAAGATAAATATGAAAACTTTTCAATGAAAAAATTTCAAATTCTCATTTAAGAAGAAACCTCTGAGGTAAGATCTTGATCCTTGAAAGAGAATATTTTTAAAAAAATCAGTCATAGTCAAGAAAGATTTTTCAATTTTTTTTTAAAAGTTGTGAAGCCTTTGTTCAAAAGAGCATTTTTCAATATTAGGAATGATTTGTAAGACCTTTGAGCATAATCTCCTAAAATTTTTTCAAACACGATCTATAAGACCTCTGGACATGATTGTTAAAAAGTCTTATTTATTTTTAAAAAGGCATCAAGCCTCTGTTTAGAGGAGTCTTATTTATTTTTCAAAAGTAATTGAGCTTCTATTTATAAGAGCCTTATTTATTTTTCAAAAGTTATTGAGCCTCTATTTAAAGAAGCTTTACTTATTTTTCAAAAATTGTTGAGCCTTTTATTGAGATGAGCTTTTATAATTTTTTAAAGTGTTAAACATCTGTTTAAAAGGAGTTTTTATGTTATTCAAAAAGTTTAAGTATTTGTTTTAAAAAAGTTAAAAAGAAATAAGTGTGTCGAGTTGATTATCTAGATATGTAGGTTATCTATGTCTTTGCACAATTTTTGTTTCACAGAAAGTACATAAAAAGAGGCAATTGTAGATACCCTAATTTGTCTAAGGTTGTAACTGTTTCTTTTTTTTATGTCTAAAAAAAACATAAAAAAAAAATTTAAGAAAGTTTAGGGGGTGGTCAAATTTGTTTAGGACTGTTTCTTTAAATCATAAAGTTTTGATTAAAATTAAAGTTTGAAGTTTGAATTAAAGGGAAATCGAAACTTTTTTTAGTTTAAGGTTCTTATAATTTGAAACCCTATAAGTATGAACCCAAAAACAATAAAAAAGATACGAAAAAAAAACATGAATAGGTAGAAAAAATATACACAATAGAAAGCAGAGAGAGTACAATTGCGAGATTTTTATTTTTTTCATAAATGTTTTTGGCAGAAAAAATATTTTGGTTTTTAGAATTGGAAAGATTTGATTTTTTGTTGCTAAAGGGTTATAGAAGATTAAGAGAGAGATCAGTGTTAGAGTGAGTTTTTTGGAAATTTTTTGAAAAACTTTTAGATTCTGGTGAAAATTTTTAGTGAAATTCATTTTTTTTTGCGGTATTTTCTAGTTTTCGATGAAGTTTCGACAAAACTTGAACTTTTCAGTGAGGTTTTCCAGATTTCGATGAGGAATTCTAGAACATGGTGGTTGGTAGTCATCGATTTCTAGAGAGAGAAGGAGAGGAAAAAAGGAAAAAAGATAAAGGGCTGGTGAAGATTTGAAGGAAAAAAGGAAATTTGGGCTTATATAGTATCAGGAAACGATGCCATTTTCTAGGAGTTTTATTTTGACAAGATTCGTGCATTTTACTACCTGAAAGTTCGACCCAAGCGCTTGGCCTGCCTTTGACCCACGTTCTAGTCATTGGCTTGATTCAAGCCGAGCTGGAGAGTTTGTTGTTTCAACTGTCTGTTACCCCGCAGCCGCATCTTAGTTCCAGCCAAACGGAGCTGCTTTTATTTTGTTTATTTTTTTGTTTTATTTATTTTGGCTTTATGTTATTATTTTTATTTTAAAAATATTATGCATGATTAAATTGTAGCAAAATTAGAGAAAATAATTAGAAAAATATAAAATCAAATTTTAATAAAATTTTTAGAATAAATAAATAATTATCTAATGATGAAATTTTTTTTTTAGAAATTACAAATGGTTAATTTCTATAAAATTCCTATGTGAGAAACTTTTCTAAATTTAACCCAAATAGATGAAAATTTTAGATTAAAAGTTCAATGACATTAATATTTTATTTTCAAATTTTTTTAAAAAATATAAAATAAAATATCAATAAATTTTGGAATTGAATTAATAATTATCCAAAGATGAGATACTTATAAATTTCAAATGTTAAAGTTTCTAAGAAATCTCTAGGTGAGAAATTTCTCTAAATTTATCACAAATGGTGAAATAATTTAGATTAAATTTCAATAAAAATAACTGAATTCTTTTCCTAAATAAAATTAAGAATAAAACTAAAATTTGGGTGAAAATATTTGATAATTATCCAAATATGAAATCTTAAGAAAAAATCATAAATAATTGAATTTTCATAAGATTTCTAGGTAAAAGGTTTTTTTTTTTTTTAAATTCAACCTACATGGTGGAAGAATTTAGATGAGACCTCAAATAATAATTGTCATATTATTTTCTTTCTAAAGAAACAAATGACAAATAACCAGATTTCAATTTCTAAGAAAGATATTTCTAAATAGACAAAAATGGTGAAAATTTTAGAAATAGAAATAAAAAGTGTAAAAATAAATTCCGATGATGAAATTCTTAATGATTGCAAATGGATGATTATTTAAGATATTTCTAAGTGAGAAAAAGTTTCCAATTTATGCTCAAATGGTGGAAGTATTTTTAAAAATTCTACCAGATTGATAGAGAAATCTTAAAAATTATTTTCAATATTAAATTTAAGATCATTAGAATCAAGACCTTAGGATAATTTAAAATAAAATAGCACTATCCTTTGAATGGGTGTGTAGGAGTGCTATAACATTTTTCATATGTAACTAAACTCTTGAACCCTATTCTAATTAGTAGACTAGAACCTATTCTTTTACAGACCTATAGTCAAGCTTAAGAGCTCTTTAAAAGGATAGATTTATTAGGTGATCAATCATACCTTAATAAAACATTAGTGGCGACTCCTCTTATTGTGTCTAGTTAGAGGTCTATAAATTTATATGTTATGACAATTGGAATGATAAGTTTATTTAGCTGGCAAAATGCTACTTAGAATGTTATTGAAGTTTTATATGAAAAATTTTATCATATTACAATTGTATAAATGATTTTTATATTTGAGATCACTAAATATTTTATATGTCAATTGTTATGCTTTGATGCTATTCTATAAGATTTTATCTAAGAATGTATAAAAGGATACGTGTTCGAAATGACATAGAATATATAGAGGTATATGAGTGTTTAACAAACAATGCATTACTGTAAATGATTAAGAAAAATATCTTAATCATTCTTGAAAATTTAAAAAGATTTAAAAAAATCAATTGATTAAATAGTTAGAGGTTTAATTAGTGATCAATAGGATAAGAGTTCAAATCTTATTACTTAAAAAAATTTTCATTTTTTAAAGCCAAAAGTTTAATAAAAATTAGTGTGCTACCCACATGTCGTGTCGAGTGTTTCAATTAAAGTTGGTTTAATTTTTAGAGATTATTCTATTTTTATTTAAGAAGATTAAGAGTTTTGTACATGTTATAAATTTTTTATTTTACCAAAAAAGATGCAAAGGACTTTTAAAAGAGTTAAAACTCTTATTACATGAGAGGAGTGAGGATTCTTGGCACATGCTATTATTCAATAAAAACTAAATTTAAAGTAAACATAATAAGGAACTAAACTGCACTAACCATTAAATGATACAAAAAAGAAAATGTTAACAATAAATTATCTCAATCATAATAAATCATCTTAAATCCTTTTTTTATATCGTTGGTCAACTAAATCCAATACAAGTAATAAAAAAGTCTAGAACATACAAAAGCAAGAAGAATATTAAACTTTAAATACCAGTGTATGCTAAAAAATTAATTAGTAGGAATCAAAAGAGAATTTATATTTGAATTTGAAATAAATATTCAGTCACTTTTTGGTAAGATGTAGAAAATTAATAACAAAAATAAATGATAAAGCCAAATAAAAAAATGAGTTTAAAAACAAGAAAAAAAAATTTTTATTGAAATTAATTGGAGTTTAAACATTGCCATATTTCAGAGTTGAGGATATATATATATATATATGTATATATATATATATATTGATATCGAAAGGATTAAAACTTGACAAATATTGTTCGCCTTTTAAATAATTGTTTAAACTTTACCTCATTTTTCATGTTTCAATCTTTTTAGTGGTTAATGCTAGATTGATTTGGGAGACAATTGATCGACGATCTGATCAATCCACTCGTTCTCGCATTTTGCTTTCCTTTTCTCTTCTTTTTGGATTTTTTTTTCTCTTTTTCCAAAGCTATAAGAAAAAAAAACGAAGAAAGAAAGAAAATTAAAAGAAGAAAATATCCATAAAGAAAAATGAAGGATGTAGACAACCCTAGGAAAAAGTAATAGAATTAATAACAATAAATCCCTTGCAGTCATAAAAAACTCAACTATTTTACATCATTGATGTCATTCATGTCTCCTTGCTAAAATCCTGAGAGCAATGAATTATCACATTTGAAACTAAAATGACTAAAATAACTAGGTCTCTCTTAACTAAATCATAAACTTTCAACCTAAATATTCCATATACATCAAGCCCTCAAACCCAAAAGTCCATCAAACAAAAATAAGGGTAACTATTACCTTCACAAGTTTTTGGGGGTTCTTTTAATAGGATAGCATAAATTGATTTAATCAATTTAAAAACCTGATTTAATTGGAATATTGATAGGTTTTTTATGGATACGATTTGACTCTTTCATTGAACTGAATAAGCCTTTGATTTTTTATTCAACCAATTGATTTGGTCCAACTTTTCAACAAAATTTGAAAATATTTTAACACTTATATGTTCTATTTATCTATCTATCTATATATTTATCAATCAATCAATTAATTAATCAATCTATTTATCTATCTGTCTATAATGATATATAAAAGTAAAGTTTTTGAAGAATTGAAATATTTGACAAATGACAACTACGGTTGAGGAAAAAATTTTGAGAAAATTGAAACTAAATTCAAATCATAGCATTCGGATCGAATCAATTTTTTTCAATTTGATTTGGATATTAAATATTGAAACTTAGTTCAGATTGGCTTTCGATTAATAACCAACATTTATTTCAAAACATACATATAGAGAAAAAAACAAAAGTGATCAAACGATTAACAATAACAAAAAATCAAAAGAAAAAAATAAATCAATCTTTAAAACTCACAAAGATAAGAGAAAAATGAAAGGGCAACTAAGAGGTAAATCAACAAAAGGAAAAATTTATAAAATTAAAAAACAACCGGTTAAAATCATGAATAAACCAAAAAAGTAAGAGATTGGAATTGATAATAAAATTATATGAAAAAAATCAAAGAAGGAAAGAAAGCAATAAACCAAAGGTTTTTTTTCATTGGGATCACAATCCATTTCATAAATTGAAATAAACAATGGCATTTTACCTCACGTGGATTGTAAAGCTTTAAGGTGTTTTTTGTTTTTAAAAGAACTAAAATTTTCATATAAATGTTGACATGATATGCCGAGAGATTAACTTTTCATTAACTTGTCCTTTATATTATTGTATTTATAAATGGTGACCTATTAGGCTAAAAGATCTTTCACTTTCCTTTTATCAATAAGGGAACTAGAATTTTTACATAGAGAAAGTCAAATCAAACACATGTACACATATACGTGCATATATACATATATATATTTAATAACACTATAGATAAATTATTTTATAGAAAAATTTTTTACACTTTACAAATATATTCAATTATACTAATCTTTTTATTTTAGAGTAAACAAATTTTAAATTTTTATGTAAACTTGAAAAATAAATAACATTCTTAAAATTTTAAAATGATTTAATAAGTTAAAAATTTATAGAATAAAAATTGAAA
Organism: Durio zibethinus; assembly: GCF_002303985.1. The sequence continues at coordinate 8,320,797 of NW_019168015.1, read as the reverse complement.
ATAATTATATTTCCTTGAGAGGATCATTCATTTATTTTGAAAAATATATTTAAAAAAATCAATTCATAGCAGTTTATAGACTCAAGTAACTTTAAAAATTTTTAGGGGCCATGGCCCCACATGCTCCTACATGGCGTCGTCACAGCCTTTTATATATATTGTATTAATATCATCACAAATTTACCTTCTAAAATATTTTTATTAATAAGAATCAATTTCAATGATTAGAACGAGCCTTGGTTGAAGTAGTATTTTATAATAATGATTTTAAAAATTAAAAGAAAAAAATATATTTGAAGGTGATTTTTAAAAACTTTACATTCAAACTTTTTCAAAATAAAATACAGTTTACTTAATTTTCTTTTTTGTTTCTTTTTCTTGTGCACGATGTATTTTTTTTTTGTCCTTTTAAATGTTAAAGATACCTTTACATTTCATAAATATTGTTTTAATTTTTATTGTTTTAGTCAAAATTTTAAAATAAGACTTTAACTACTTTAAATATTTGATTAAAATAAATTTTAATAAGCATGTATCTGAAAACTACTTTATTCAAAGTTTTGAAACAATATTTTTTAAATTTTAATTAATAATAATTTTATAAATAATAAAGATCAAACTTAAAACGTTCTATTAAAAAATCAAATACTAATTATGAGACTTATAAAAGCTCATAAAATAAATATATTAAAATATTAAAAATATCTATTATGGCGGATACTTATAAAGAATATTTTATAAATAATATATATTTTTTAAGAAATTTATTAAATAATCATAATTTAAAATATGACACGGTAACATAATATGAAAACGATATGAATAAAGGATACAAAGATAACTTGACTTATAATTTTAGAAAAATCATAAATAAGATTAATAAAATAAAAAAATTATATTTTATATTTTTGTATTAATATGAATTGTGATACTTGATTTTTGTATAAAGCATGACATTAATGCAATATTTTACTCAATAAGATGATACAAATTATCATGACTAAATAATGCACTAAATGTTGGCTATGAGGAATCCATCCAAGGTTATAAAGGTGATAACGGTTTGATTTGATTTGATTATTTTAATTAATATATAGTATTATAAATTTTTAAAATTTGATCCGAATTTAGATTGAATTCTTTTTTTTTTTTTGGAATTGATCTGATTTGAAACAAATTGTACCAGTTTAGTTTAGTTTAATTGATTTTAAAAGTTATTTTAAAAAAATTTTTATATTATTTTAATATGATTTGTATTTAAATAGATTTGATTATAAAATAATTATTTTTATTTTATAAAAATTTAAAAATATATAAACTATTAAAAATATATAATCCGATTTGATTCGATTATTTTTTATTTTTTATTTTTTAATTCAAAATTTTCATCTAAATTGATTATATATATTTAATATATGAATTTAATCCAAACCAAATAAAAAAATGGAAACCAAACCAAACATAGGCCGATTTTCTTGATTTTTTTTATCTCACGGACCATCATGAATAACGTTTATAAGAGGATGATGATCTGCAGCACAGGCCAAGACTCTTTTGGGGAGGCAACAGCGCCAAATCCTAACAGAGCAATATCGTGATATGATTAGATCGAATAAACCCTTCTCTATGGCTTCATGAAAGTTCATATTCTCCAACCCATCGACCAATAGCAATACATTTTGAGAAAAACAATACTATTTTAAGAAATGATTTTCTTGTGGATAAAATAAAATTTGATGTAACAAACGTTGAATACAACAGTAACTCAAAGTTCATAGGTGCTACATGGTTATTCCATAAAAAAAATAAAAGGAAAAATTCTCAGCCTAATATTGTGATTTAGCAATAACAATGGAGTATTAAATCTGAAATTTAATTTAGTTGGTTTATACAATTATTCTTATAAGGTGACATACAATAGAGTTAAAATTTAAATACTAATAACTGTAATTTTTTCTCTTAAGTTGCAACCTTTTATGTATAAAAAAAACAATGGAGTATTGCATTAAACTGAGAAAATAACCAGACTAGATATTTCATTGTGGAACTCTTTCGACAACTTACCCAAAAAATAAGATATTGAGATTTGGTATTCAGTGTATACTTGATTAATGGCCTTTAGATTGAGCATTTATCTCTAGTGCTTCCTTGAGCTTTCTTCCCGGTGCAAAAGCAAAATTAGGAGACACACCATTCCCAATTTGCCTATGCTTGTGTTGGATGTTACCAGCAAATTTATAACTATCAGGAACCCCTGTACGTGCAAGGCAAAAAAATGTTTAGTCACCACTCACCTGAAGATGGCAATACAAGAAGACTTTTTGAAACAAATATATATACAAGTGCAAATTGCAAAATATACTAAATTTTTACGTTAATTGTTTTGAAAAATCAATCAGTTGCACCACAAAAGTTGCAATTAATTCTCCATCTATCTTAGGTAGCAAATAATGAATTTCAAACTCCAAAAGGTTGTAAAAACTAGATTATCAATTTGAAGTTGTCTATCATATTAGATATTCAATATCAAATAGTAAGTAGTTTAGAGAACATGCATCACAGGTGCCCAAGTTGATTATCCAAAAATTTAAAAGCAATAATTTATGAAATAATTCAAAAACCTTAATGCTTACATGTGTGCATGCATGTACAAACATAAGAGTTAACAAAAAAAGAAGCAAAGTGAATGACTGTTCTGTATTATTACACTATGAGAAATGGTCTCAAAAGAATTAATTAATTAAGATAATGACGCTAATTAATTGAGGATAACTAATATTAGTAGCTTTTACTAAGTAAGATAAGTGAGTTTCCCTTAATTCTTGTATTATATAGATCTTGCTAATTGTTTTATAATATGGTATAAAACTAGATCATACAAGCATAAAAGTTGAGCTTCCCTAAATTGTTGTATCGTCTAGATCTTTCTAATTGCTTTCTAACATGGTACAACACTAGATCAGGACAAGCATAAAAGTCTAACGTAAAACAAGCGAGGATTAAAAAAAAGGACATGCAGGAAGTAGAAACAACATGCTATGAAAATGTACTCCCATTCTTCCTTGGCATGGTTTATCTATGAAGAAATCTTATGAGACATACATATGAAATTCAATTCCAATACAAATTTAACCCTCAACTTTATAAAAAAAAAAGAAAATCTTACATTGATTGATTATTGATGCTAGAAAAATATTTTAGTTGCAATAAAATTTGTGAGATTATATATATATGGTGTTACCCTGCATAAGACCTTCAATAAACTTGCTCTGCAATAAAGATACTAAAATCCCTTCATACCAATATGGTTTTATGTTTAAGCACAAAGTAATACGAACGCAATTGATAAAAATATCTTTTCCAATGCATAGCTTCTAATGACCAGTGCTAATCTTTTTGAAGAATCTTCATGAGACATGGGAAGAAGATAAGCTTTGAAATAACAATGTATTCTTACAACGAACCGTCAAACATAACCCAACTAGGCCTAAATATTCCAAACTAGTTGGGGTGACAAAAATACTGGGGATAAAAAAGAAAGGAAAACAATATGTCGAAGAAAGATATTAAAACTAAGAATTGTATATATATATATGTATATATAAATGAATTACATCATTTTAAACAAGAGACTAAAGCATACCCGAATATGAACACATGAACTATTACATAGTATATAGAAAAATTGAAAGCATGAATGATTAGCCAAAAAGTTATATTTATGAGAGATATGAGATTGAACATAAAACCTATTATTGCAAATTATTAGTAACTTAATTTGATGCCCTAACAAGCAACATATCTTCATTCTTTTAAAATAGCATGGTTGATTAAAGCAATAATAAAATAAACCAATGAAGAAAAAAATGCAAATTTGTAATAATATGTGCAGTAATTGAAGCATGAAAAGCAAATTGATTATACCTCTAAATTCAAATTAATAGTATTTGAAGACAAAATGAGAATCTATGAAATCAGTCTCTCTTTTCTCTATTTATAAATGCATATTAGAGAAAAGAGAGATTGAAAATAGAGGAAGTAATACTTAAAAAAGGCAACCAAATCAATAAAAGAAAGAAACAACAAATGCTGACCTCATTGATTCTTTGTTGGTTTCTGAATTTCTAGCATTCAATACCCATTGTTTTTTCAGATTTTCTCTGCGCTTCAAATCTTTGTTTTTTAGGAAATGCTTTAAATTTGCTGCTCTGGCACGTTCTTGCCCTTGCCCTTTCCGTAGCCATTACCGTCTGTCTTTTAGATTCTTTGAATTTCATTGGATTGCCTCACTTTTAAATGTACAAGTGGTGGGAAATTTGCTAGATTGCCCCATTCCTCCACCACAATTAAATATAAACCTCTCATTTTCCTAATTATTACACATTTGGATTTTTTTTTTAATTTTTTCGTATCTTTGCGACTTCAATCTATTTGTCAACTTCAATTTGTATGTAATTTTGATTTGATATATGAGCTAATGCATCCAACTTGGTCAAGTTTAATGCATAAATTAATGTTTAGTCATAAACATTGGAATTTATGAGTATTATTATAAATCAAAGATTTTAATGACTAATTATTAATAAACATCTCTTATTTGATATACGTTAATAATATGTAATGATATATGTTGCATATGAATATGTCTTATTAGTATATTTTTAAATTATAATTTGGGAACATATATATATTATAATGCACAAACATTTAGGTTACATGCCTTTCTCATATAAACTTTCTAAGCACATCTAGGTGACAGTCTTTTCCTTTGATAACATGTAGCCATTTCTTGAGCAAGAAAAATATTCTCCACCAAAATTTTTCTTTAATGAAGGCACTTTAATAAAGACTAATGATGGAAGGAAGGTACAATTCAAGGTTATTTGCTAAGATTCTAATAATACACTTGTATAGAGTATTACAACATGGGATATCAAATGGATAGGAGTTTAGACTCTTTAAAAGCATGTGGAATGGTGACTTGCAAAATTTCCTTGAGCATATCAATTGTATTAATCTTAATTTAAGAATATGTTTTACCAAGAAGATTTTGATAGTAGTTGAAAGCCTTATTCGTCATTTGTTCAAAAGAGTCTAGCCTATTTCCATCAGTATCATAAAGAATTCTAATAAAATTGTGAGATTGCTTGGCTAGAACCACTTTGTTAAAAAAACTTGTATTTCGATCACTGACATTTTATATTATGTTGTAAGGAATAGATGAAGGAAAATGAAAAATAAAACATAATAGGATATTAGAATTTATCATCTTATAAATGTATGTCCTCTTCATCTAGTCTACATTATGATGGTTCAACTTCAAACTCATTTGACTGTTTAGGGTGGTTAGCACCAAAAGGATAAAGATTAGTAATATCGACCATAATGCATGCCTAGAATGTGTATATACATAAAAAGATTGAGGTGAGCAAGACCTAAGCATGATGCATGAATTAATAAGATGGCTAAATGAGAGAAAGAAAGTATTAGCTCAAAAGTAATATAATAAGACGAATTAGGTTGATTTAAATTTTTCTCAAATTAAATTTTAATAAATATATATGGAAAATAACAATGTAAGAAATATATGAAAATTATGAAATTGTGAAATTATGATAAAATTGTGAGATTGCTTGGCACATGAAATTGTGATAATTGGAACTTTGGTGCTTCTACTTGGGTTCTCATGTGTCGCCCATGCGTTGCACTACTCCAAGGGCCTGGCGCACCCTTCCAATTGTAGTGAAATGGTTTTAGGGTTCAATCAACTGGATAGCTTTGCAAGTCTTACCAACCATTGCCAAAGGTTCAAAATTCTAGGTTCTACTATTTGATAGGGCCATGAAACAATTATAAACACAAAGTGTACGATCCCCAGATGTGAAAGGATATCTATCCTTTGTAAGTGGCATTCTGTTTTCAAATTGTTGTAATACAATGGTATTTTGTGTTGTTGATTTTGATTGAACATGAAAAACCTGATAAGAAGAACTTCAGCATTCAAATTCTTTTATTTTCTTCACCAAACAATATTTTAAAAACATTAATGTTTTAAACATGATCATCTATAATTTTAAAAATGTTTTAAATATTTGCTACATAATGTTTTAAATCATTGGATTTGCTAGCAAAAATGCCAAAAATTACTTGTTAAAATTCCAAACTAAAATGGAAAAGGAAATGAAAGATCCATTATCAGAAGTATCACGAGTCTAAGAGGCAATTTCTTTCAAAGAAGTGAAGAAACCGTTTGTCTGTGAAGAAGTACTAGGAAAAAATCTTGCTTTTAACATTGACAACCAGTTAAAACACTAAAAGCCCATATGCCACAAAGGCTACTCTCTCCAGAAATATGATATTTAAAATAGTTAGGTGATATGTTCAGATGTCTGAAAATTAACCATAAACATATTTGTGTAAGCAAAGTTGATTTAGTGTTCATCTAGCTGAGTACGATCACATTGCTGTATTTGGGCCTGGTTCTAATTTCTTTATCTCCTCAAAATTCTGCTCAAGTTTACAAGATAGAGCTTTCAATGGCAATTACTAGGGCATTGGCATCCATTACTAAGGAGATGACACTTATCAATTATGATATCTTAGATTAGATTGCATATTGCTCAATGTATATGTAATCATTTTAGTTTTTTTTTTTTCAGTTAGGGACAAAACACTGACTTTGTATTTCTGAATTACATAATTATTGAGCTTATAGAGTTATTTATTTACTATAATTAATGCACTGGGAAAGGCAATTGAATTGTAGCCTGAATTTTACTAAGTTCTTTTGGGATATCAATTTATTAACATAAATTCGATCAAATATTTTGGCGCATAACTTGTCCTATATATATGATTCTTTGTATAGTTTTTCATGAATCTGAGATACGAGTAAGATTATTACTGTAAATTGCTTTTACATTTGCAGATCAATTAGAACAAGTTCTGTACTCTTTTTTTTTCTTTGCTAACCCGCATCGATGAGGATGATGACCGTGCTCTTCCAAACTACTTCCAAACCCCCTCTCAGGCCTTGGTTCAGACCTAGCCTTTGAGAATATCTGGAAGGGCTCCCTTCAGGGTAATGCCCTACGATTCCTAGTTTTGAAAGGTTTCATATCTATCCACTGCAAGTTCTGATCTCTCTTTTAGGCCTGGTTTGCGTTATTGGACTTCATTTTTCTTTCACATCAATATTTGTATCGGATGTGTTCGTCTTACTTTTCTAAATGCAAGATTTTGTTAATTTCTTTTTTGATGGGAGGAAAAATAATTCTTTGAATATGAATACATGCATGTAACTATCATTTTGGTGATTATCTATAATTCTATTCTATATAAACTATGATAATTCATTGTCTTTAGAATATGCTGTGATAATTCAATGTCTTGATTAAAAAAAAGGTCAAATTTTTATCAACATCATAATTTTCTTTCAAAATTTAGCAAAAGATCAGTTGAACAAGTGCATTTGAGTATAATTCAGCTTGCAAAATTGCTATTGAAAATGATAACTCTTAACCATTTTAATTAATCTCAAGTTGACTCTTGAGATCAGTATGGAAAAGCCTTTATAAAATTGTGATGCATCTTTTCACTTGATTTTTGGTTATATAATGGAAGAGGTCTCTTCAATCGATCTAATATAAATCTCATCTTTTTTATTTTAAGAAGTGAATTGAAGACTTTCAAATTAAAATCTCAACTTCTAAATATCGAAAGATCCATTTAATTTGAAGACGATGGAATTGCCATTTTACATTATTGTTTGATCAAGACTTTTAAAAATGTCTTGATTTTTTTTTTTTTTGAGAAAACTTGGACTTATAGACAATAATGTACAATATCACTTGAATCCCACATTCCTATCATATCATAAACGAAATATAAGCGAGTTGTATAAGAAAATCATATCCCAACGTTAGAACATACTTACCTGGACGGGGTCGATGGGCGATCAAGAAGACCCATGGCCTAGGGTAGTGACTTCCATTGCACTTGGGAGGGGTGCTGCTCTAAGGTCTCCCCAAGTGGGAGAGCCTACGTCATAATTTGTGGCAGCGGGGGCCTGCGTTCGCGCGGCCCCTACCCAATCATAGTTTGAAATGTTCGTCCTGCCATGGAACTTATTTCCATATGCCTCTAATGTCACTCTAATGTTATTAAAAAACTCTTTTATTCCTACAAATTTCAAAGCAACATTTTAATGAGATTTTGATGCGAATCCTCAAATTTTTAATTTAAAAAAATTCTTGGAAGCACTCTTGGAAGAATGTGTCTAATTGACTTGCAACAGTTCAACCATATGGTTGTGTATTAAAGCTGCTTGAATCTAAGTATGGCAGCATTCAATGATACTATTTGTAGGAATTCGAAGGCAAAATGGCATGCCGGAAATTCCCATCTCAGGTGCATTAAATGTTAGTACATTTTATATGCAGATCATATATTTCTATATTAGAGAAAATGAAGACAGAATCGACTACAGAGGAAAATTATATGCAGCAAGAACAGCAATATCGGGAACAACAAAGCTCTCTTATGCCTCTTATCTACAACATGAATGAATGCAAATTGAGAAGGAAAAATAAATAGAAAAGAAACTCTTTGTCTTGATGATTTGTCTATTACTTTCCAACATCTAAAGAACACGAGGAAAATAGATGTTCCGATCACAATCTGTGAATGCAAAATGGATTCTGTATTCGCACTTGATTATAAGATAAAAAATTAGCAGGAAATTTGGAACTGTGTATGCAAAAAAAGAAAGACGACAGTGAACTGGGAGAGGAAGTTTTCTGGTCAAGTAAAAGATAAGGGATCGATGTGGACAATTTTGGGCACTCATTTAGGGAAAACTGTTTTAAGACATTTCTTTCACAAGCCTGTAGACTTGAGCCATTTCGAAATCCAACCTCCCTATAAATGGAGAGGGCTAGGAGATACACGTCAAACCCTTAAAACTAGGAATTGTAGGGCTTTACCCCTAAAGGAGCCCTTCCAAAAATTCTCGAAGGCCAGGGCTGAACCCAGGCCTACGAGGGGGTTTGGAAATAGTTTTCAACCAGCAATAGACGCGCTTCGGTTAGAACCTCACTAGCTGCGTCATTGCCCCAAGCGCAAAGATGCTTGGTACTGTTTGCTGTCTGTATTTTATAGAACGAGGCGAAAGATTGCGATGTCTTCCTTGCTGATGTGGGTTAGTAAAGCAAAAAGGAGATTACAAATGTTGTCCTAATTGATCTGCAAAGGTGAAAGCAATTTACAGTAATGAGCTTACTTATCTCTCAGATTCATGAAAAACTATACAAGCAATTATATATTTATATATACGGGACAAGTTATGCGTCAAAATATTTGATCGAATTTATGTTAATAAATTGATATCTCAAAAGAACTTAGTAAAATTCATGCTATAATTCCATTGCCTTTCCCAGTATATTATACTAAATAAATAACACGATTAGCTCAATTATGTAATTCATAAATACAAAGTCAGTGTTTTATCCCTAATTCAAAAAAAAAAAAAAACCTCTAAAATAATTACATATATATATTGAGTAATACGCAGTTTAATATAAGATATCATAAATGATAAGTTTTATGCCTTCAGCAATGGATGCCAATGCTCTAGTAATTGCCCTTGAAATAAGAACGTGTTTATGTATGTGCTTATGCCATAAATTTAAACAAAAAATTCATGGCTTATGGAAAGTTTTATCTTGTAAACTTGAGCAAAATTGTGAGGAGATTGACTAAGAAATTAAAGCACGGCCTAGTAAACTCAACCTAATTACTTTATATATATACTGCAAATAAAGCAATAGATTGATTAGAATGAAATTATTTAGAAATTTATTACTACTCATATATACAATAATATGATCAAACAATTGAAAATAGTTCAAAAAGTACTATTGGGATTTGTTGGAATCACATTGGCCAAGAAGGAAACATCTTCATAATAGTTGCAAGTCTGCCTATTTTGAATAAAGCTATAAAAAATCACAGAAGCAAAATCTCAAATGATCACTACTACCCGAATTTTTCAGCATATATCAAAGACAATGAGGTTAAAGCAACCTAATAATCTGTCTGCCTTTTTTTCCTCTTTTCTACAACTTGGAGTCAATAAAATCATGCCAAGTACAAAAGATTTCAATAAAATCATGCTAAGCAGGACAAACACTCCTCACCCTCAACATGTAAAACTTTCAAGCTTCTCAACTTGTTTTTAATAATCGACACACATCCCACAAAAACCCCATTGTAGTACATAATTTCTTACAATTTTTTTAATATATGAACATAACTTCAAATCATCAAACAAAATGAAAACTTGAAAATAGGCAGAATAGGCTCATCATGGCTCATACTTTATTTTGTTTAAGTAGGATAATTTGCTATCCTTTTCTCACACTTGCAAGAAAATAGAAGAAACAATAAAAAATCACCCTATCCTAAATCTATTAACTTTAAATATGTTTGTCCTATTAAATATGTTCTACTTTCAAGTCCTCTTTATAACAAATTCAATAAACCACAAACAATAATCAAAATACAAACCACAAAAAAAACCATCACACAAAAGTCAAACCTTGACTTCTTTGTACAACTTTTATTGAAAATTGAGGAGTAACGGTCATGAAAGTTTTTTTTGAAATTGTATACAACTCATAATTATTACCAAAAATAAAATGACCCATTACACCTCAACTATTGTTCAAATTACAATTTAATCTATCCAATGCTAACTCCTCCCTTGGCACTTACATTAGATGCGAAAATGTCAATGCATCTCACTCTATCACCACATTTATTAACAACAAAATTAATATTCATATTTAAAACATGGCTTGGACATTTTCTACATATATTAGCTCATAATTTTTTACCATCCTAACCATAAACAAAAGCAAATTTAAAATACAAAATAAAAAAAATAGCCATCGTCAATTGCCATCACAGCAACCAAGATGCAAAGTATGTACATGGCAAAAGAAATCCAAAAATTATAATTATCATCATTTGAACACATACCTCTTCTAGCCACTAATTAATCGGTAAGAACAAAAATTAAACATTGAAAAATTACATGTAGATGAACTTCATTTACTTCTATAAGCATGGTAAAAAAAATTCAGCAATTTTTGCATATTTCTTCAACTTCTTCTTGTTCCATTTTTTTGTTATTCTTTACAAGGAAAGAGACAATGTTGCTCAGCTCCTTAATTGAAATTTCATAACCCTATTTTCGTAACATAAAAGAATCAAATTTAGTTAAAAAAATATTTAAATATAAGATATTAAGAGATCACCTATTATTACTCCATTTGAAGAAGACATTTAATACCATACTTAGTTAATAGCAATGGTTAGCAACAAATAACACATTATAAATTATTATTTATGAACAATTATACTCTCTTACTGTTAGCATTGAATTGATCGTTATTTTGAAATGATAAAATATTAAGCTAAATAAGCTTGAATAAAATTTTGAAAAGGATTTATTTAGTACATGTTCCTAAGTTTTATTATTTTTTGTACTAAATAAATAATGTGTTTTTCAAAGTGTAAACAAACCTTTCTTTATTTTTATATTTCTTAAACCAAATTTATCTTTAAAGATTATTTATTTGAGCTTAAATGAAAATCCAATTCTTGTTTTTAAGGTGAATTTATTCATTTGGACTCAATACAATTTTGATAATATTGGTTTTGAGAAATAGTATAATTTAATAAAGTTGTTTAACAAGAATAAAATTTTCCAACATTGAACTTGTTTTATTTTTTTGTATTAACTCATAAAGTTTTAATATTTGAATTTCATATGATTGGAAAGCTCTTTGAGTCTACTTTCTAATGGATCAAACAAAATCTAAATCTAAATTTTTTAAGAAAAGATTTTGAATATTTACTAAACACATTGCAATTATCTAAAAACTGCACAAATGGTAGATTTGAAAATTCAATTTAATTTGTATGCAATGAATTGGGTGATAAATTTTATATGGATAGAAAGTCTTTTAAGTCTAGTTTCTACATCTTCAAATGGTTTTTGATTTGGAATTGTATAACTCAAGATATGATCAAATTAGTGAGTGGAGTGCAAAATAGAAAACAACAACCACCCAGCTTGATCAAATTGATCCATTAGCTAAATCAATCAATCCCCTTCTTGTATGGATCAATTGGTTTAAGGGTTTTAAAGATAGAATCGATCCCCTCTTGAAGGGATCGGTTGGTTTTTTACATAGAATAAAAACTTTGCTCCAAACTTTGAAAAGGAATTTATCAAGATCGATCACCTAAAATGGGATTGATTGGTACAAACTATGGATTAATTGTTGTGACTTTTCACACATGAAATTGTTTGAATTCTACTCACCCAATTGATCTCCCCATAAAGGGATCGATCCCCTATGCCCAGAAGCGCTCTAACGACTAGTTTTTCAAGCTTCAATGGGTATTTTCAACTCTAAATCATCTTCAAATGGCTAGTTCCTCATTTTCTCTATATATTGGGCATTCCAACACACCAAAGAGGTTTATGAGTTAAGAAAGCAAGATCAAACAAGCCATATATTTATTCTATCAAAAAAATCAAGAGTTTTAGAGCTTTAAAGTTTATATCCTTGTATTTATTGTATCCAAATCATATTTGTTGTTCATTCATCATTTCTTTGTACTTAAACTTAGCAAACACCTAGCTTTAGAGAGGTTGTTCTATTGTTTACAAAATTACCTTTGATATACAAAGATGGAAGAGAACAAGAGGTGAGGTATCCTCTTAGGAGCTTTGTAGTGAGATTGAGTAAAATACTATAAATAGTAGAGGTTTCTATCTTAAGTAAAAAAAGATAGGGTTGTATTTTCAATTCAAGATTAGTGGATTGAAGCTTGGTATAGACAACCAAGAAGAAAAGACGTATGTGCCTTGTGGAGAAAGATCAAATTTTTATAAATCTTTGTGTTTGATTTTCCTATCCCTTTCTCTTTATTTTCATTATTGATTATATTTAATTCTAGATATATCAATTGTTATTATTTGCATTGTATTTTGATATTGATTTTAATTTTTCATTCAATTGTTTTAAAATTATTATTTGGGAAGAACTTAGAGAAATCTAATTCACCTCCTTTTAGACACTATCTCACCTAAAAAGCTAATAATTAGTATCAAAGCTTTGGTATCTTTTTGTAGGTTTAACCACATAAAGTAAATATCTTATGGCTCAATTTAGGTTCTAAGATGGTAAAGACGTCTCAAAGCTCCTATGTTTGATAAATTTGAATTTTATGAATGGAGAATAAGGATGAAAGTATTCATAATGGCCCAAGATTTTAGAGATTGGAATGTGATAAAGAAAGGACTTGGAATTCCTTCAAATGATGCAAACTACATGTGGTAAATAATGGAACGATACCAAAGCCAAGTGCTTACTATATATAGCTTTTGACTACCACAACTTTAACTTGGTATCAAAGTGTTCAACCTCATATAAGATATGAGAGAAGTTGGATGAAATACATGAAAGAAAACAATTCAATTGAATGCATCATGTCACATGGCTCTTGAAGATCCGGAGGTAATCTCTAATTCTATCGATTCAATTTCATATACTTTTGATAAATTGCAAGATGCTTATAATGAGCTATATATGGAATGTGAATCAATGAATAGGAAATATAAAAAAAAATGATTTCAAAATTGAATGTTGAAAATGATTTTTTGATGAATGCAAAAAATATTTGGAAAAAAAATGAAAAATTGAAAATAGATTTTGAAACTTCTCAAAGTAGAAATGAATTTTTAGAAAAAAAAAATTATTTTGAAAAAAAAATTAGATGAATTGATGAATGAAAAAGAAAAGCTTTTAAAGAGTTTATTAAGTACTAAAATGATTAGATACAATTTTTGTCCTTTTCATGATCATACTTCACCTATTTGTCCTATTAGAAGAAAAGTCACATTTAGAATTAGGTAAGTATGGGTTCTTTAATGAACAAGAGACTTTGTGACTAACTCTCAAGGACCCAAAGAAATTTGGATACCAAAAATCAAATGAGATAGTCTCTTGTAGGTGTGCTAGAGCAAAGAGCTACAATATGATATTTAAGATTAAAACTATAGATATATAATAGAGATGGGTAACCTCTAAACTTTTATAAATTTGAATTTGGTTCTCTATTCTTGATGAATTTTGAGTGCTAAATTGTTATATGTTTTATTGATATATCTTGATTGATTCTAAATTGTTTTGAAGAAAATACATACCCACATATGCTTGTTGATATTGTGTTTAATGCTTGAGATATATTTTATATATGCTCGATGTGATTAATTGTGTGCTAAATTGTTTTTACATTTATGCACAAACTTAGAGGGAACATTCAAAGATTAATGAATTTGAAATGTTATGTTTTAATGATTTTTGCTAGAGCAAGTCTTAAAATATGAAATTTTGTTTTAGAAAGCTTTTAATTTTAAAATGAATTTGAATATCTTGAATTCAATGATTTAAACTTATTCAAACAAAGAAAACTTGATAACTTGCAATGGTTTCAATTTTTTATAAGTGTTACATGCAAGTTTCAAAAGATTTTGGAGCTTAAAATATCAAATATTGTTTTTGAACATTTTTTGGCATAAAAGCCATTTGGACTTTTTCAAAGTGTGATAAAAAACTTTTCTAAATGGTTTTAAGAGCTTAAATGTGAGTTTAAACATAGTTACCCATCTTAATAGCCTTTTTCAATAAAATATAGAGTTTAAGAATTGACTTTTTGATTTTCTTGTTTCTAAGGCCAAATGATCACTTGAACAACTTTGTTTTGTAATTTGAAACTTGTTGGAATGGTTCAAGACAATTTTGTATTATTACACTATGAGAAATATTCTCAAAGGAATTAATTAATTAAGATAATGACGGTAATTAATTGAGGATAATTAATATTACTAGCTTTTACTAAGTAAGATAAGTGAGTTTCCCTTAATTCTTGTATTATATAGATATTGCTAATTGCTTTATAATATTGTACAAAACTAGATCATACAAGCATAACAGTTGAGTTTCCCTAAATTATTGTATCATCTAGGTCTTTCTAATTGCTTTCTAACATGGTACGACACTAGATTAGGACAAGCATAAAAGTTTAAAGTAAAACAAGCAAGGATAAGAAAAAAAAGGACATGCAGAAAGCAGAAACTACATGCTATGAAAATATACTCCCATTCTTCCTTGGCATGGTTTATCTACAAATAAATCTTATGAGACATACATATGAAATTCAATTCCAATACAAATTTAACCTTTAACTTTATAAAAAAAAATCTTACATTGATTGATTATTGATACTAGAAAAATATTTTAGTTACAATAAAATTTGTGAGATTATATATATATGTGTGTGTGTGGTATTAACCTGCATAAGACCTCCCAAAAACTTGCTTTACAATAAAGACACTAAAATCCCTTCGTATCAGTATGGTTTTATGTTTAAGCACAAACTAATACAAATGCAATTGATCAAAATATCTTTTCCTATGCATAGCTTCTAATGACCCATGCTAATCTTTTAAAAGAATCTTCATGAGACGTGGGAAGAACATAAGCTTCGAAATAACAACGTATTTTTATAGCAAACCATCAAACATAACTCAACTAGGCCTAAATATTCCAAACTAGTTGGGGTGACAAAAATATTGGGGATAAAAAAAATGGAAAACAATATGCCACAGAGAGATATTAAAACTAAGAATTGTAGATATATATATATATATATATATATGAATTTAATTACATCATTTTAAACAAAAGACTAAAGCATACCCAGATATGAACACATAAACTATTACATAGCATATAGAAAAATTGAAAGCATGAATGATTAGCCAAAAAGTTATATTTATGAGAGATATGAGATTGAACATAAAACCTATTATTGCGAATTATTATTAACTTAATTTGATGCCTTAACAAACAGCATATCTTCATTCTTCTAAAATAAAATGGTTGATTAAAGTAATAATAATATATACTAATGAAGAAAAAAAATTTGCAATAATATATGTAATAATTGAAGCATGAAAAGGAAATTGATTATAACTCTAAATTCAAATTAATAGTAGTTGAAAACAAAATGAAAATTTATGAAATCAGTCTCTCTTCTCTCTATTTATAAATGCATATTAGAGAAATGAAAGATGAAAAATAGAGGAAGTAACGCTTAAAAAAGGCAACCAAATCAGTAAAAGAAAGAAATAACAAATGCTGACCTCATCAATTCCTTGTTGGTTTATGAATTCCTCGCATTCAATACCCATTGTTTTTATTGATTTTCTAGAGCTTTAAATCTTTGTTTTTTAGGAAACACTTTAAATTTGTTGCTCTGGCATGCCATTGCCATTACCCTTGCCTTAACCCTAGCCATTGTCATCTATCTCGTGGATTCTTTGAATTTTGTTGGATTGCCTCACTTTTAAATGTATAAGTGGCAAAAAATTTGCTGGATTGCCCCATTCCACCACCACAATTAAATATAAACATCATTTTCCAAATTATTACACATTTGGATTTTTTTTTAATTTTTTCATATCTTTATGACTTCAATCTATTTGTTAACTTCAATTTGTAATTAATTTTGATTTGATATATGAGCTAATGCATCCAACTTGGTCAAGTTTAATGCAAATATTAATGTTTAGTCATAAATATAAAAACATTTATGAGTATTATTATAAATCAAAGATTTTAATGTCTAATTAGTAATAAACGTCTCTTATTTGATATAGGTTAATAATATGTAATCATGTACATTGCATATGAATACATCTTATTAATATCTAGGTTATATGCCTTAAATATACTTTCTAAGCACATCTAGGTGACAATCTTTTCCTCTGATAACATGCAACCATTTCTTGAGCAAAGAAAATATTCTCCACCATAATCTTCCTTTAATGAAGGCACTTTAACAAAGACAAATGATGGAAAGAAGGCACGATTTAAGTTTATTTGCAAGATTCTAATAATACACTTGTATAGAGTATTACAACATGTGATATCAAATGGTAAGAGTTTAGACTCTTTAAAAGCATGTGGAATGGTGACTTGCAAAATTTCCTTAAGTATATCAATTGTATTAATCTCAATTTAAGAATATATCTTACCAAAAAGATTTTGACAGTAATTGAAAGCCTCATTTCTCATTTGATTAAAAGAGTCCAGCCTATTTCCATCGGTATCATAAAGAATTTTGATAAAATTGTGAGATTGCTTGGGTTTAACCACTTTGTTAAAGAAACTTGTATTTTGATCACCGGCATTTTATATTATGTTATAAAGAATAGATTAAGGTAAATGAAAAATAAAACATCATAGGATATTAGAATTTATCATCTTTTGAGTGTATGTCCTATGCATGTAGTCTACATTATGATGGTTAAATTTCAAACTCATTTGACCGTTTAGGATGGTTAGCACCAAAAGGGTAGAGGTTAGTAATATCGATCATAATGCATGCCCAGAATATTTATATACTTAAAAAGATTGAGGTGAGCAAGACCTAAGCATGATGCATGAATTAATAAGATGGCTAAATGAGAGAAGAAAGCACAAGCTCAAAAGTAATACAATAAGATGAATTAGGTTGACTTCAAAATTTTCTCAAATTAAAATTTAATGAATACATATGAAAAATTAACAATGTATGAAATATGTGAAAGTTAAATCACAATTTAATTTGAAATTAAATAGAGAAGAAATGATAGAGAATGCAAACATAATAGTTTAAATAGGTTTAGCTTTTCTCCAAAGGTACATATATCCTCTCCCTTTACTTTTTTTGCCAATCAATTCAATTCACTATTCTTTAATTTTACAAATATCTTTTGGAAGCTAAGATATATTATTTACAATCACTATCTTCTTATGACTAAGGTATAACCTCAAAATACCTACCTTTCAAGGCTAAGATAAAAAACAAAAAAAAAACCTTTAAATTCAAAGTACCAAAACTCATAAAAACTTAAGATAATATCTTACTTCTTGATACCAAATAAACTGTAGGTTTTACAAGTGATTTTACAAACTAAAATTATCTTTCAAAGATTGGATATTTGATAATTTAGTAAAATGAGAGATACATGAAGAATGAATAAAAATTGGATACAAGAATTGAAAGAATTAAAGTAAGCACTTGAATGACATTATTGGGGAGGGGTTTTTTCACATGTATGATGTGGTAAACAAAGTGGATGGCAATGAAATAATATTTCAAAAGATTGGTTAGTTTGTTTTCGCAAATAAAAATGCTTGCCCAACACCTTTTTTTTTTTGGGTCCTAAGCAAATCCACAACATAACTCAACGTAAAGTGGTCAAATATGGTTGAGAAATATTAGGTCCTTTTGATGGTGGCTTGGTACAAGGTTAAATTGGTGTTTATGGCAATAGTATGGTTATAAAAAGGAGATGAATAAAATTTACTAAACCCTATTTTGGGAATGCAAAATAGATAAAATAATAGACGAGTAATGAAGACATCATTAATAGTGAACAAAATAAACACATAACATAAGAAATGTTTGGAATATAACACATGAAATGGTTTGGAATAGGAGAAATGGTTGGCTACATTACAATGAGAGTAAATAGCCTAACTAATACTTAAACTTAAATGCTTGTGAAATAAAGTAATAGTGGTTATTGATCTCTCTATATTCACGCTTTAAAAGATGTCTCATATTTAAACCCATTTTAAATGAAGGAATTGTCTAGTCGAATTACTCTTATCCACTCATTAGATAAGATAAGACTATTATCCATAAGCTAAAAATAGTCATTGACGGTAATAATATTATGTTAGCAACATCGGACATTTTTATAGATTAGACAATTATTTAATCATAATGTAAAATTCCTTGTCATAACATTGGTGCCAATATCTCTCAGATATTTCATGTTACGATCATTGTTGGCTCCATCTTAATTAATGCATTGCATAAAATAATAAATAAGATTATCTAATCACTTGTTTAGATAATCTCGTTAGGCTAATTAATCTTTGAACTTTAGTTACACATCCCAACAACTATTCATGAACTTTTCAAGTAAAGCTTAGAAGCACAGAGGGGTGACTATAGACACTGCCAACCATTTCAATACCAACCAAAACCACACTCCCATGATTTAACTCCTATGACGTGTGCTTGGGTAACCTTTCTATTGATAACGGATTAACTATTATATACTTGCCAAATCATGCATTATGTTTATTAATTAAGACGTATCATTATCACGAAACTCTTGGAATAAATGTGTCTTGTAAAAAGAATCTTAATGATTTATAATTATGAGATTTCTATTACATCAAAATATTATTTTTAAATTATTTCTATTGGATGCATTATTAAGATAAAATTGTGAGACCAAAATGTGTTATGTTTTACTTTTAACATAAGCAACTGATTTAAAAATTGAAGTATATTGGTACTTGAATAACTATAAGGGTACATGTTAAAATAATAAGTTCACTTAACTGGTAAAATGCTATTTGGAATGTTATTTAAGTTTTTTATATAAAAAATATTCTCATATGACAATTGTATAAATGATTTTGATGTTTGAGATCACTAAATAACTTATATGTCAATTGTTATGTTTTGATGCTATTCTATACAATTCTATCCAATAATGTATAAAAGAATAAGTATTCAATATGACATAGAACATATGGAGGTAGATGAGTGTTTAATAGATGATGTATCACTCCAAATCATTTTTAAAAAATATCTTAATCATTCTTGAAAATTATAGAAAGATTTTAAAAAATCAATTGAATAACTAGTTAGAGTTTTAATTAATGATCAAAAGGGTAAGAATTCAAATCTTATTTAAGTTTTTCTTTTTTCTAAAGCCAAAATTTTAATAAAAGCTAATGTGCTACTAGCATATCGTGTCGGGTATTTCAATAAAAGTTGTTTTAATTTTTATAGATCATTCTATTTTCATTTAAATAGAGAAAGAGTTTTATACATGTTATAAAGTTTTTATTGTACCAAAAAAGATGTAAAGGATTTTTAAAAAAGTTAAAACTTTTATTACATGAGAAGAGTGAAGACTCTTTGCACATGCTATTATTTACTGAAAACTAAATTTAAAGTAAATATAATAAAAGACTAAACTGTACTAATTATTAAATGATACAAAAGAAGAAACCGCTAAAAATAAGTTATCTCAATCACAATAAACAATCTAAAAGCCTCTTCTTTTTTACTGTTGATCAACTAAAACCAATAAAATTGATAAAAATCTGCAACATACAAAAGCAAGAAGAACATTAAACCTTATATAGCATTATATGCTAAAATATAATTGGCAGCAATTAAAACAAAAATTATATTTAAAATAAATAATCAATCACTTTTTAGTAAGATGTAAAAAATTAATAACCAAAATAAATGATAAAGCTAAATAATAAGATGTGTTTAAAATCAAAAAAGAGAAAAATTTTCTTAAAATCAATTGGATTTCAAACATTGCCATGTTTCAAAGTAGAGGTATATATATATATATATATATATATATAGTGATGTCGAAAAGATTAAAACCTGAAAAATATTGTCCACTTTTTAAACAATTGCTTAAATTTTACCTCATTTCCATGTTTCAATCTTTTTAGTTGTTGGTGCTAAACTAATTTCAAAGCTGATTGATTGACAACCTGGCCAATCCAGCCATTCTTGCATGATGCTTTCCCTTTCTTTTCTTTTCAGATTCTCTTTTTCTCTTTCTCCAATGCTTAAGAAAGAAAAAGGAAAAAAAAGGAAAACCCAAAGAAAAAAACATCCATAAAAAAAATGAAAGATGCAAACAACTCTAGGGAAAAAAGCAATAAAAATAATAATAATAAGTTTCTTGCAATCATAGAAAAGTCCACCATTTTACATCATTGATGTCTTTTCTATCTTCCTATTGAAATCTTGAGAGTAATAAATTATCACATTTGAAACTAGTATGACTAAACAACTAGGTCTCTCTCAACTAAGGCATAAACCTTCAACGTAAATATTCCACATACATCGAGTCCTCAAACCCAAAAGTCCATCAAACAAAAATAAGGTTAACTGTCACCTTCATAAGTTTTTAGGTGTTATTTTAATAGGATAGTATAAATTGATTTAATCAATTCAAAACTCTAATTTAATTGGAATATTGATAAGTTTTTTATGGACATGATTTGACTATTTCATTGAATTGAATAAGCCTTCGATTTTTTATTCAATCAATTGATTTGGTCTAAATTTTTCAACTAAATTTGATAATATTTTAACACTTATAATATACGTTAAAGTTTAAAGATATGATATCTATATCATATAGATCAAGGATATCTTATTTTGCAATATATTATATTTAATAATTGAATTTATTATATTATTAAAAATAATTATGTAATTTTAATTTATTAATTATATATATCTATATAATGTAATGTTTGGGTTGACAAAATAAAGATAGTATAAAATATATGAAAAATATAAAATTCAAAAAAATTTATTTTGGTTTAATAAATATATTTCTTTTTAGGAAAAGAAAATTTAGTTTTCAAACTCTGTACCTTAAACACAATAAGATTATGCATCAATCACTTGGAATACACTTTCTATATATATATATATATATATATATTACTTTTAGCTCAAAGTATATTTCCCTTTTTATGAACAGGTATGCAATTATTGAAAAAAAATAAGGTATGAAATTACTAAAAGCAAGAAATTTTAGAAAATTTGTTTAACAAAAATTTTTATAAAATGATACCATACTTTGAAATAATTAATAAAAATTACTTTTATGATCTTAATACCATATTCTAAAAGTATTTGTAAAATTGAAGAAATAGTGGATTAAACTTTTTGGCAAAAGAAGTTAAGTGAGAAGACATATGTATCTTTAGAAGAAAATCAAACCTTATTAAATTATTGTGTTTTCATTCTCTATCCTTTCTTCTCTTTTTTTAATTTCAAATTCAATTGTGACTTTATTTTCATATATTTCTTGCGTTGATATTTTCTATATATATTCACAAAAATTTAATTTGAGAAAAAATTAAAATTAATCTAATTCGACTTATTGGTTTACTTTTGAGCTAATAATTTTTCCCCTTTTTTTAGCTATCTTATTAATTCATGCATCATGCTTAGGCCTTGTTCACTTTAATTTTTTTTTTTTTTTATGTATGTACACATTCTAGGCTAAGATACAACCTTTACAATCTCTATCTTTTAAAACTAAGGTATAATCCCTAAATATCTACATTTCAAGGCTAAGATAAAAAAAAAAAAAAAATTTAAATTCAAAGTGAGTTTCTTCCAAAATTCACAAAATGCTCGAGATGATACCACACTTTTTTATACCAAATAAACTTTAGGTTTTACAAGTCATTTTGGAACTTAAAAAAGTCTCTCAAATGTTGGATATTTGCTAATTTTTTATAAGGGAGTAGGTTTTTACAGTGTTTTTTTTTCATAATTTTGTGGCCACTAAATGATAACACCTAAAAATATAGTCTTTTTGTAGGTTGAAATTTGTGGTAAAATTTAAATTTTGGTCAATTTTAGTTACCTTAATGTTATTTTCTTGTATTTTAGGGTTTATAGTCTTTGGATGAGGAAAATATGCAATCCATGCATGCAAGAGAGTTTCAACCATGTAATGTATTGGGATAGCTAAACCTATTGGTTTAATGCCATGCAACCATACGACCAAGAAGAAGTTTACATGTACATGGGCTCCCAAGTCACCTTTTCATTTGGGCAAGGCAAGATTAAAGCAAAGATTATTTGAAGTTTCCTACTTGCATAAGGACTTGTCATGTGGCAAAATGAGATCACGTGGCTAATTCAAAATGCAAGAAAAGATAATGCTTATTTAAAGAATATGGCAAGTGCTAAGAATCTATCTGCTTCATAACCCACCTATCCTAAGATGAATTTCATGCAATTCAAAATTGTTGGGACTTTATCGATTCAGTTAATCTACTTTTAAAAAGAAACATAAGTTTACATGCACCATTTGAAAAATTTCAAGCCTACATGGACACTAAGTCAATCAACCAAGAAAGTTTTCATCTAAGAAGGACTCTTTAGCTTATACAATAAAGGAGTTTGGATGGAAACAAAATTCATCATCTTGTAATCCTCCCTTAGCTTATTAGGATGAAAATGTGATTAAGATTGAAGCTAACCTGATCAAAAGCCATGATTACTTCTTAAGAATACCATTCGACCAAGGCAACTTGAACATAAAAAGACCACATTTGGCAAGGCTCTTTAAAGATAAAGATTAGTTTGATCCATTAGCCATTGAGTAGAAATCAAAGTCTTGTAAACTCCTATCCTTATAGTCGAACCTTTTCTTATAAATAGGGAGGCTATTTACTTGATTTCATCATTCCTTATCCTTTACCTCTCATTCTTTTCTTTTCTTTAGTTATTATTTTTTTTCTCTTAGTTTTTAAGTTATTAACTTAAGAGACAGATTTGCCAATAACAAAAGTTGTTTCTCAAATTCTATTCTTTAATTCAAGAAGTGTTTATTTTCAAGATCTCTTTTTCTTCAAAGCATTAGTACTTCACTATTTTTGGTTTCAATTCTTGTTGCTCTACTTCATTATTTTCGGCAATCACTTTCTTTTCTCCTATTCTATTTTTAATTTCCTACAATATTGTTTACATTCATTCTTTTATGCTATACAAGTTTCGACTAAAATTATATTTCTCCCACAGGCTTTAAGTTCAATCATTCATACTTCTTTAATCTAAGTTTTAGTTCATGCAATTCTTGTTTTATGTCTTGCTATTTTTAGCAATCACTAAGTTTTTTTATTTTCAAGATTTCAATCCTTGTTCGTTTAGATCTAGTTTTTGGCTACTATCTCTAGCTTGCCAAGTGACTGGTGGTGGAGTCAAGATATAAGCCTACATTGTTTTCACTCATCTATTTTATTTAGTTTTGCAATCAACCCTAATCTTTTAGCTATTTAGATATAAGAGTTTGAGATCTCACCTTTAGTACTTGAAAGTTACCTAACATTACAATCTATAATTTCTTGAGAGATGATACTTGAATACTTTCATTTTTTTACTTAATCTGTGCACTTACAGATATTACAGAAAATGACAATCAAGTTTTTAAAGCCATTGTAGAGATTATAGTAGTGTCTTCAATATCTTTCTTTAATCTTTTCTTATTTGCATGTGCAAATCTAAAAGTGTGGATTTAGCTCCGGTGGATTAAGAAATTGAAATGACTTTTAAACAAAGAAAGAAAGAGCAATGTGCACCACTTGCACCAACACTAATGGCCCAACGTAAACAATGAAACTCAAAAAACCTTAAGGAATTATACAATCCCCAATTCTGAAGGATTTCATCCATCCATTCAAAGGCCAGCCATTCAAGCAAACAACTTCAAAATCAAGCCTTCAATAATCCAAATGGTCTAAACTTCTATGTAGTTTAAAAAGCTACCAAGAAATAACCTTACCCTTTATCTCTTTAATTTTTTTTGATTATATGATACATTTAGATATAATGGTGTTTTTTACAATGTTATTCAACTAAGACTTTTTCCTTTTTCTTTTAGGGACATGTCAAAAAGTTATTGACATCACTAGCATTTGGCTACATTACAACCTAGGATGACTTGGTATAGAAATTTTTGGCAAAATTCTTCCTACCGGCCAATACAGCCAAGTTAAAGAATAAAATCACCATATTCATGCAAGTAGATGGTGAAAACTTGTATGATGGATGGGAAAGATTAAAGAGTTACTAAGGAAGTACCCAAACCATAGTATACCTCAACGGTTGCAAATCCAAATCTTTTACAATGGTCTTACACCATTTATGAGAACAACTTTAGACTTAATTACTGAAAGGGTAATCATAAGTAAACTGTTAAAGAGGCTAATGAGCTAATTGAGAAGATGGCTGCTAACAATTATCAATGGGGCATGAAAAGAAAGGTAAACAAGAAATCTACCGGTCTATTTGAAATTGATGCAATCACTTCTGTAAATTCCTGTTAGCCGTCCTAACAAAAAAAAAAGCCTTAGGAGCCCAATCCTAATCTAACCATGTGAATGCAATCCAAAGTCCTTTTATTTCATATGATATTTTTGAAAGCCCCATTCAAGTTATAAATGCCAGTTTAAGATAGAGCCAACCTAGTTTGTTCAACAATCCAAACCTAGCTACAACCCTTATAGCAGCACCTATAATCCATGTTGGCATAACCTCCCCAACTTTTCTTGAAACCAACCAAACTAACAAGCCACCACCCAAAATAATAACTTTCACCCTAATCTACAAACTTTCACATCCCAAGAAAAGAAACCAAGTTTTAAAGACATGTTGATCAAATTAATACAAGCCAATATTACTAATATTCAAAGCCCAGCTATATTTATTAAAAATCCTGAAATCCAAATAGGTCAATTAGCCCAAGCCATAGTCCATCGCCTTATAGGTACCTTGCCCAGCAATACTGAATCTAACCCTAAATGGCTAGGTAAGGAAACTTGTAATGCAATCTATATATTTAGGAATGATAGGATGGATGACTCTAATAAGGATGATATCATAGATAAACCAATAGTGGTAAGCCTTTTTAGCTTTGTGAAATAACCTAAGGTAGACTTTCTTGAAAAAGAAAATATATGTAAGATGAGAACTACTAAGGTTTGAAAGAGAAATTTTGAGAAACTTTGACGTTATGGTACTTGAAGCTCTTGAAGATATTCAACCCTATAAAGAAGACACTGAAGAAGAAAATTTTGAGATGAACTATGAGAAGGATCCTAAGAAATGCATTAAGGGATCTATTGAAGAATGTAAAATGCTATTACAAGTAAAAAAAGCACTTTTAGATAGATCCAACCTATGGATAAAGAAATAATTCCAAATGAGAAGATACAATAAGAAGTACAAGAAAGGCCAATGATGATTACAAAAATGTTTACTTATAGGCAATGTTTTGATGTAGCACCACCTATTCCAAGGTCTATTCCTAAAGAGCTGCTAAAAGAATTAAAGAATGCCATATTTGTAAAAGACTGCAACTCTAAACTTCAACAACTCTTACCCAAAAAGTAAAAAGATCTAGGGAATTTTATTATTTTTTGTAAAGTTGGACATTTAAATTTTCATGAAGCTCTTTGTGATTTTGGATTTAGTATAAACTTAATGCCTTTAAATATTTTCTTACAGCTAGGCTATGGTGAGTTAAAGCTTACGAGATGCAATCTTAAGTTTGCTAATCAGTCTACTAAACAGGCACAAAAAATATTAGAAAATGTATTGGTAAAAGTTAATAAGTATGCATTCTCTATGGATTTTATGATTTTGGATATGAAGGATGACGAAGCCTCATTACTTTAGGTAAACATTTCCCATTGGCTTTTAAAGCTTTAATCATTGTATACAACTGTGATCGTTCACTTAGATTTAAAAATAAGAAAATGTAATTTGTAACTGATGGGTATGGTATCTTTAGGGATAAATATGATGTACATGTAATAACAAAAATGAGAGAAAAGAAAAACCTTAAGGAGTCTAACTTAGTGGCTAAACCTTGTGACCCTTTGACACAAGATCATTTGGCAACACCTTACTTTAGTAGTGCCAAATCCATGATAAACTCAAGCTTAGTTTATGTTATCCCAACTAAGAGAGCTAGCACACCTCTTATGCCCAGTTTAGTTTATGTGATTCCTTAGAGAAGGATGCAATAAAGAAAACTTCATTTTAAAAGATAAGATGATTTTGTTGGATTTAGGGATGGTCAAGTTTGACCAAAACTAGCACTGCTTAGGAAGTAACCAAAGTTTTACCTTATTTTTTTTTTGTCATGTTTTGATGTTTTTGTTTTAAGTTTGTTTTGATATGATGAAATGAAGTACAGAGGATATATCAAGCAAAATGATGATTCAGCCATAAGCAAAAAAGATTTAGGGAGTCTTTTTTTTCCCTTATGTCCTATTTTAATACATTATTCAATTCAAGTGTGGGGGGAGGAAAGAAATGCTTTTTGAACTTCAATATTTTTCAAAATTTTACCCCATTTTTGCTATGAAACCAAATTGGCATGCTAAATTTCATTATTACTCACACTTAATTAATTTTGCATAAATTTTCAAAGACTGACTTAAGTATGACATGAAGTTAATTATGAGTATAGTGGAACTTGAAGGAATTCTTAAGTATGTTTCTCTTTGGATATGATTTTTGTACATATGTTTTTATTCTCTTTCAATAAAATGCTATGATTTTTGTAAAAGTTTGTGAGATATTAAATTCTATGAAAATTTACAAATTTGAATAAGTACTTTATAATTCACCTACTCAACCCTTAAGGTAAAATTTTAGGTTATATCTGACATAAGAGATGATCTAGGTAGTTCTCTGGATCATTTGTGCATTTTTCAAGCTCACCTTTTATAATGCATCCCTAGTACCTTTATTTTGAGTCTTTTACATTAATAGTTTTCTTTGTTTATTTTAGCCTTATAATAAACCAATAGCCTTTTCTTTGATTATTATCCCTTCTTTTATTTCTATCTACAATGGATATTTTTATGTATCTGGGAGGAAGAGAGGCAAAAGGAATAAAAGAAAAAGAAAATGACAAATACAAGGCAAAGCCTAGGCTGAGTAGTATATTCATTCTTAAAAAAAAAAAAAAGCTATGAAAAATAAATGTGATGCCTCAAAAGTTCAAAGTTTCAAAAGCTCTCAATTGTTCAAATCAAAATCCATAAAATTTCAAGAAAGTAAGCTAATGGTTCTAAACCCAAATTTGCTTTTTTCGACCTTGACTCAAGCCTTAAATTACAAGTTAAAAAGACCTTATGATCTTGAGTCAAGTATATAAGTCTAACATTGTGGAAAAGGGAGGGGAAAGTGAACATATCAAGTTTATTTATTCTTTGAGTGAAACGTAACGAAATGTTTTGCATTCTTTTTACTTGAGTTATATGTATGAATTAAAGATTGAGTAAATTCATATGTGTAAGGAACGTAAGATATTGGGAGCTTGATTTTGAAGGAATTTCTTTTAACTCTTTATTTACAATTAACTTTGTATTATGTGACAGTATATGAAAAGAAGTTTATGTAATTTTTTACTTTGTTGGTATGCATAATGATTCTTGATTTTGTTAATTTAAGTGTTTTGTTTGACAACAAGAAAAGACTCAAGTGTGGGGATATATCATAACACCTAAAAATATAGTAAATTAGTGCTAAAATTTAAATCTTGGTCAATTTTTGGTGCCTTAACATTATTTCCTTACATTTTAGGGTTCAAAGCCTTTGGATCAGGAAAACATACATTCTATGCATGCAAGGGAGTTTCAACCATGTAATGTACTAAGATAGCCAAACCTTATTGGTTTAATACCATGCAACCATATGACCAATAAGGAATTTTTCATGTACATGGATTCTCACATCACCCTTTCATTTGGCCAAAGTAAGATTAAAGCAAAGATTATTTGAAGACTCTCACTTGCATGAAGACTTGCCATGCTGTAAAAGAAGATCTTATGGCTTTTTCAAAATGTAAGAAAAGATAATGCTTGTTTAAAGAATTTGGCAAGTGCTAGGAATCTATCATGCTTCATCATATTCGATAGCATCTATCTCAAGAAGAATTTCATGCAATCTAAGATCATTAGGACTTTATCCATTTGGTCAATCTAGTTTTAAGAAGAAGATAAAGTTTACATGCACCATTTGAAGAATTTCAAGCCTACATGGACGCTAAAACTGCCAATGAAGTTTTCATCCAAGAAGGACTTTTTAGTTTATACAATAAATGGGTTTGGATGGAAACAAAATTTCATCATCTTGTAATCCTCTCTCAGCTGATTAGGATGAACATGTGATTAAGATTGAAGCCAGCATGATTAAAAGCCAAGATTACTTTTTAAAAGTACCATTCGGTTAAGGTAACTTGAACATAGAAAGACCACATTCGACAAGGCTCTTTAAATACGATGA